>JANHMN010000006.1:97583199-97596017 GCA_030674055.1 Rhabdomys pumilio | reverse complement strand
TTGTACGTGTGTGTGATGATGTCATATCTCCTGGAACTGGAGTTGTGAGCTGCTGTGTGGGTGCTGGGAATTGAACCTGGGTCCTTTAGGAGAGCAGCCAGCGCTCTTAACCACTAAGCCAACTCTCTAGCCCCCTACTGCAGTCTTTTTTGCACTTAAATCTTAGCCATCTTTAAATGTGTTTAATTTTAACTGCTATTACTGACTTCTTTCCCTTACAATTCTGAGCATTCAAAGGAATTTCAACAACTCTAAATGGCAAAGAAACAATAAAAGCCAATCAAAGGAGAAAGTCAGAAGCAGAGTATGGAGGGATGAAAACTCAGTTGTATGGTCCATGGTAGGTAGAACATGAAACCGCTCTGGAAGTGTGTCAAAGCTCAGGTTCCTTAGCCTTCAGAAATTTCAGTGAGGGCACAGAAGTGAGTGGACTGAAGACTACTCAGGCAAGAGACAAAGCCAGTTACCTGGCTTGAGAAGGGCGATACATAAGGAAGGAAAGAAGTCCATGATAGGGATGCAGGGTTAATGCAACTGATATTCTGGTCATTCGAGATGAGACATAGAACCAAGGAATCACCTGCTTCCACTGATTTGGGTTAATACTATAATACTATTTGAATTATAAATTTGGTTTCCATTTTATAAAAAGCATTACCATATAGTTTTTTGATTCCTTTCAACTGAACATAGAGGTCTCTCACTTTGCTGGGTAGAGAATAAAAAGGACCAAGATCATCTGACGGTGATTCAATAGCTTTCTTAGCAACACTGATCTCCTCAGACAGGAGAGTCTCTCTGAGCTGTTTACTCCTGGGAAACACTGGGGTCTGGGCCCTGGCATTCCCAGCCATGGCAGATTTCAGATGGTCTCTAATACTCCTTCTCCTGCTCATCTCTGAAGACGCCCCGGCATTAGAGAAGTCATTATTTTGTTGCGGTTGCTCTATGTGGCTGTAGGCCAAGTCGTCATTCGATGACTTATGTGAGTTCCCATCTCTTTCCTTAGTAGACTGATCCCCCAAAGCTTTTGAAGAGTTCTGCATATTTTCAAAGTATAAAATTTGAGAAGAAGGCACATCAAACGAAAGATCGCTTCCAGGTTCTGGCTCACCAGGGTCATCTAGATCACTCTGCCTCTTTATGTGCTCATTAGTCTCAGAGTCAGTAAAGTCGCTTCTAGTATTAATCCCGAGGCTGTTTTTGATGCCTTCTGAACAAAGGTCTCTGGTGCCAGAGTCTGTTTCATGGGTCCCATGTTCAGGCACTTGCACATATTTCTGTTCCAGGTCATCAACTTGAGCTAAGAAGGAACTTTCTGTAAAGCTGTTATAGTCACCAAACATGTCTTCTTCGCTGTCATTTTCCTGAGAGGAAACAAAGATACATACATAAATTCCATCCTCATTAAAAAAAAAAAATGTTCCTGCAAAGGACTATCCCAAATATATCACCATATGCAAATTATCCTCTGAATACATATTATCATCACCAAATAAAAGAAACAAGTCCAGAGAGTTGATCTGACTTGCCTAAACAGTACTGCTGGATTATTATAAGATATCAGGATGCTTAAAAACATTTTTTTTTGGGCCAGGATAGGATCTCATCTAACACAGGCTACACAGTCTTGATCCTCCTGCCTCTGTCTCCTGAACGCATCACCATACCTGGTTTTATGAGGTGTTGGGATCAAACCCAGGGTATTGGGCATTCTAAGTAAGCATTCTGCCAACTCAGGTACATCACCAGCTCAGCCCAAGGGGTAATATTGGAATTCTAAATTATTTATTCTGGTGCTTTGGTGTGAGCCCAGGGCCTACCCCAGGCTCCACTGCTGAACCCAAACCCCCGGTCTTTGGCATTTTAATTCTTAAACCTGTGCTAAAGTATTAAGGAACAAAGAACAGTAACCATCTACAAGGTCCAATAGATGCTCCCGATAACTGCGGTAATTTCTGCCCGGGCACTAACGTAGAAGCCGGTCTGCTACAAAATCATGATTGTGCCACTAGACACTACAATGAAATTCTGTTCTGAACTTGGAATTGACAAGAGTTATGTGCACATTCATGTAGGGCGGCTTACAGAACAGAGATGTAAACTGGGAGATAATAATTATTTATTGAGTCACAACTTTAGTCTCTCAACTTCCCAGGACTCAGTTACTGTTGTAAAATCTATATAATATGGCTAGTTTAATAACGTAAGTAGCACTTAATGGGTCATCAATAAAAAAGTTTTATAAGTAAAGTAGAAAGGAGCCATTTGGAAGCCTCGCTTTCTGTGTGTCAAGCCAGCTAATTTCTCCAAGAACACTTTTTACGACAGGGGATGGGGGGATTGTGTAGGTTTGACATCTACTTAGAATTCGAGAGTTTAAGGCAGTGTCTCCCAGGTGCTGGAGATCTCGGATAACAAAGGTGAGAAGAACGAGCGAGCGAAGGCTACTCATCTAACCGGTCAATGGTGTGCACCTGGGAAGAAGGCGGTTTCACCTCTCCAGCCGTGCCGGGACGGGGGACATGGTTGTCACCGCAGCCCCCGTAATGACGGGACCAGGCAAATCTGCGGGGATGTGGGGATTCAGCAGGGCTGTACCTGGGCGGGCTCCGGGCTCCCGGTTTTCCGCCGGCGGCTCCCGGCTGCAGCTTCGTCTTCCGTGTCCTCCGCGGGCTGGAGCTCGGCCAGGGTCGGGGAGGCACCGAGGCTCTCTGGGTTGCCGCGGTTCCTTTTGCGGACAGACACCCGCCGGCGGATGCGGGGACAGCTGTCCTCCATGACGACGGCTGAGAGTCCCTGCGACAGCCGCCCTCGGTGCAGACCGGGGCTGGTGCCGCGGCTCCGGCGCCGTAAGCAGGTGACCGAGCATCAGCTCTCCATCCCTCTGCGGCGCAGCTCGTGTGTCACGTGACTTCCGGCCCGGCGAGCGCGGGAACACAGAGGTGCTGTGCACTGAAACCCCGGCCGCTTTCGCACCGGAACCTTTGCGTAGAATCGCCGGCCAGCAGGGGAAGAGTACCGGAAGAGACCTGTCGGGCGCTAAGGGACACGGAAAGGAAGAGGAAGGGCGGAGAACCATGGCAGCTCTGGTTGCTGTGTGCAGTCGTATAGGGAGGAAGAACTTGACAGCCGCGGCTGACTGCTTCACGGATCGCGGAACTCTGGCGGGTAAAATGTCCGGCATAGCACTGCAGCCGTAGTCCGGTTCTGATCGTCGGTGGGGTCTTCGCCGTTAGCAAAAATGACTATTTCTACACGACTAGGTTTGAGATAGGTGGGAAGCTCGAGTCGCCCTTACACTGGTTTCCTAGAGCGAAGAGGACTTTCAGGTTGTAGTCAACTATTTTCCCCCATTATTTATTCACTTTACATCCCGATCGCAGCCCCCTCCTCCCAGTCCTATCCTCACAAACTCCTCTTCCATTACATTTCCCCCATTCTCCTCAGAGAAAGGAATACTCCTCCTTGGATACCACCCCGGCCTCGGATCTTTAGTCGCGGCAGAACTAGGCACATTCTCTCCCACTGAGGCCCGACCAGGCAGTACAGCTAGAGGAAGAGAATCCAAAAGGCAGGCAACAGAGTCAGAGGCAGGCCCCGCTCCAGTTGTTAAGGGGCCCACATGAAGACCAAGCTGCACATTTGCTACAAATGTGTAGGGGGGCCAACGTCCAGCCCCTGCATGCTCCGTGGTTGGTGGTTCAGTCTTTGTGAGCCCCATGGGTCCAGATTAGCTGACTCTGACTTCTTGTGTCCTTGACCCCCACACCCCGACTCTTCAATAAGACTTGTTGGACACCGCCTGTTGTTGGCTGTGGGTCTCTGCATGTTTCCATCTGCTGCTGGATGAAGTCTCTCAGGAAACAGTTATGCTATCTAGGCTCCTGTCTACAAGGTGTAGTCAATTCTTTTAGTTTTTTGTTTTTATGCTTCTCTGCCAGTGATAGAATCTTTTTAGTTCTCCCTTTGGAATGACAGTACCATTCTGTTGTTTCTGTACATACTTGCATTATAATCCGTAATGGTAGAAAGGGGAAAGGTTTTATAGGAGAGGAAATATATGTGTCCTTTATTCAAAGTCTTTGGAATCTCTCATTTTGAATCCTCTGGTGTCCCAGATCTAACATTGTGTGAAGAGAATGTTTCGTACTGTGGCTGTTGATTCATTTAGCCTCTTTCAAACTGTAAGTCTTGGTTAGATATTCAGCGAGTGGAAACAATTGTGTTGTCACCATTTTCTCTTTAGTTTCCGTGCTGTGGAGAAGATGTTTTTCACAGTATGAACAGATAACCAGCAATGAGGACCTGGTAAGATTCCTTTTTATTTTTTTAAAGAAAACATTATTTTATTATTTGTCTGTACATGGGGGAGGGGAGCTGTGGAAGTCAGAAGAGGGCATTGGATTTTCCTGGAGCTGGAATTAGAGGTGGTTGTGAGCCACTGGATGTGGGTGCTGGTATCCAGACCCTGTACTCAGTAAGATTAGGGAGTGGTTTTAAGCTGACACCTGTCCAGCCCCAGACCCTCCCCCCTTATATTACTAATTCATTTCCTAATTCAGTCTAACTTTTTTATATTTTTACTATATGGAATCCAATTATAGGACAAAATAATGGTTACCTTTTATTGACTATAGTCACTTGGGTTTTGAAGAGAATTCCTAGATTCAGTCGGTAATGTAGTTTTCTTTCTAGATATTAGATATAAGGACACATGATTTCAGAATGTCTAAAGATAGCATCGGTGGATAGACTGTTTGTAGGTAATAGAGATTTGGAAGGCACTGTCTTCATCTCATTTGTCAGATCTGACAGGCTACAGACATCCAACTAGGTGCTTCTTAACTGTGGGTGTGTTTTTCTGGATTTAAAGTGTGAACATGGATGTGGGTGCTTAATCACACCACACAAGAGCTGAGCTGGAGTTGAGGAGGGATACAGCTCACATTCAAGGCAATATGGCAGTATGCACATATTATGACAGCACTTAGGAGGCTGAGACAAGAGGAGCTTGTGAGTTGGAGGCCACCCTGGGCCACAACAACAAAAATAATTGCTGTTTGGTCTTTTGGCTAAAATCAAGTGTAAAAAACCAAAACAACAAGAAAACAGAAATCTTAAAGGAACTGCTAAGCACCAAGGAAGTTGTCTAAGCACATGTGGCTCCACCTTAGTCATCTAGGTCATGCATCATACTTCAAAAGAATAAAGGAAGTTTACATTTTTTTAGATCATGTGACTAATGAAAATTCTGTTTCTTTCCCACAGAAAAATGCATCAAGTCACACTCTTTTATCACAATTAAGGAAAACTATAGTATTTCAAAGCCATTTCTAAATTAAGACCCTGTGCCAGGGTGTGTTGGTACAAGCTGTAACTTCAGCATTTGGAAGGCTGACATAGAAGGATGAGGAGTTTGAGCTCACCATGAGCTACGTAGAGAGTCACAGGGCAGCTGGAGGTACATAGTGAGACTCTATTTTAAGAAACACACCAAAATAAAAAAAGCAGAGAACAGGAACATGGAAGGGGATTGTGATGAGAAAGGGTGTATGAAGGGCGGAAGGGGGACACAAAAGAGGTTCATGGGATGCATATGCTGCGTTAGTCTTAAGAGCACACAGGGGTCTTATTGGGGATGAAGAAGTGAACCAATAAGAGGCAGGCTGGTGACAGGAGCAGAGGGTAAATAAGAACAAAGCATAACTACACACAGGCATGCAAGCTTGCACACTCAGGCCCAGCGCACGCCACACACACACACACACACACACACACACACACACACACACAGTCTCACACAATGACTCCTGTTTGTATGCTCACCAAACTTTAAATGTCACTATATTGGTGACAACTATTCTTGTTAGAGGGAGGCACTGTGTCAGAAACTGCAAAGTGAGAAAATGTGCCCGGACCTACACAGACTCACACAGCACTGTATAAAGGTGATGGTAACAAACCTTTTATTGCAGCAAACCATGGAGCATTGTCTATTTATAAAGTAAAATGGTGAAAAACACCTGACAGGAAATTTGTGGGTGGATAAATGACTTAGCACATGTATACTTTTAATAATCTAAAAGAAAATGAATAATAAAATTGTTTATACCAAGCAATTGTCTTGAAATAAATTTTTAATTGAATTAATTTTAAATTAAGATGCTTTGATTATATGCAATTGAAACACAGCATTTGAGCAAGAATCCTTTTATCAACTTACTGATCTTAGAAGTCCTTTTGTGTTTCAAGGCAGAATACTTAAGGTGGCCATCTCTCTTTAGCCAGATTGACACAAAATAAAGTACTTGTATAAAATATATAAATACGTATAACTGTAGCTTTAACTTTTCTGATTAGTCTTAACACATTTTCATCATGAGACTGTCCTTTTGTCCTAGCCAATCCCAATGGAAAACCCCTATAAGGAGCCTCCTAAGAAGTGTGTCTTGTGTGAGAAACGTGTGGATTACAAGAATGTGCAGGTGAGCGTTGGTTTTACCTCTGTGACACTTGACTGAGTCTGCTCTGTTCATTTGCTCAGAGGATTGTCACTGTCAGAAGTTTTTATGTAGGACAGATTCAGCAACTTCAAGATATCAAATCTTATAACTTCCTGTGTTAGCTCTATTCGATTTGGAGCCCCCTACTGCCCTCATTTCACTAGTATTTGGGTTAGTATTTCTCCTTTTTCTGTTTCTGCACAGAAGCTTACTGCACATTGATAGACATGTGTTTTGGGAAAGCTCCTCTTGGGAAGCTGACCTTTGCAGTTTACTATCATATGCTATTGCTTTAAATACTCTTTCTCCTTAAGCTTTCAGCAAATTAGAAATAGCAAGTTTAGCTGGGTGATAGCAGTGCACACCTTTGATCCCAGCACTAGGGAAGCAGAAGCAGGCTTTGCTTTGAGTTTGAGGCCAGCCTGGTCTACAGAGTTCCAGGACAGCCAGGGCTACACAGAGAAACCCTGTCTCAAAACAAAACCAAAGAGTAACGAATTTAGCAAAGTGAATGATATGTTATAGTTAAGTGTTTTCACGGTAGTGTAAAACGAGAGCCACTTCTGAAGGAGAAAATGCAATGAATTATAAAAACTACAGTGCAGCAATAATTGTGGGAGGAGCCACACAGTCCCCAGTACCTAAAAAGTGTTATTTAAGTGTTCTATAAGTTAGAGTAAATGCCCTGATGTGTGTCTGATAGCCTGCATGACAGGGGAATGTTCCACCAACTGGCTGTAAGCAGCAGTAGTTTAGATGCCTGTAGTTTAGGGAGTCGGTAGCCACAGCACTGGACAGGATGATTCACGATCCTTGATCATGTATAGTTTTTGATACACTAGATGTGACTTTTTAAAAGACGGTTGTTGCTATAAGGTATTTTATTTCATGTTGTTAATTTTGTCTGAAACATTAAATGTAACTTGAAGGTCATTATAAAAATGTAAATTCATACACTTAAATAACAAATATACTAATATTATTTTTCCTCTCTAAATATAACCCCCAAACAGCTTTTGTCACAGTTTATTTCTCCATTTACCGGATGCATTTACGGAAGGCATATAACAGGTACTTTTTTTTAATCATAGAAATCTAATTGTAAGCTGAGTGTGGTGGTGCATGCCTTTAATCTCAGCACTCTGGAGACAGAGCCAGGTAGATCTCTGTGAGTCCGAGTCTACAAATTGCATCCAGGACAGCTAGGGCTACATAGAAAAACCTTGTCTCGAAAAAAAAAGTAAATAAATAAATAAAGTGTAGATGAGAACTGCATTGATTGCTTGTTATTTCAGGAGACTGGCAAGTCCTCAAATCATGCCACAGGGCCTAGAGTGAGGTCCTTAGGGAGAACTATCTTCAGTGCAAGAGGTCATTGCCTTTACTCACAGTAACTACAGGGTGACAACATATAGAAATCTAGGCTTAGGAAAAACAGGAAAACTGTGTCTTCGGTCTAGACAGGTGGCCCAGTGGTTTAAAATGCATGTTCTTACCAAGGATGAGAGCACCCTCAGTTCCCAGCACATCTGTAAGCATCTGCACTCAGTTGAAAATAATAAAACTAAATCCATTTTTAGATTACCATTCCTAGACTAAAACTTAGTGCCAGCAACTGATAGCTGTATCCAAACTGTCATTTGGCTTTTTGTTTTGTTTTTGCCACATGGTTGTTCACTCGATATTCTGTTGCAGTAACAGAATTGAGTGTGTGAGAGACCAAAGGACTCACAAAAGATTTACTTTTCTGGCTCTTCAACTCAGAAAGCTGGTATAAATGTAGTAATAACATTCCCTGACTTGTAAAAAGCACCTCTTCCATTTTCACAGGTCTTTGTGGAAAGAAGCAGAAGGAAATAACTAAAGCCATTAAGAGAGCTCAGAAAATGGGTAAGTACTCCTGCACAACTGAGCTGAGCTAGTTTAAGATCTTGTTCATCGTCTTTGTCAAGAACTTCAATTATCTCTTTATAGGGTTTATGCCAGTTACATACAAGGATCCTGCGTATCTCAAAGACCCTAAAGTTTGTAACATCAGATACCGAGAATAAACTTTGTAAAGTTCCTGCCAATAAACCTGTAAGTGGTTATGTCAGCACAGACTCCAACTAATTTAAGTAGAAAGTCAGTGGATCAGGAGGGATCAGTCCTCTGCGCACCGGTGAGTGTTGTCTAGCCATGGTGCTTCTGATGGAATGTGATACTGTACACTTTGCTAACAGTGGTTTCTCAGGGTTGACACAACTTACTTATATAGTACAGGCTATGAAAAGACAGGGCTTCTATTAGAATTCCAACCCAGCCCAGATTTTGTTCTTATAGTTTTAGGGGATGGTTCTAGAAGGGCAGAGTATTTGTTTGAATCCCATGTGAGTGACTGTGGCATTTAATTTGGAGTCATTTTGGTTTTTGTTTGTGCAATGTGCACAGGGGTTTATGGAGGCCAGGGGTTAATGTGATGTGTCTTCCTCAATGTGTTTCCACCAAATGTAAAATTCACATAGGCTAGACCAGCTAACTAACAAGCCGCAGGCAGCCTCTTACCTCTGCATCATCAGTGCTAGGACTTCATGTGCACACCACTATGCCCAGGTTTAAATGGAACAACACTGTACCTGGCACATGTCAGAGGATAACTGACACGTTTAGTAAATGTTTATTGAACGTGATAGTAACAGGGTTCTCTATGCAGAGACGTACACTGGGATTGATACTGGACCAGCCTATCCTTAAACAGATAGTGTTCTTACAGGAAAGGATGACACATACAATCTGCTTCCAGTCACCTGTGATGTGAGTAGGCTCAATTGACAACTGGGGCTCTCCTTTTCCTGCCCTGCACAGCACCAATTTACTTACATCACCAGTGCAACATCCCCTGGGTAGGCTTCAGACCCCACATAATCAGCGCCCATCAACACCCAGATCAAAGTGTCACTGCCATCTGTGTCTTAACATAGTTTCGCTAGGAAACAACAAGGGTGGAGTGTGCAGTGTTCACATCCACTGACTGAGCATGAGGGTACTATGTGTACACTCCATAAAACAAGTGAAAAGACAAATACGTCTACAAGGACAGTTCCTGAGATTCCCTGAGCTCAAGTAGTCATCTAGCCTGAACCTGTTGAATAGGAGCTGCATATAGATGCTACCAGTAGTCCACCTCAATATGCTGTCGACTTTAAATGAGAGCTCTTCTTTTATGTTTCTCTGTGTGTGTGTGTGCACGTGTGTGTGTGTGTGTGTGTGTGTGTGTGTGCGCGTGCGCGCACACGCGCATGTGCTTTGGAGGAGGGCACTAGAGGGCACTGTATCTCCTAGAGCTGGAGTGACAGGTGGTGGTGAGCTGCCTGATGTGAGTGCTGGGAACCAGACTTCAAGCACTCTTAACTGCTGGGCTCTCTCTTCAGTAAGAATCTTAAAAACTTAGATAAAAATAAGATTTTACAAACTTTAAAATTTTTACTACATTTATTTATGGGGGTTTCATGTATATGCCATGGTCAATATATGCGTGGAAGTCAGAAGAGCCTGTGGGAGTCTCAGAAATCCGACTCAGGTTATCAGTCTTGATAGCAGATGTCCGTGCCAGCTGAACGAAGTCTGAGGCCAAAGTTTACAAACATCTGTGCTGCTTTCCATGTTGTGAATAAGGCTAGCTTCTCTTCCCAACTTGAAGAATGTTCTAATTGAAAAGAATGTATCTGTTTAAAGTCTTTCTCTCAATGATTTGGGGGAGGGGGAGCTGAAAGGTTTGTGGCTTTGAAATAAAATTATCTTAGCTAGCTGGGCATGGTGGCATACACCTTTAATCTCAGTACTCAGGAGGCAGAGGTGGATATTTGTGAGGTTTACAACAGCCAGAGCTATACAGACAGATCCTGTCCCAATGTCCCACCCCAAACCAAAAAGAAAAACAAACCCCAAGCCAAACTAAAAAACCCAAAACAAACACTTTTAGACTATAGCTCAGTGGTAGAGAAGTTGTCTACCATTCACAATTCCCACACCACAAGTTTATATATGTAATTATAGCTATACATATATATGTACACATTTACATACATTTATAACATGAGATAAAAATAAGAATTTTCAAGATACTTTATAAAATATTAACTTACCTATATATTATAAGCAGTTGAACTATAAAAATATCCATGTATTACAAACATCTGAATAGAGTAAAAACATGAACTTTTCTATGTATTACTCCAGGAGGCAAAAAGTAAAAATAAAAGAAGGGCCCTAAACCTCAGTCTAGTAAAAAAAAAAGAATCAGAATGTAGGTGACCGAGGATAGTCAGCGTCGTCTTCCGGGCTCCCCATCTCTGTGTCTATATCTAGGCTGCTTGAGGAAGCTTTGTCTTGGTGGCTTCTGCGGGATGCTGTCACAGGTCTGCTTTCTGTCTCTAGCAGCCGCGGTTTCTTCACAGACCACTGGTCTTGTGTGTCTAGAGCTTTACGTTTACTCAGCTGAGTTGCAGGCGCTGGACTGGCTTCAGGGCTGTAAACGTACTCCACCATTAAGGTCAGCTTATCTACTACATCAAGATGGTGGTTAATGTTACACCCACTGGGAGAAATATGTTTATTTTTCAAAGAAATAACGCAAGAATGAAGAACTTCAGACTCTGGGAAAAATGTTCGTAAAGCTTGACAAAGAAGAATGTTCTCCTGGGGATTTTCTTGGACAATCTTCTCTCCTAAAGAAAATAAGAAATGGCTTAACTCGTGTTTGCTTCACAACTTTTTATAATTAGCTGTGTCAGTAAAAACAACTCCAACAGATTTATTCAGAGTAAGGATGACACAGCACCAAATCTCCACTTATGTGCCATACTGTTGTATGAAAGTCAGTTGTCTGCTTCTTATCAAGCAGCACAGCCGGTACAGTGCCCTGTTCCGGGAAGACTGAAGAGCAGAGTGGAGCCGCCACTCACCATCCCAGGACATCAGGTCATGCGTTAGGGCGGCCGTTGTCCACGGAGCAGAGCAGAGTGAAGGCAGTCTGTGTGCTTATCTGTTGCTTACCTGCTCCTTTAACCCGAGCTTGCTGGTTTTTTCTAACTTCTTTTAATCGGTTTACATCCATCAATAGTTTTTCTACTTCTCGTTCACCCTGTTCAACTTTTTGGCATATACTCTACAAAATACAATAAGAGGATGGATAAAAAAATAGTTCCAAGTTTGTACTAATGGGAATGTGGGCTCACAATATAAAATTCTCAGTGGTACAGAATGTAAAATACCATTTATCTTTCATGTAAACCTTATTTTTATTTGGATTTTTTTGGAGGACTTTAATAACAAGTTTATGTTGCTTTGTACATAATGATATGCTTTTTGGATGTGTTAACTTTCCGTTTATATTTGGACTTATATACCAGGTATTTTGATTATAGACATAAGATAAAATCCTTTTATCTCATTCATACATTGGGGTGAGGGTAGAGCTCAGCGACCCAGCACTTACCTGGCATGTGTGAGGCCTAGGTTCAAGTCCCAACAAGTACACCCCCAAAAACTGACATTTAGGATGCAAGAGGCAGGATTAGCAGTTAAAGGTTGTCCTTACCTATATCGGAGTTCAGGGCCAACCTGGGCTACAGAAGAGCCTGTGTCATAACACCAAGAAACAAAATGAAACCAAAAAACTAAAATAAATAAGATTAAAGGTGACTATGCTTTAAGGAAATAGTGGAAGATTATAATTCCTATTAAAAAAAAAAAGCTACATTTGAAATGTAAACTGTGTCTGTTTTAAAAGAATGAGTAGCTGGGCGGTGGTGGCACAGGCCTTTAATCCCAGCACTTGGGAGGCAGAGGCAGGCGGATTTCTGAGTTCAAGGCCAGCCTGGTCTACAGAGTGAGTTCCAGGACAGCCAGAGCTATACAGAGAAACCTTGTCCCAAAAAAAAAAAAAAAAAAAAAAATGAGTAATTCCATTTTGGAAATATACCTAATAAAGGTTTATACAGAATAATGATGTCTAAATCAAGCATCATTAATTTCAAATTATATGTCAGGATTTAAGCATACCAGTTGTAGTGGATTCTTTCTAGGGTATTTGTTCAGAACCATTCAGAAAATCAAAGGCAGAATCAGTGTCCATGTCCACTAAAGATATCAGAGAGGCTAAAGACGATCACTTGGGGAAATGCAGTGAATGTGCGCACGCCCAGCACAGTCGCTTTTGGTGTCATTTATTCATCAAATAAAATGCTCTGTGGGCTAGAGATGTTAACAGCAGTTAACAGGCCTGAGTTAGGTTTCCAGCACTCACATAGCAGCTTGTAACTGTGTGGACTT
>JANHMN010000006.1:97522872-97574192 GCA_030674055.1 Rhabdomys pumilio | reverse complement strand
AATAATAATAATAATAATAATAATAATAATAATAATAATAATAATAATCTGTATTTCTCTAGCTTGGTCCATTTCTAAACACTTCAACCTGGTGTCTAAAGTAGTAAGAACCTTGGGGTATATAAGCATAGGCTAATAGTATAAACACATGAGAATACTGATTTTATATCAAGCTTCTACAGAGTTTTATATGGAAACATATAATAATAAACCAGGTGTGGTGGCACATGCCTATAATCTAGCACCTGAAGGGCTGAGGCAGAAGAATCTGGAGGTTTAGGACAGCCTGGGCTACAATCAAGAGCTCTGTTGTCTCCTTACTCCCCAAAAGGATACACTGTAAAGATTCATACTTAACGGCCAGGCATGGAGGCACAAGCCTTTAATCCCAGCACTCAGGGGGCAGAAGCAGATGGATCTTTGTGAGTTCGAGGACAGCCTGGTCTAAAAGGCAAGTCCTGGGACACACAGAAACCCTGTCTTGAAAAACCAAAACCAAAACCAAAACCCAACCCAAACCAAACCAAACCAAACCAAACCAAACCAAACCAAACCAAACCAAACCAAACCAAACCAACCAACCAACCAAACAAAAAAACCCAAAAAACAAAAGAACTCATACTTAAGTGTTAATTACAAGTTACTAAGTTTTAGGTTTCAATGACCTGTTTTTAAGGAACTTGTAGACTTCTGAGATGAGCAAATCAGTGTAGTCAGCTAAAATCTGAGAAGCAATATAGTTGGTGCAGAGCTGGCACAACTTATCTGTAAACCCCCAGCTGAAATATGTCAAGGTTCTCCACCCATCGTGGCTTTCTACCGTATATTCCTTCTTACTCCCCCCATGACATCTTTAGATGAAGGGCTGTATAAAGACTGCTCACAGGGTTCTAGTTTAACAATCTTAGGGCTGTCAAAGAAAACCGCATTAATATGTATCTAGCTTGAACTTCAAGAGACGTCATCATTCTGGCAGTGGTGGCACATGCCTTTAATCCCAGCACTTGGGAGGCAGAGGCAGGCAGATTTCTGAGTTCAAGGCCAGCCTGGTCTACCGAGTGAGTTCCAGGACAGCCAGGGCTACACAGAGAAGCCCTGTCTCGAAAAACAAAACAACAACAACAAAAAAAAGATGTCATCAAAAGATTTTGTTTTACATATACTCACCTAAGTTATTTGTAAGGGGGACACACCAACATGATGGGTTGTTAGAAATCCTAGAGGCCAGGCTGGGACTTGCAGGAACTTGCTCAGCATACATGCCCAGGTTGCATTCCCATCCCCCACCCCATTTCTTCTAGTTTGTCTTACCATTAAGTCAGTGGTTCTAACCTTCCTAATGCTGCGACCCATTAATACAGTTCATATTGTGGTGACTCACAACCATAAAATTATTTTCATTGCTATTTCATAGCTGTAATTTTGGTACTGTTATGAATCATAATATAAATATCTTAGGTGACCCCTGTGAAAGGATTATTTAACACCCCAAGGGGGCCACTACTCACAGGTTGAGAATCACTACACTAGTTCTGTGGTTTCCACTAAACCATGAACTTCAGCTCAGTATTCCGGTTCTAACTGAAGAGGAAGTCTATAGTAGCTTTATGAATGAAAGGTGTTTCCAGATAGCTCTCTCATGTCCTCTGAACCTTCAGAACTGACGAGGCCCAGACATTAGTGGATCAGGTGGTTTCTGTGGCTCAGACACTACTAAATTAGCCTGATTCCTAATGCAGCTGACCGGAAACACAGGTTCACTTTTTACTGTCTCTTAATCCTTTGCTGGTCCACAAGGCCCTTCAGGAAGTCCTTTTTAGGAGGTTCCAGTAAGAACTCCTCATTCGATGAACAGATCTGTATGTCCAGTGTGCATGAATGGATTATAAGAAGACTGACTCTTCCTGCTCTATCAGTTTAGAACACACCAGGCTGTCTTGTCAGGCCCTCTTTCCTCACAGATCCTTCTTTACCATGTATGCCCTTGTAACACATACCATCTTAGACACATGTACAAAGTGTGTGAGCGTACAACAAAGTGTGTGATTATTTTTCTTGAGTGGCTGATGTAAATCATAAAACAGCCTTTAAATGGCACCATTCTATGGTTGTATCTGTTTGCTTGCTGACTGCTAGTGACATCAGAGTGCATGTCAGTCCTCAGTTTATAATATGCAATGAGAGGATTTTATATGAGAAAAAAAAGCAATTCTCAAAGAAAACTGTTTTTTCAGAGGCAGTGGAGGCAGCTGAAGGTAATACAACTAGTGAAGAATCACAGAGGCGGCTGACATGGTTGACATGGACTAGTGTACCTCGGACACGGAGAAAACAACCTTCCATGTAACCAAGACACTAAGCTACCATGCCTGCTTACTAAGACACTGTTAGTCTTTAACATTGTTTAACTTGCAAACAATTTTCATACTCACCTAAAAAGCCGGTAGCATGGAATATATTTCTGAATGTCTAGGAGAAAAAGGATTTCTAGTTATGAGTGTATTAATCGCTTGCCCACCACACTGAGGAATGTTCCACCCCAGGTCAGGAGCTTCACTGTGCAGTACTCATTCCCTCTTTGGACACACCCCTAAGACAGCCCACTCTTACTCAGAAATCAGGTGACTCCCCAGATGTGCAGGGCTAAAAGTCCATCCAACCTGGAGTCCCACCTGGAACTACAAGTTACATTCCCTAGACACCCAGAAATATGTGTAGCAGAGCTGAATCTGATCCTCCTGCCTTCACTTTTTAAGTGTGGGGGTTACAAGTGTGTACCACTTCACCCACGCTTTTGGTTTTTGGGCTTTTTTTCTTTTCTTTCTTTTTCCTTTTTTCTTTCAGTGCTTTTAAAAAACATTAAGGTATATATTTTAACAGTTTAAACACACACACACAGACACACACAAACACACGAGTCTAGACACGTATGTTTCCCCCACAACTAAAATGTAAAAGTAACAACATTTATGCTGCTTACTCTCAGCATGTAAACTACCAAAACCACCCAGAACTAAGTGACTCACCAATTGTATAAACAACTTTAACGTTGTCCATCTGTGAATCAGTAATGCTATTCTTGGCTTCACCTTTCATTTCACCGAGGAGAAAACCTTCCTATAAGAGTAAACATGAGAAGCAGTATATGAAACACACTGAATATGACCAATGTTCTGTCTCCTCATATTTTCTCAGCATTTCACAATATGCAGTGTGTTATAGGTAGTAGGCACATGAGTAACTGGGAAAGGCTGGGAGGGAGACAGAGTAGCACTGACTTTAAAGGCTGGGGGTAATAGTTTGGGAAGGCAGAGAGTGAAGTACCCCTAAATCAAAAGCATAAAAGCTTAAAATCTGTTTAAGAGCCCAGCAGAGCAGTTTGTCTTGAAGCACAAGGCTCCTGTGGGCAGTTGTAAAGAGAGGTTAAACCACAACAAGATATTCCAAATGAGCAGCCAAAGTATGGATTTTACACATATTTCTGGGTGTCAGTGGAAGTTTCTTAGCTATGGAATGCCAAAGTGATCAATGTTTTCAGATTTAAATGTCTAAAAAATATGAAAAAATAAAGATTGGTAATTCAGTTATAGCATCTGCTTCCCAAGGGATCTACTGTGTGCCGATTTTCTTTTCAAATACAGGCAGGTTTTTGTTTTCTTTTTCCTTTCAGTGACTCAGTTATTTCTTTAGGTGCATTTAAAGATCAAGTGATCTCTTCTTGTCATTAAAATTAGTTTATAATGCCCTTCCTCCATTCATCAAAATAATTAAGCAAACAAAAAACAGGAAATGTTCCAGTCTTTTAACAGAATCAAGTGAGTAAAAAATCTGTGATTGTAGATGGTCTTGATTTTGATACTCCCAGTGTTAAAAACTAGGAGAAAAGTAACAGTCAATTCTAAGTACAATTATTCAGAAACCAACTCTAAAAATTTTAGGTGAGCTGGAGAGACGATTCAGTCATTAAGAACAGTGGCTGCTCTTGAAAAAGAACAGGGCTCAGTTCTCAGCGCCCACATTTGTGTTGTCCATTAAGTTCCAGGGGATGTGATGCCCTCTCCTGGCCTACATGGCACTGCCCATGTGTGATCCACAGTTGTTCAGTAGGTAACAGACACACACACAAAAACAAATTAATCTGGGCTGGAGAGTTGGCTCAGCAGTTAAGAGGGATGACTGCTCTTCCAGAGGTCCTGAGTTTAATTCCCAGCAACCACATGGTGGCTCACAACCATCTGTAATGGGATCCGATGCCCTCTTCTGGTGTCTGAAGACAACGACAGTGTACTCATATACATAAAATGAATCTTTAAAAAAAGTAAAAAAATAAAATAAATTTAACAAAAAACTATAGTTAAAATATCTGAGAAACTAGGGTCGACCACCAAGATGTAGTTTCCCAGTGCTAATCCTATAAACTACAGATCTAGGGCAGTTTACTTATGTTCACACTAAACATCTTCTAAAATAAGTCCCACAGATGTATTTTTTTTAAATATGAAATGCTTCAATTTGTATGTCATCCTCCTGTAGAGCCATGCTAATCTCAGTATCAGTTCATTATTTTGTGCTACCCGGGTGAGCACAAAGCACATTTAAAGATGTCATTTTTTTTTCTTCTTGGTATTTTGATGTAATGTACATCAAATTATTGTACACTCCTTATCATTGGACTGTTTTGAGAAGCATCTTGAGGCAAGGCAGATCTGACACTTAAAAGTGAAGGACCCAACACTTCACATAAGTTACTCCACATTGTTCAGTATGGTACTCTCTGCACTATAATAGTGTAGTCTCAAACTCATTTTACATGTTTCTCGTTTCTTCTTATGTTACTAAGAACTTATCACAAGATGCTACTGCCAGACAGACCTCAAACTTTTATAGTAAGTTTTTAATCTCCTAAGTTTTAAAAAACAGGCTTAAAAATTGTTTTCAATGTCACTCACTGGATTCGATAGTAGGCAAAGGCTTAAAAATGCATTTACACATCTGATCCTGGACAAACTGCGTTTGTAACGGAAAGTAGCACCGAAGTAGTCGGATCTTACAGTCTCCTGCCAGGTTAGCCCTAGAACTGGCCAAACCCTGCGGCTAGCCGCGGTGTAGCTCGCCCTGCCCGTCCTCCCGATTCTAGGGGCGCACGCGCGCTGCGGGTAGGAACCGGCGCCGGGATCCTTCGCACAGCAGGGTAATGGGGCAGGAAAGCTGCCCGACTTTCCTCGCCGAGCCGGAGGCCCCGGGAACTTTCCTCCACGCCCAAGCGTGAGCACATAAAAAGGGCCCGCATGAGAGCCGGGGAGGGCGCCCTGGTCCGCGAACCCGCGGGGGGAGCGGGGACTGCAGGTCGGCAGCCGCGCGCGGCTCACCGTGTCTGAGTCTGTGTTGAGATGATGGAAGGTGAGCGCGCCGAGCACGAAGCCAGACAGCACCCCCAACGTGCTCTCGCCCTCCATACTGCCGCCTCAGTCGCTACCGCCACAGCCACTATCGCGGCGCATGACGGGAGGCTGGAGGATGGGGCGGGGACTAAGGGGCGGGGTTTGCGCCTGCGCACCGGGAGGGGCGTGTTGGAGGGAGCGCGGGCGCCTTCTAGTCAGGGAGGGTTCCTTCATCTTCTTGGCTGAGACACCTCCCGCAGCATGCATGGAAAACCTCTATGGTTAGTTTAAGGCTACTAATGGTTATAAAAATAAGAATCGCTTAGCAATATTTTAATACCATGGATATGTCTCGTTTGAGTTTTCTAACTGTATTCCACTGCCCTTCATCTATTGGAACTTATAGAAGACCAATAATCAGTGGTGGAGGGTGTAATTATCTTCTCCGGAGTATTCCAGTCCTGTTGCATTATTCTGTCTCTGTGTGTTTGATCGGTTGGTTCGTTTGCTTGCGATTAGAAACTTATGAACTGAGTCTAGTTTAAAGACTACATATGTTTATAACATTGTGAGAGTTCAATGATAAACACGATCCTACTGTGCTGGATCACTTGATATGAGTAAGGTAAGTGGGAAGGTGAGGGAGCGACATGTATTTCACACATGTGCACATACACAATTTAAAAAACCGATGGTTTTTAAATAATTGAAAGTTGGCAAAGTGGCATGCTCCTGAACTGAGTTAGGATTGCATGTTTGGGTTGTTTTTTTGTTTGTTTGTTTTTTGTTTTTATTGGATATTTTATTTACATTTCAGATGCCATCCCCTTTTCCCATTTCCCCTCCCTAGAAAACCCCTATCCCGTGCCCCCTTTTCCATTTTGCTTTTATACAATTTTTTTAAATGTTAATCAAAGGCTTTATAAGTATGGTAATGCTCAATCAGAAGTGTAACCCAATACCCAACCTAGATATGTAAACTATCTTTGACTGGTGGAGACACGTGAACTTCTGTCTCCATGCCCCCTCTCTCTTTCTCTCTCTTTCTCTCTCTCATCACCTAGCTTCTCCTCTACTTCATCTTCTCCTCTCCTTACTCCATCTTTTCCTCTGGGTGCTCCTTCCCCCTTAGCTCCTCCTACATATCACCCTTCCTGTTAAAATAACACTTTTCTCTCAAAATACAATTAGAGCATAATTATTCCTATTTGTACCAGTGAGGTACAAGATAGTCTTAATACCCAGTCCATCCTTTTGTTGACTAACCAGAACCTCTGTCGTCTCTCTTGACTAAAACACTTAGTTTTGAACCTGGCTTTTTTCTTAGCTTTAGAATGAATGTCAGCTGAAAACCATCCACTCAGATCTTTTCTCTCAAGGTAAATAGCCAGGATTGACTATGAGACTATAGATCTTCAACCCCGTCAGAAATCCAGAATGACTGAGTTAACTGAAGTTATGGCATGTTTGGGTTTTGTTGTGCAGTAGCCAGGAATGACTTGTCAGTGGCAACAAGGAGGAGGCACACCTCCACTCTGTGGCCACGAATAGCTTGTAGAGTTCTCTTTCCCTTAGGGAACTTCAGAATAACAGTGTGAAACAGAGGAAGAGTTTGTTAAAAGTCATCTTAAACATAGATTTTAAGCATAAGGGTTAACAGAGATGCTCAGGGAAAGAATGAACATACCTAAGCAAAGGTGTGAACTTCTTATAGGAGAGCGGCACCTACATCGAGTATGTATTTAATAGATATACATTTCTGTGGTACATATCATATGTATCATATATATAACTATCATATATATATAAATGTATATATATATATATATATATATTGCTGTGACATTTAATTTTCAGAAAAGTAGTATGTTTATCTAAAGAATTACATGAGCTAGCCATAAGAGTTCAAGGCTGATTATAACAAAATAATAAAGACAAGAGTCCTAGATGATGACAAAGATCCTACGCAGCACATCATACATTTCCTGCCCTTTGACCTTTGCACCTCCTTTCCCTCCTTGTGAAAGGGTTTTCATGCACCTGAATTCTGCACTATGGAAGTTTGAGGGAAGAGGTGGTTTCCCTCATCTTCTCAGAATACTGACTCTTGAAGAAGCCCAATTTCCTTTCACCAACTCTCATTCCCTGAATGTTAGCTTTTAAGTATGGAGCAAATGACCTTGGGTATGGTGACATTTCTGCTGAGTAGTAGTTGCTTTTCTGTTGCTGTGATAAATGGGTGTGTGTAAGGTTTATTTGGGCTTACACTTCTGGAGGGATAGGAACCTATCATTGTCACAGGGAGCATGGCAGGAAGCAGGCAGGCATGGTGACTGGAACAGCAAGCTGAGGACACCTTGAATATCAAGCAAGATGCAGAGAGAGCAAACCAAAATTGGCACAAGTCTTTTAATTCTCAAAGCCTCCCTCCAGTGACCTACTACCTTCAGCAAGACCACACCTCCTGAACCTACCCTAATGATGCCAGAAACTTAAATATTCAGATATCTAGACTATGTAGGCATATCATTGAGACCATCACAGCAGTGTTCTGGATTAACATCCTCACTAGACCCTATTGCTGTCTGAAAACTACAACACCATGTTGTGACACTACAATGATATACGAAGCAGTAAGAGGAAATGTTAATCCCACCGGGTGAGAATAAAACCAGTACCACAATTTTTGAACAAAATGAAAAGCAGACTTTATTAGATACTGGTCAGGCTGGGTCCATACCTGGGATTCCCATAGCATGGCTGCAAATTACATCACACAGGCTTATAATGGCAAGCCCCACAAGACTACATATCCCCACCTTTCTCCAATTAGGAACAAGCACACATTCTGACATACTTCCTGCCTACATGTGATCAAGCACATCCTGTGCAGTTGGAGCAACCAACCTTGTGTACGGAAGTGAAAACACCTGGCTTGTTATCTTACACGAATAACAGTCCCCAGCGTTCCAGGAAATTGTCTGTCTTTGGGCAAGTTAGTCTTATGGGCTAGAGGCATCTTTGTTTTATAGATCCCTTAAGTACACTAGTTAAAACTTAACACATGCCGGGCAGTGGTGGCACACGCCTTTAATCCCAGCACTTGGGAGGCAGAGGCAGGCAGATTTCTGAGTTCTAGGCCAGCCTGGTCTACAGAGTGAGTTCCAGGACAGCCAGGGCTACACAGAGAAATCCTGTCTCGAAAAACAAAACAAAAAACCAAAACAAAACAAACTTAACACATAACTTTAGCCCTCACAGAACTGAAAGTAATATTGTTTTATTAACCCCTGTGCAGAAACAAAATTAGAGGACATTGCTTTGAGCTCAGTTGTACCAAGTGTCTGGACGGGAAACCATATGTCACTAAGACCCCTTTTGCAACCAGAGTGGCCTGTGTGAATGGTGTACATGCAAGGTTGCTACTGGTGGGAAGTTCATCTCTAAAGCTGTGTTAGCTAATGAAAATGTATCCAGCCTTCAAAGCAAAGCAGACAGACACAGAGCAAAACTGGAAATGTCAAGCTTTTGTCCTGTGTCTAGTTGCCCTAGAGAAATTAACTGAGTTAAGCAGAACACCTTCTTTAACTGTATCCATCAACACACTTTGGGTAATTTATTTTCTCTCTCTGAAGGGTTATTGACTGGTAGAGTTGTATGTTTCATCCATGTCAGTCACACATGCTTTGAGAAGGGCTTTATTACTATGGTGATTTGGGGTGGGGGGGCAGATGTTCCCTGTGTTTTCAGTGTGTGTGTGTGTGTGTGTGTGTGTGTGTGTGTGTGTGTGTGTGTGTTTAAGTTGTGGAGGTGGACCTGCCTTTTCATGAGTGTTTCTTCATTTGCTTCATGAAGACTACATCAGGAAATGCCACGAAACTTCACCTGCTGAACTATTTTTTTGTTGTTGTTTGGTTTTTTTGTTTGTTTGTTTGTTTTTCAAGACAGGGTTTCTCTGTGTAGCCCTGGCTGTCCTGGAACTCACTTTGTAGAGCAGGCTGGCCTCGAACTCAGAAATCCGCCTGCTTCTGCTTCCCAAGTGCTGGGATTAAAGGGTGCACCACCACTGCCTGGTACCTGCTGAACTATTATCAAAGCCATTCCAGACACAGAAAACAGAAATGTAACTCAACATTTTGGCCTGGGGTCGGGTGTGATACTCTTCTGGTTCACACAGGTCCGTGTTGTCTGACAGAAAAGAATTTCTGCATGAAATTAGAGTAAAATAAAATTAGCAAGTTTATTAGCAGGAAGAGGAAACAAACCTGAACAGTCGAAGGCGAGCATCTAAGCACCTTGGCAGTAGTCATGACGCAGGGGCTTCAGAACACCTTACTTGGAAACTGATTTTAGATATTAGGGGAACCACAGAATTTTGTCTTTAAGGCTTTCCCTGGATCACTGTGAAGGCTCACAGCTGGAGTGAGACCCAGGTAAAAAGCGTTGACTTGTCTCCAGGGCAAATACAGGACAAAAGCTTGACATTTCCAGTTTTGCTTTGTGTCTGTCTGCTTTGCTTTGAAGGTGGATATGTTTTCATTAGCTAACACAGCTTTAGGGTTGAACTTTCCACCAGTAGCAATCTTGTATGTAAATCATTCACACAGGCCACTCTGGTTGCAGAAGGAGTCTTAATGACACATGGTTTCCCCTCCAGACAGCTGGTACAGTTGAGCATACATTGGTATGTTTCTTTCTGATTTCTGTTCCCAATCCTCCAACATCTCTTGCTACCTTTAAAAGCTGCTTTTGGGGGACTGGTTAGACTAGTGGTTAAGAGGACTTGATGTTCTTCCAGAGGACCTGGGTGTTAGCACAGGCTCACTCATGGCCATTTGTAACTCCAGCAGATCAGAGGGTCTGCTGTCCTCTCCTGGCCTCCAAGGGCAGCAGGCACAGACATGCATGCAGGCAAAACACCTACATACATAAAAATAAACTGATTTAAAACGTACGAGTTGCTTTTTATAAAACTGTGGTGTTTTGTGCTTAGGCAGTCACTGCTACTGAGGAGGCTCATGCAAGAGGCCTGCCAGAGCCCAAGACATCAAAACCCAGGTTGGTCAACAAAAAGGAACACTGGTTTTAGTTTTATCTCTGTTGCTGTGATTAAAAACAACAACAAGCCACTCTGACCTCTGGGCATGGTAGCACACCATTTTAATCCCAGCACTGGGGCCAGAGGCAGGCAGATCTCTGAGTTCAAGGCCAGCCTGATCTACAGATGGAATTTCCAGACAGCCAGAGCTACAAAACAAAACCAGAAAAACACTCTTGCCAAAAGCAATTTAGAGGAGGAAATCATTTATACAAGTTTACAAGCTATAGTCAAGGCAGGAACTTGAAGCAGAGACCATGCTCTTTGGCTTGCTTGGCTAGACTACATGCCTAGAGAAATAATGCCATCTACAGAGGACTATGCCCTCTTACATAAGACAACAACCAAGACAATCCCACAGGAATATGTGCATAGGATAATCTGGGTAATCCCTCCTTCTCAGATAATGATTAAAGCTACTAGCATACTATCCCTAGGGGAAAAACTTACTAATTAAAAAAGCCAAATTGTTCTTAGGTCCTGCAGATGAAATGAATCAAAATCACTGGGGATGATGCCCAAACATTGAAACATTTTCAGTATAACTGATAATGGGAGCCCTACGTTTTATTTTATTATTGTTTTTTATTTTTTATTTTATTATTATTATTTATTTATTTATTTTATTTATTTATTTAATTTTTTTTTGGTTTTTTGAGACAGGGTTTCTCTGTGTAGCCCTGGCTGTCCTGGAACTAACTCTGTAGACCAGGATGGCCTCAAACTCAGAAATCTGCCTGCCTCTGCCTCCCAAGTGCTGGGATTAAAGGCGTGCGCCACCACCGCCCAGCTTGGTTTTTATTTTATATGTATGAGTGTTTCACCACATTATGTCTGTACACCCAGTTCTGGTATAGTGCTCTTAGAGGCCAGAAGATTGCATCAGATCCCTTGGGTTTTGAGTTACAGACAATTAGTTGTGAGTGGGTGTTAGCAGTTAGACCTGGGTCTTCTGAAAGAGCAGCCAGTGGTCTTAAACACTGAACTCCAGCCCCAACTTTATAAATAACAGCTTTTTAGGGGAATATACATGCTATTACCGTAATGTTTAAAATGAATAATCTTGCAGGGCTATGAGTAAGCTTGGGCAAGTCTTACTTTATCAATATAAAGATACTATAAGTAACTCTGCGGGGGAAGAAACAGGGACAGGACTGAGAGGGAAAGGATGACTCTTTTCTGACTCCTGGCAGTTCCATCTTTGAAGCCCACAGAGAGCAGTCCACAGACAGGCTTGCCCACTCAGTGCAGAAGCAGACTGACTCTTCTCTTGGCTGGCTGGGAAGTGGGCTGTTGGGTTTCAAATGTTGCATTCTAGACTGACTGTGGAGTTTGTCCATGCTGAAGCTCTCTCCAGACGGTGGACCTGACAGAACAAGCTGTTGTAGCCTAAACCAAACTCTATCCTTCACTCAAGCCTTTAACTAAGGGAGTAAGTCAGGCTGACTTTAAACAAGGCATCAGATATTTCTGACTATTGCACCTGGTGGGTGTGGTGAGAACACCTAAGATAACAGAAACACAAACACTTTGTAAACTGTGAAGTGGCTTATGGTAGTAGTTATTATCCATGGTACATCTCGCTAGGCATCACAAGGTAGCAGAGGTACTCAGCAGAACCACACCATGACCCGCAGTAAGTATATGTTCTAAAACCTTGCTAAGTAGCCTTAGACTACTGAAGCTTTAGATACACACACACTTCCCTGGTAACACTAGAAATACAAGCATCAGCTTTACCCATCCTTGAAAGTTTTCATACCATACGTGAAAGTGGAGGTGTCCAGCTTTGTTCTAAATTTCATCTCTAGGCCTGGGTAAAGAGCTGGCTTTTAAGCTTCCCAAAAGGCAGGTGTTGTGTAGCGATTTCCTTAGAAATTGAAACAATCCATCCTGCAGTGTAGAAGTTTGATCTGTTGCTATGAATTGTGATGATAAATACTGGCCCCCAAGGTCTGGTTGCCCCCAGGGATGAGGAGATCCTCAGTACACTAAGTGATGCTATGTAACCTTGCTACTTAATTAAAAATATTGGCTGAATAAAGATGCCTACAGCCTATAGCTGGGCAGAAGAGAAGTAGGCAGGGCTTTGGTTCCCGGGGCTTGGAGTCTAAAGCAGAGACCATGAGAAGAAAAGAGAGGTGAAGAGAGAGTAGGTGAATCATGAGAATGTGGCCATGAGGGATGGCCAATTGGAGTAAGAGACGGAATGTGATGTCCTGGAGTTATTGACAAAACAGCATAGAGGTTGATACCCACCTCTAGTGCTTAAGGCTTATTATAAATATAAAGGTTTTGTGTCTTTTACCTGGGGACTAAATGATCTAAGGTGGGGTAAAAACCACCAATTAATATTTACTACAACAGTGCAGGGAAGCTCCTTAAGCAGGAGGGTAAACAACTCAAAACAGCTTCAGGAAGTCCCCCACATCCACCAGAGTTGGGGCCCCTCTCTGCTTCATAAAGCTGCCAAGAAGACTCTTGAGAGAAGATCAGCTCTCCAGAAACCTGCTGCACTTTGATGCAGCTGTCTTTGAGTCATTTCTGCTCCTGCAAGTAACCCCAATAAAACTCATGGCTCACCAAGTTGGACTTTGTGTTATCTGTACTTTGGTCTGTTGTGGGTTTCCCATTAGGAGTGAATAGACAAGTATGTATTTTGTCTCACCTCTACTAAGACAACACACTTTTCCTTTCTCAAGACTTGCCCATTTTCTTAAGTTACTCAGAAAAGTGTAAGTTCTTCTTTTTCCCAGGCTTGCTTCCCTGAGGCTCTGTGCCTGTCCACTTTGTTCCCCACAGTCCCCTCTTGTCAGCCTCCAGTGCTGGTGGCTTTGTTCATTCTCTTGCTCGTCCCTTTTTCTTCTCTAAGACTTATGGTTTGCTGGTCCTAGTTTGTTCGTTTGTTTTCACTTAGATGATAAGAAAGTTGTCCTCAAGCTTCTTTTCTTATATTTTTTTTACTTTTCTTATATTTTTAAAACAATTTAGTTGTATGTATTTGAGAATTTTGTCTGTGCACTGTGGCATGCCTGGTGCAGGTGAAGGCCAGAAGAGGGTATGAGATCCCCCCTAGAACTGGAATTACAGGTGGCCATGAGCCACCCACCTGGGGGTTGAACCAAGGTCCTTTGGAAGAGCAGCCAGTGCTCGTAACCATGGAGCCATCTCTCCAGCTCCTTTCTTTTATTAATGAAACTAAAAATCTCAAAATGGAATCTTAGTGTCCTCCTTTGTAAGGAACTGTTGTACATAATGAGACTGAATTTTAAAATATTTGATTTTTATCTCAATAAAATTATCATCATCATCATCATACTTTAAAGGATAGATTTAAAACACTTCAACTGCAAGAGTTCTATTGGTATCTAGCATCTGAATGAATACTTTTTGATTAACCAAATGGATGTAGAAATCTCTGAAATGTCCACTAATAACCCTTTAATCATTCTCTTTGGAAAAAGCCCCTGTGGTGGCACAACTTTACTGATAGTAACCATCACCAGAATATATTTGAAAATACAAATTTTACATACTCACACCTACACATACACATTATACACCCATGCATGCATAAATAAACACCACATGAATCTCTCTCTCTCTCTCTCTCTCTCTCTCTCTCTCTCTCTCTCTGTCTCCTTTTCCCTTTCCCTCCCCCATCTTTCACACACACACACACACACACACACACACACACACACACACTGAGGAAATGACTCAATTAGTAAAGCACTCATTATGCAAATATGAAGAACTAAGTCTGAATCCTTAGAACCATTCTAAGCTGGGCTTGTAGCAGACACCAGCAATTCTAATGCTCCTATGGTAACATGGGATCAGAGCAGGAGATTCCCCAAAAGTTCATAAGCCAGCCACTGACAAACTCAGTGGTGAGCAAGAGCTTGAAAGTAAGGACCAAAACCCAAGGTTGTCCTCTGACCCTCATGTGTGCTGTGGTCATACATGTTCACACTTGCACACACAGACACAAGATTTAAAGAGAAACCAATGTGAATCATTTCTTGTAGTGAGAATAGTATTCTGAATCCTACCTAGAGTGAATGTATCTTGCAGCAAGCTACCACTGAGGTGTTTTATGTACCCAACTGCAACAAGACAAATCCTCCTGACAAGGTAGGCTAGTGTGTTCCAAGATCAACAGAATCACTGGTAAGTGTAAGGAAGTGCACATGAATGTGTAACCTCTGTCTTACAGTTATTATTGCTGTGATGAAACACCATGACCAAAAGCAATTTGGAGAGGAAAGAGTTTATTTGGCTCACATATCCTGAATCACAGGCCATTGAGGGAAGCCTCATCAATCACTAATTAAGAAAATACCCTACAGGCTTGTCTGTCTACAACCCAGTCTTATGGAGGCAATTTCTCAATTGGGTTCCCTCCTCTCAGATGACTGCAGGTTGTGTCAAGTAGACATAAAAGCAGCCGTCACACCTTCCCAGACACTGGTTTTGACCATGGGGAATCTGTAGATGCCTCTACTGCTGTAGAACTCTGAAACTAGGCTTCAGATTAGCTTCCCTGTAGACTTGGGGCTCCATGAAATTGTTGGTACCTTTGCAGCAATGGGAGAAGATATTAATTTTACATTTTCCTGGAGAAGCCACATATTTCATTTATGTAAGCAAGTTTGTTTTAATTCCACAATTGGCCAAGATTGCCAAATGCTTCTAGTAAGACACAGACATTTAATAGGTTTGACTCACTGGTTCAGTGTTTTGTGGAAATGTTTTTGAGTCTCTGGTTGTGAAGAGAGGTGGGAAGGAATAACTGTCAAGTGCCTTGGCACAGAAGCTGCTAAGGAAGTGTGTCATATTATTGGTGTCTGGTGAAGCAGGCTCCTGTTGACTTAAATTGTCCACCAGTATCTGAGGCCTGGTGCAGACCCGCACCTGCTCTGCTGCTCCTTTCTGGACACTGAACTCCTCCTGTGACATTCTAGAGGGCCCACTGAACCCAGAGTGGTAGGTAAGAAGACCTAAACACTGCCCTACACCCATAGCTGGTTGTGGGGAGTGCTCAGATTCCAGCAGAAACCCAAACCCGCCCCTGTGGAGTGGCACTCCCCTTCTGCCCCTCTCCCAGATCTGAGGCCTGGTGCAGACCCATGCCAGGTCTGCTCCTGTGTGGACACCAGACTTCTCCCTAGACAGCCTAGAGGGTCCACCGAACCCAGACCGGCAGAGGTACCACTGATCCCAGAGTGGCAGAGGAACAACTGAACTCAGAGTGACAGATAACATATCCAGAGACATCCTAGAGGAACCACTGCACTCAGAGCAGTGGACACCTTATCCTGAGACATCCTAGAGGAGACACTGCACTTGGAGCAGTGGGCACCTGATCCTGAGACATCCTAGAGAAGACACTGCACCTAGAACAGCAGACACCTAGCTGGTCTGCTACCTTGGAGGCACCATATCCTGAGGCAGCCTAGAGATACCACTGTACTCAGATCAGCTGGAGAAGATCACAGAGACATCTGAACCCTGAGGAGATCAGACACAAGCAAGATAATTGGAAAGGCAGGCTTCAGTCATGGACAGCGGGTACAGGTAGCACTAGAGTTAACCAGATGGCGAAAGGCAAGTGCAAGAACGTAAGCAACAGAATCCAAAGTTACATGGCATCATCAGAACCCAGTTCCCCCATCATAGCAAGCCCTGGACACCCCATCACACCGGAAAAGGAGGATTCAGAATTAAAATCACTTCTCATGATGATGATAGAGGACTTTAAGAAGGACATAAATAACACTCTCAACGAATTTAAGGAGAACACTGGTAGAAGGATAAAAGCCCTTAAAGAGGAAACACAGAAATCCTTTAATGAATTGCAAGAAACCACAACCAAACCAGTGAAGGAATTAAACAAAACCATCCAAGATCTAAAAATGGAAGTAGAAACAATAAAGAAATCACAAAGGGAGACTACCCTGGAGATAGAAAACCTAAAAAAAAGATCAGGAGTCATAGACACAAGTATCACCAACAGAATACAAGAGATAGAAGAGAGAATCTCATGTGCAAAAGATACCATGGAAAACATTGACACAACTGTCAAAGAAAATGCAAAATACAAAAAGCTACTAACCCAAAACATAGAGAAAATCCAAGAGATTTGGATGAGAAGGCCAAACCTAAGTATAATAGGTATAGATGACAGTGAAGACTCCCAACTTAAAGGAACATTAAATATCTTCAATAAAATTATAGAGGAAAACTTCCCTAACCCAAAGAAAGAGATGTCCATAAATATACAAGAAGCCTACAGAACTCCAAATAGTTTAGACCAGAAAAGAAATACCTCCCACAACATAATAATCAAAACATCAAATGTACAAAACAAAGAAAAAATACTAAAAGCAGTAAGGGGAAAAGGTAAAGTAACATATAAAGGCAGACCTATAAGAATTACACCAGACTTCTCACCAGAGACTATAAAAGCCAGAAGATCCTGGACTGATATCATACAGGCCCTAAGAGAACACAAATGCCAGCCCAGACTACTATACCCAGCAAAACTCTCAATCAATATTGATGGAGAAACCAAAATATTCCATGACAAAACCAAATTTACACAATATCTTACCACAAATCCAGCCCTTCAAAGGATAATTGGTGGAAAACTCCAACACAAGGAGGGAAACTACAGCCTAGAAAAAGCAAGAAAGTAATCTTTCAACAACCCTAAAAGAAGGTAGCTATACAAACATAATTCCACTTCCAATAACAAAAATAACAGGAAACAACATTCATTTTTCCTTAATATCTCTTAATATCAATGGACTCAATTCTCTAATAAAAAGACATAGACTATCAGACTGGATACATAAACAGGACCCAACATTTTGCTGCATACAGGAAACGCACCTCTGTGAAAAAGACAAACACTACCTCAGAGTAAAAGGATGGAAAACAATCTTCCAAGCAAATGGTCCCAAGAAACAAGCTGGAGTAGCGATTCTTTTTTTGTTTTGTTTTGTTTTGTTTTGTTTGTTTTGTTTTGTTTTGTTTTTCGAGACAGGGTTTCTCTGTATAGCTTTGGCTGTCCTGGAACTCACTCTGTACACCAGGCTGGCCTCGAACTTAGAAATTCGCCTGCCTCTGCTTCCCAAGTGCTGGGATTAAAGGCATGTGCCACCATCACCCAGCCAGAATAGTGATTCTAATATCAAATAAAATCATTTTTTCAGCCAAAAGTAATCAAAAAAGATAAAGTGTGGGGAGCCGATAACGCTGGCACCTGACACTCGAGGGTAACAAGTAATATTGCGCATGTGCAGTGGCAAAGGACTGCCTAATCACCGCCCAACCCGGGGCGTCACATGGGAATTTGAGCAAACAGCCAATCAGATATGTCCACCCCACCCTAGGGTGTATACAAAGCAGCGCCATGTTAGATCCGCTCTCTCCTCCTCCACACATGGTAATGAACACGTGTTGCAGAAGGATCCTGTGTGCCCGTTCTCTGTTCTTGTCCACAAGGCATATTTTCCATCTCCCCTGGGTATAGGATTGCTCAATTAGTTATTCTTCCAAGTTTACATGATTGTTTCCCATCCACCGGGGTGCCCAGAGGTGCCAACAAGCTTGGTTCTTCAGGAACCGACTTTGCTCACCTGGTAGTTGATCTTAAAACTAGGCCCACTTTACAATTAATGATAGAGAGGAAGAATTTTATAGGAATTTTAGACACAGGAGCTGATAAAAGCATTATTTCCTCCAAATGGTGGCCTAAGGCATGGCCTGTTACACAATCATCCCATTCCCTACAAGGACTGGGATATGAGGCCAGTCCTGCAGTCAGTTCACGCTCCTTGACTTGGCAGACACCAGAGGGTCAAACAGGAAGTTTCATACCTTATGTGCTTCCTCTCCCCGTTAATCTCTGGGGAAGAGGCATCTTACAAGACTTAGGATTAACATTAACTAATGAATATTCTCAGCAAGCTATTGGTATTATGAAAAGGATGGGATATAAGGAAGGAAAAGGCCTTGGCAGAAAAGAACAAGGAAGGTTAAACCCAATCTCACAAGACAGTAATACAGGAAGACAAGGTTTGGGTTTTCTCTAGTCGCCATTGAGGGTTCTATGCCCATACCCTGGCTTACAGAGGAGGCCGTGTGGGTTCCTCAATGGTCTCTATCCTCTGAGAAATTGGAAACTGCTACAAGGCTGATTAAAGAACAAATACAGCTTGGTCATTTAGAGCCTTCCACTTCTCCTTGGAATATACCTATTTTTGTCATAAAAAAGAAATCAGGGAAATGGAGACTTCTCCATGATCTAAGGGCCATTAATGCGCAAATGCGGCTGTTTGGCTCAGTGCAACGAGGCCTACCTCTGCTCTCTGCTTTACCTAAGCAATGGAGGATAATAATTATAGACATTAAGGATTGCTTTTTTTCTATTCCCCTACACCCACAAGATAGGCAAAGATTTGCATTTACCCTGCCTGCTGTTAATCACCTTGAACCAGACAGGAGATATCAGTGGAAAGTTTTGCCTCAGGGTATGGCTAATAGTCCTACCATGTGCCAGCTATATATACAAAGGGCCCTTGAGCCAGTTAGGAAAAAATTCCCCTCCTTGTTAGTGGTCCTTTTCATGGATGACATTCTTGTGTGCCATAGGGAATCAGTTATTTTGCAAACCTCATACCCTCTATTAATTAAAACATTGGGACAATGGGGCCTACATATTGCCACAGAAAAGGTCCAAATGTTGGAAGTAGGCTCCTTTCTAGGATCAGTTATTTACCCGGAGAAAATAGTTCCTCGGAAATTAGAGATTGGCAAGGACCATTTACATACCTTAAATGATTTTCAAAAATGATTAGGTGATATAAATTGGTTAAGACCATTTTTAAAAATCCCCTCTGCAGAATTAAAACCTTTGTTTGACATTCTGGAAGGGGACACTCACCCTTCCTCACCTAGGGCCTTAATGCCGGCTGCGAGCCATGCCCTAAAAGTAGTGGAAAAAGCCTTACAAAATGCCCAATTAAAACGTATTGATATAACCAAACCTTTTGATTTATGTGCTTTTAAGACCAGACATTTACCAACTGCTGTGTTATGGCAAGATGGGCCCCTACTATGGATCCATCCTAATGCATCCCCCCCGCAAAGATTATTGAATGGTATCCAGATGCAGTCGCTCAGCTTGCCCTTCGTGGGCTAAAAGCAGCTGTTACTCATTTTGGAAAGGATCCTAAAGTTTTGATAGTGCCATATACTGCACATCAGGTTCAAACATTAACTGCTACCTCTGATGTTTGGGCGGTGTTGGTCACTTCCTTTAATGGTCAAATAGATAATCACTATCCTAAACATCCTATTTTACAATTTGCCTTAACTCAAGTTATTGTGTTTCCACGCATTATATCTCAGAAGCCGCTCCCAGATGGAGTGGTTGTTTACACAGATGGGTCAAAAACGGGTGTGGGTGCCTATGTATTTAATAATAAAACCACAGCCAGACAATACCATGAGACTTCACCTCAAGTTGTGGAATGCTTGGTAGTATTAGAGGTTCTTGAAACCTTCCCAGGTCCTTTAAATATTGTTTCAGATTCCTTTTATGTAGTAAATGCAGTTAGGGTTCTGGAAGTTGCTGGATTAATTAAGCCCTCTAGCAGACTTACAAAAGTTTTTCAAAAGATTCAATTTACCCTAGTCAATAGGAGATCTCCTGTTTTTATTACACATATCAGGGCTCACTCAGGTCTACCAGGACCAATGTCCCGTGGAAATGACCTGGCAGACCGAGCCACAAAGTTAATAGCTGTCGTCCTATCTCCAAAGTGGACCTTGGCCAAAGATTTCCATAAAAGATTTCATTTAACCTCTGAGACTTTACGTCGGAGATTTAACATAACCAGAAAAGAGGCTAGGGATATAGTGACTCAATGTCAAAATTGTTGTCAATTCTTACCAGCGCCTCGTATAGGAATTAATCCATGAGGAATTTGGCCACTACAGATTTGGCAAATGGATGTTACTCACATCCCATCCTTTGGCAAATTGCAATATTTACATGTTTCCATTGATACTTGTTCTGGAATTATATTTGCTTCCCCATTGACCGGGGAAAAGGCAGCCCATGTGATTCAACATTGCCTCGAGTCATGGAGTGCCTGGGTAAAGCCTAAAATTCTTAAAACTGACAATGGACCAGCTTACACTTCTCAGAAGTTTAGACAATTCTGCCGCCAAATGGAGGTGACCCATCTAACAGGTCTACCGTACAATCCTCAAGGACAAGGTATTATAAAGCGGGCTCATTGCACTTTTAAGTCCTATTTAATAAAGCAAAAGGGGGGAGTCGAGGAAGCTCTACCCTCAGTGCCACGAGTCGCCGTTTCTATAGTACTTTTCACCCTTAATTTTTAAAATCTGTACAGTCAAGGCCACACGGCAGCTGACTGTCATTGTTTAGAGCCTGATAGGCCAAAAGAGATGGTCAAATGGAAGGATGTTTTGACTGGACAATGGAAAGGCCCGGATCCTATTTTAATAAGATCCAGGGGAGCTGCTTGTGTTTTTTCCACAGGAAGAAGATAATCCATTCTGGCTACCGGAATGCCTAACACGAAGAATCTTGGAATCTCAGCTTGATCCTGCCCAGAGACATGAAGACCCTCCTGCTGGCGGCGATATTCTGACTGACACTGCCGATGGTGGGACATTCGGAGCTGAGATAGGGGATCATCCCTTTCTAGGTTTTGCTGCAGAACTGGACCCTAGAGTTTGAGGAAACGTTGAGAGATCTTCGGCCTTTTCCTTCTTTTAAGAATGGGTGGGAGTAGGCCTGTTTGGTATAGCCCTAAGCTGTGGATTAGTGTTCATGTTATGGTTGGTCTGCAAACTCAAAACCCAACAGAAGTGTGACAAGGCGGTGATTGCCCAAGCATTTGCTGCTTTAGAACAAGGTTCCTCCCCTAGAGTCTGGCTGTCTGTGCTACAAAAGTAGCTAGCGCTTGAGCCCTCAGCCGATGCACCCCACGGGTTCTATCACAGGGGAAAAGTTCCTGAACAGAACACCAATGGCTTATGCTCTAAGATCAAGAATTGACAAATGGGACCTCATAAAATTGCAAAGCTTCTGTAAGGCAAAGGACATTGTCAATAAGACAAAATGGCAACCAACAGATTGGGAAAGGATCTTAACCAATCCTACATCCGATAGAGGGCTAATATCCAAGATATACAAAGAAGTCAAGAAATTATACTCCAGACAACCAAATAACCCTATTAAAAATGGGGTACAGAGCTAAAAAAAGAATTCTCAATAGAGGAAACTTGAATGGCCGAGAAGCACCTTAATAAATGCTCAATATCCTTAGTCATCAGGGATATGCAAATCAAAACAACCCTGAGATACCACCTCACACCAGTCAGAATGGCTAAGATCAAAAACTTAGGTGATAGTAGATGATGGCGAGGATGTAGAGAAAGAGGAACACTCCTCCATTGTTGGTGGGATTGTAAGCTGGTACAACCACTCTAGAAATCAGTCTGGCGGTTCCTCAGAAAACTGGACATAGCACTACCTGAGGATCCAGCTATACCACTCCTGGGCATATACCCAGGAGATGCTCCAACATATAACAAGGACATATGCTCCACTATGTTCATAGCAGCCTTATTTATAATAGCCAGAAGCTGGAAAGAACTAAGATGTCCCTCAACAGAGGAATGGATAAAAAAATGTGGTACATTTACACAATGGAGTATTACTCAGCTATTAAAAATAATTAATTGAGAAATTTTTAGCTAAATGGTTGGAACTAGAAATTATCATCCTGAGTGAGTTAACCCAATCACAAAAGAACACACATGGTATTTACTCACTGATAAGCGGATGTTAGCCCAAAAGCTTGGAATAGAGAAGATTCAACTCACAGACCACATGAAGCTCATGAAGAAGGAAGACCAAGTGGGGATGTCTCAGTTCTACTTAGAACTAGTAACAAAAATACTCAAGGGAATAAATATGGAAACAAAACATGGGACAGAAACTGAAGGAGGGGCCATCTGGAGACCATTCCACCTGGGTATCCATCTCATGTACAGTCACCTAAGCTAGACACTGATGTGGATGGCTGGAAGTGCATGCTGTCAAGAACATGATATAGCTGTCTCCTAGGAGGTCTGCCAGAGACTGACACATTCAGAGGACAATGCTCACAGTTAACCACTGATATGATCAAAGGTTTCCCAATGGAGAAGTTAGAGAAAAGACTGAAGGAGCAGAAAGGGTTTGTGACCCCATGAGGAAAGCAACAATACCAACCAACCAGAGCTCCCCAGGGTCTAAACCACTAGCCTGGGAGCACATAGGGAGGGACCCATGACTCCAGGTGTATATGTAGGGGAGGATGGCCTTGTGGGGCATAGGTGGGAGAGGAGATTCTTGGTCCCATGAAAAACGAATACGGGGGTGGGGAGGAATATGAGGGTGGGGAGGGGGTAGTGGGGGTGGGGTATAGGTGGGGACACAGCCTCATAGAAGCATGAGGAGGGGGGATGAGATAGGAGGTTCCTGGGTGGTGGGAGGAAATGGGGTAAGGGGATAAAATCTGAAATGTAAATATAATACCCAATAAAAAAATTTAAAAAAGATTATCCACCAGTCCATCCACTGTCCATCTATCCATCCATCCATTTATCTGTCCATCTGTCCATCCATCCATCCATTTATCCATGCATACATACATATATACATACATACATTCATTTGCCTAGCACACTGATTGAACATTTGCAGTGTGCTAACTGTGTACAGATGCTGGTGGCTAAAAAGTAGTACCAGACAATCTGTGCAATAGAATTCACTTCAGCTTCGCTTTTGAGAAACTCTGTTGCCCAGTTGGGGTGAATGTTCCCTTGCACATCCGTGTTACCTGCGTCCCACATTATAGTACTTGCTGGACTTTGCTGGGGTATGTGCTTTTTTCTTTTGTCTATCAAGTTGATTTATGGAGTTTTTAAATATTAAGTTGAAACCGATTATATAAAACCCACTGGTATAAAAGCCTGAAACATTCAAATGTGCATGTTTTAATCTGACAATTTGATGCATACATTAGATTTGACAAGGATTTGAACTGTCTTTTCTTCACCTGATCCAAATGTTCAGTGTTAAAAAATAAAAAAGTTGGGCTGGAGAGATGGCTCGGTGGTTAGGAGCACTGACTGTTCTTCCAATGGTCCAGAGTTCAGTTCTCAGCAACCACGTGGTGGCTCATGACCATCTGTAATGGGATCCAATACCTTCTTCTGGTGTGTCTGAAGAGAGTGACAGTGTACTCATATACATTAAACAAACAAATAAATAAATCTTTAAAAGAAGTTTAACCCCGACAACCTTAGGTCCTTTCTAACTACTTAAGAATCTGTAATGTCCAAAGAAAAGTTGAATATGGCAGCCCTGATCTAAGGAACCACATTGGTATTGCTTACAGAAAACTCTCTGTGACTGTTCACTGTGCATAAAACTATGAAGTTTTTTTTTTTTTTAATGTCACAAAGGCTTAAGTCAGATTTTAAATCTTTGTTAAGCTAAATTTAAAACATTTTAGATTCATCTATTTTATTTTATGTCTATGAATATTTGCTCATACATGTGTGTGCACCATGTGTGTGCCTGGCACCTATAGAAGTGAGAAGACGGCATTAGATCCCTGGAATTGGAGTTATGGATAATTGTGAGTGGCCAGGTGGGTCTGCGAGTTGAAGAGGGTCCTCTGCAAGAACAAGTGTTCTTAACCACTGAGCCATCTCTCCAGATCTAAGCTATAATCTTTAAAGCCCATTTTTCATTTTTCTCTTGATTAATAGCAGAACAATAGTCACATACTAAGCTGTAACTAGGTTTCTAGTTGTAGTTTAAAGATCTATAAAAAGTAGCCAGGTGTGGTGGTTCATGTTTGTGATCCCAGCTCTCAGGAAGGGGAGGAAGAAGAATAGTGAATTCTTGGAGTAAACAGCAAAACCTTGTCTCTCATTCACACACACACACACACACACACACACACACACACACTATATATATATATATGTAACATAATATATAATCATTAAACATTCCTTTATGTAAAAATATTTTACACAAATGAGTATTTGTTGAACTAATAACATATTTTAGATAATTTTATGTATTTTCTTCCTTTGTAAATCATGTTTAGACTGAAGTAAAAATATTATAAAGTAGCATAAAATAAATGCATTTATCTAAATTTTTATGAGATGATTTTTATCTCCTTAACATTTTTTCTCCAAACAAATACATAAGCAAATAAAAACATGTAAACATAGAATGTTAAATTTGTTGGGTCAAACTCTGACTGCAAAACTTTTGTAATAATTATATGTCATTAATATTTTAACATAAAAACATATGTATTCTAGTGTACACACAGAAAAGAAAGACATTTTTAAGTTGAGCTTATTTTTGCTGTTAAAACACTGTGTTTAAAATTTTTCAATTATCAGTGTGTGTGTGTCTGAATGTAGTTCTGTGTACCTGTGATGTATGCACCTTGAGAGTCCAGAAGAGGGCATCAGATGCCATGGCCCTGCAGTTGTAGGAAGTCAGGAGCTCTCCCCCTCCCCCCAACCGGTGTGGTCCTCTGTAACAGTAGCAAGTGCTTTTAACCACTGAACTATCTCTCCAGTCCCTGGTTTTGTTTCGAGTTATTTTGTTTCAGTGCTGAGAACCCAGGGTCTCAAGCGTGATAAGTAAACAGTACCAGTCAGCTACAGCCTTCAGATCATTATTATCAGAGGCAGCAGCATGGTGTGTGTGTGTGTGTGTGTGTGTGTGTGTGTGTGTGTGTGTGTGTGTGTGTGTGTGTGTGTTTGTGTGTGTTTCACAGCCTTGTTACCTGTTCAGCCATGGCATCAACCTTGCTTTTTTAGGGCTGGTGGTTTGAGGTTGGGGTAGAGATATCTCACTATATTGCCAGACTGTTTGAACTCTGTAGCCCAGGCTGGCCTTGAACCCACGGTAATCCTCCTGACTCATCCTTCTGAGTGCTAACTTAAATGACATCCCATTCAGCAGTTGTGGAATTTGTCAGAAAAGCTAATGTCGGAAGTGGCTCAATTTGTAAGAGTCTGGTTCTTCTCTCAAACTTTCTTTGCCATCATAGGAGACCCCAATGCCCTGTTACATGCCCTACTGGTGTACATGGAAGGGTACTTGTGTGCTGCCTTATTATGTAGGCCTGAGTTTTCTTAAAAGAATACCGAAGGGCTCTCTCTAATAGGCCCAAGCATTGCTGACAGGTCTGCCCACCTCCTTTCCTCTCCTTTGATACATTAGGTTACATTCTTAAAGCTAAGCCCCAAGGTCTGTTCCTTTATTTGGCCACCGACTCTTTCTGGAGACTAAATGCCAAGGTCCAGAAATAAAAATTCATTATTTTGTTACATAGCTAACCTGCCCAATCAGGACTTACCCACTTACCCTAGCACAGACTTCCCCCTTTCTCTTTTAAAAAACCCACTCTTGAAAAAACAGAACAAACCAAAAACTCTTGTGCGGGGCTGTAGCTCGCGCGTGGGCACGGGTCCTGTTGGGCTGAGCTGTGGATCCCGAGTGTCTGCTGCCCAGGTGGCTGGAACCACAGCGGCTTGGGAGCAGAAACTTGGGAATTTGACTGAGTTCACTCCAAGCAGTGCCGGGTGGCTGCTGGACTGTGAGAAGCCATCGGACTCTGCCTGGGCATGGAGAGGTCTCAGTCTGAAGTCCTGTGGGGGCAGACCTGCTGAGTGGGGGTCTCCAGCCGAAGTGGCTGACTGGGAGACTGGTGGTCTCTGTCCTTGGGCTCCCAGATGCTGCTGGGGACCACAGAAGGACTGAGAAAGAGTGGGCATATGGGCTGGACCGGCCTGCAGCCGAGAGGGATGAGGGAGAAAAGCTCCGGCGGCCCCCCACGGGGTAGAGACTCTTGGTCAAAACGACTTGCTTGGCTGGGTCAAGGCTGGCTCGGCTAGCTTGCTTGAGTTGGCAGGCTTCCTTGGCAGAATGTAGAGAGGTCCTCCATGGGAGATTAGATGGCAGCTCGATAGTTGAAGACCTTCACAGTTCTCCATGGCAGGTCCCAAAGACACGAGGAAGTCTATGATTTTAAAAGGTTTATTGTCGTGGCAGAAAGTGGATAAAGCTGTACTCCGTACCCCATGTTCTCAGTGCGGGCCTGAGGTTAAATATCTTTTCCAGGGAGGAGGGTCTGGGAAGAAATGCTTAGTTGGCTATACTCTCTAGCCTTTAAGTATCTCATTAATATGGAGATCTCTTAAGGCTCTAAGGCCTGTAGTCATACCCTCTATCTGTGCTACCTGTGCTAGACACCTAAGGCCACAAACTTTTCTTTGGGAGGGTGTGGAGAGCTGCTCCCTAAGATGGAGCTTGGCTGTGTGCCAGCCGTTGCTCACCCTGTCCATATAAGGCATGCTTTCTGCTTGAAGGCGCTTCCTCATTCTGATAACCTACTGGATTCAGATATGTGGCATGGACTGGTTGGATCATCTGTGGGTATTTAGGCTGGAGCTGGGGAACTGAGAGGAGGAGATTGATGAAGAAGCCTGAATAAACCGTTCGAAGAAGACCTCATTGTTGCTCCCTTATTTCCGCTGGTCGGTGGGAATCGACAGGAGGGGCTGTGGATAAGTGAAAGGAACCAGGGCCCAGGAGCAAGGCCGAACACCTACCTACCATCCCATTAAGGTATTATCTGAGGTTCCAGGCCTGTGCTCGACCAGGCACCCAGCTGCCTTTCACAGCTCACCACCCCCACACCCCTGCTCCTCCAGGGGTAACAAATATAACCTCCAGGGGTAACAAATCTCCTTTGTGGTGAGAATTTGGTGTCTGATGTGTTCTGAACTGACTGTAGTGTGTGTGTGTGTGTGTGTGTGTGTGTGTGTGTGTGTGTGTAGAGGCCAGATCAACCATGCATGCTGGTCTTCTAGAGACAGTAATCTTTTTTTTGAGATAGCATCTCCCACTGAGACCTGGGGCTCCCTGATTTGACTAGGCTAGCTGGCCAGTGAACTTTGGGATCCTCCTGTCTATCAGCCATAGGGATTACAGACATACACCATCATAGCCAGCTCTTTAGGTGAGGGCTGGTGATCAAATTTACATCCTTTGCTTGTACAGCAAGGACTTGACTAAGCTACCTCACATGCTCTCTGCTCATTGTTTCGATTAAGGTCAATTACTCTTCACAAAGATGTGTCAGGGTTTTGTATAGCCTAAAAGTTGACTGGCTAGGGAGTGGGGTGATGAGAGCGAATACTTTATGCACTGTGACTGTGTGTTTTGTCCTGTCAGAGCAAATCACTATTACAGCAAAGTCAGGGAAGGAAACCACTGCTGTTCAAGTTGGGTGATTCACCTGATGCAAATGCTTACTTTGGATCAGGCACCCCACAGTCCTTGTACTACACAACCTAATTTTACTACCGACCAGGGCCTTTCCACAAACTATTTAGGAAGCAAGTGAGCCTAGATGCCTTCCTGTGATCCAAATCCTCCCTGTTATCTGACTCCAAGGCCCAGAGTTTCACTTAAGCTCTCTGTGGGTGAGCCAGTGGCTCTGGAACACTGTTTAGTAAGCTGGGTACAGGGCAGGTCATTAGGGAAGCTCAGTTTGCAGCTCTCACTCAGGCTTACTGCCCCTGTTGTGGTTATCATAGATTGACTTGACTGCACTAAAGAATACCTAGAAACTTGGGGTGGTGGCTGGGAGAACAGCCCCATAGGCTCCTATGTTTGAATAGGTGATACCCAATTGGTCAAACTGTTAGGGAAGGATCAGAGGGGTGGCCTTGTTGGAGGAAGTATGTCACTGAGGTCAGGCTCTGAGGTTTCAAAAGCCCACAGTGTTCTCAATGTCCTCTCTCCCTCATGCTTGTGTCTCAAGATTTGAGCTCACAGCAGCCGCTCCATCCCCATGCTTACCTGCTGTCATGCTCTCTACTTTGATACTCATGTGTCACGGCCCAAGGTGCCCGGGCGCCAAAAATGTTGCAGCCTGAGCTGCCCCACACTTGGGGGCCAAAAATGTCGAGAGCTGCTCTGTCAATGTTGGGACCTGTCGCGACCGCTCGACCAGGAAGACACACGACGATCTGTGTTCACTCGACCAGGAAGAAAGACGCCTGCGTCTGCTCTACCAGGAAGAAAGACTACGATCTACGCTTGCTTGACCAGGAAGAAGGACGCGACGACCAGGATCTTCTCAACACGCTTTATTGCAGGAGCACCCCATCATGAAGCCGGGACCCAGAGCAGCCAGAGAGTGCTGCTTGGTCACCCTGTTGGACCTAATTTGCATGTCCTCTCTGATTGGTCACCCCACAACCTTATTTGCATGCCCTCTGATTGGTCGTTCTATCTGGACCTAATTAGCATAGACCTATTTGCATAGTCCCCACCCAGGGAGGGGTTGCCATGCAGGGATTGGCTAAGGCACCAATACCTCATTTGCATATACCCACTCAGGAGGGGTTCGTGCCAGAATCTGCTGACGCATACACAGTAGACTTGTTTGCAAGTGGTGCAACAGGAAACCAGCGCCATCTTGTAATGCCGGATCGGGATCGGCGGGCTACAGGGACCCTGCACTGCCAAAAGCCTTGGGCTAAGTTGTTAGAGCCCACACTACCCCAAGCTGTTCCTGTCCAGTCCGAGGGTTGGGGTTCAGCAAGAGAGAGTGCGGACAGACTCGAGGAATGGAGACCAGACAGAGTGTGATTCAATTCCATTTATTCTTCACTCTCTCTTCCTAGTCCAAGTCCCAAGTCTTGAGTTCCTAGTCCCTAGTTCCTAGTCCCTAGTGCCTCCAAGTTCCAAGTTCTTTCTCCAAGTGCCAAGTGCCTAATTCTCTGTTGCAAGTGTCTAACCTAGTTCCTAGTTCCAAGTTGTACTGTAATTCCAAGTTCTAAGTTGTACTGAACTCTTCTCGCCTTTTATGTCTCACTTCTAAGTCACGCCCTTAAGTCACACCCTTAGGTCTTATCTCTAAATCTGATCTCTAAGTCATGCCCTTAAGTCTCAGCTCTAAATCACACCTTTAAGTCTCATACACCCAAGGGAAGATTCTGGGTATCTAAAGCAAGATCTAAAGCAGAGTGTGCTCAACTGTTGTAGGCTATTGTAATCAAGTTTCTTGTCAGGGTATATGGCTCAAGATGGCTGCAAGGATGATAGCCGCCTTCTGTCGGCTCCCCACATTCATGGACTCTCCCACTCTGAACCTGTGACCCCTGATATACTCTTTCTTCTGTGAGTTGCCTTGATCATGGTATCTTATCACAGCAATAGAAAAGTAACTAAGAGACTTGGTAAAGTATTGTCTTGAGAAGTGCCTGTGAAGGCATGTCCAGAGGTGTGAGGTTCCGTAGAGTAGATGAGAAAATACTCCCTGAATGTGTGCAGGTACTATGTAATTGGTCAGGAAGACAGAACAAAACCAGACAAAGTGAAAATGCATGGAGCTAGTGATCTCTGGGATCTACAACTCTTCTCCTTAGACACTGAACTCTATGTGCCTGGCCATGGTATTTGAGAACTCACATGGGGGCTCAGCCTTTTGAGTTCAGTCTAAGAATGACACACTCAGCTTCCCTTATCCTTTCTATTGTAAAGATATACATATTTATTTTAAATTATGTATCTGTATATGTTACAGTTGTGTAGCTTGACTTTCATGTAGGACTCCTAACAGTGTGACCAGGGGCTGTCTTTGACTCTGCTGCCTGCCTTTGGGACCCTTTCCTCCTACTGGGCTGCCTCGTCCAGCCTTTGTTTTGTTTTGTTTTGTTTTGTTTTGTTTTTCGAGACAGGGTTTCTCTGTGTAGTGCTGGCTGTCCTGGAACTCACTCTGTAGACCAGGCTGGCCTCGAATTCAGAAATCCACCTGCCTCTGCCTCCCAAGTGCTGGAATTAAAGGCATGTGCTACCACTGCCCAGCACATGAATTGTCTGCTTTAAAGCAATGCAGTAACCTACAAATATTACACACCATATGGAAAACCTCATTTAATTGTTGTGATGGTTCATTTCTCGTCTGCTTGATCAGATTAAGAAATACCCAGGGCAGTGACTAGACACATCTTTGGATATGTCTGTGAGGTCTTTTTCAGAGACCGTTAAGAGATGGGGAGAGAGCCACACTGGAAGTCAGTGGCACAGTCTCATGGCCCACAGTCCTGGACTGAATAAAAAGGGAAAGAAGAGAAAGTGATGTGATGGCCTGCAGTCCATCTCTCTGCTTCCTGACACACAATGTCATGAATCAAACTGCTACACGCTCCTGTGGCCAGAAAGCCATCTCTGCTGCCATTCCTGCCCCACGATGAAGGGCCGAATCAACTCAAAACTAAAATAAACTTCTCATCCCTTAAGCTGCTTTATGTCAAATCACAGCGGTGAGAAAGACACCAAACACAGGTGTCTACTGCCTCATCTTCACTTACAGCTTAGGTGATGCTAAGCAAGTTCACTAGCCTTTAAACCCAGCATGTATAAGCATCCTACCTGATCTCCAAGAGTTTCCAGTTTGAGCAGCTTCTGATGGCAGGGCAGTTTCTGACTGGCTGCTTGAAACCTGGGTTTTTTTTTTCTAGTAACTGACTTGCCTGAGCTTTCCTGGACTTGCCCAGGTCTTAGGCCTAGTCTCCTGGATTGCCAAATTGAAGCCTGTCATGGAGTCAGCCTAGCCTTCTCAGATAGATAGATAGATAGATAGATAGATAGATAGATAGATAGATAGATAGAACTTGTGGGTTAAAAAGAAAATGAGAAGACGAGGGACTAGAGAGATGGTTCAGTAACTAATAGCACCGCATGCTCTTTCAGAGTACCAAAGTTTAGTTCCCAGTACCCAAGATGGGGAAATGTGCCATCTCAGAACTCCAGCTCTGTAACTCCGGCTCTGGGGATACTGGTGACATTTCTGGATTCCATGAGCACCTGCATTCAAATGTGTGCAACATTCTCACACACAGATACAGAATTAAAAAAAAAACTTATTAAAAGGAGTACCAGGAAATGATTGAGTACACAGTGAAGAAATGAATACTATAAACCAGGTCCACTTTTGCCTCACACAATCATCAGCCACCCGCGCATTTCAGATTGTCCTCTTAGGGTTGTATGTGGAGCGTTGACTGTACAGCACAGCATGGTTTGTGCTCAGCACAGTCTGTCTGTTTCACTGTCTTCTGACTGAAGGGGAAGACTCCAGGTCCTTCCTGGGGTCTGAGGCAAAAGCTCTGTCCCCATGCAACCAATTCTTGATAAACTACTTCGTTCTGCACAAATCTCCTCCATTGTACCACACACTCTGGGTATTTAAAAGTCTGGAAACACATCTTAACCCAGAAGCATATGTGCCTCAGGGGTTGGTTAGTAATAAATCAACTATATAGGATTCTATAAAGCAGAGCACAGTGCTGATTAAAACTTCAATCTAAATCCAGCATGGTAGCATACACCTTTAATCCCAGCATTCTGGAGGCAAAAGCAGGAGGATCTCTGTGAGTTTAAGGCTAGCCTCGTCTACACACTGAGTTCCAGAACAGCCAGTGCTATGTAGAGAGACCTTGTCTCAAAAGAACAATAACAACAAACAGACTTCTAAGATTTCCATGGTTCTGGTTTTTTTTCTACCAGAGTAGAAAGCAAAGAGTAAATAAGTGCTTGCTTTATGTTTGTTTAGCTAAGGATCCAGAGGAAAAAACAGCTCACACTTTATTTGAAAAGACATTTAAAAAAAAAAAAAGTTCCTCTCAGTTCAGCTAGCCCTTCCTCCAAGTTTTGTTCATGATTCAGGTGTGCACCACTCCCTGAACCCCACCACCCGACCAAGGGGATAATAATCTCCACAAAATCCAGAGAGACAAAGCTAACAGGAAAGGGCAAAGAGTGAAAGATTTCCAGGTAAGTGGACAGATACATAGACAGATGTCACTGTATGAGTTATCAGGAGACTTGGCTAAACTGTCAGCAAACTGGAGGACCTGGGGTGTCTGCAGTGTCTTAGCCAAAACACAGGGGAAGCTGAGGGCCCAGAGAGATGACCTAGTGCTTAAGAATTCAGTTCTCAGCGCCCATATCAGGTGACTCAACCACCTGTATCTCCCACTCAAAAATGACTCTTCTGGATGCATAGCACCTGCACCCACATGTCATACCACATAGACACATTTTTTTAGTTAATTGATTGATTGATTGATGATTGATTACTTTTACACCCTGACTGGGTTCCCCTCCCTTCTCTTCTCCGAGGCCCCCCTTCATTCTTCCCCTTCCCCCATCCACTCTTCTGTTTCTCCTCAGAAAACAGCAGGCCTCCCATGGATATCAACCAGCTATGGCATAGCAAGCTGCAGTAAGACTAGGTACCTCCTCTCCTATTAAGGCTGGACGGGCCGGGCAGAAAAAAACCTGTCTCAAAAAAACAAAACAAAACAAATGAACAACAACAACAACAACAACAAAAAGCAGACAACTCACAAAAGACCTAGGGACTTCTGAGTGCTTGTTTGTGTCTCCTGTGGAATCCAGGGAGGCAGTTATAGTCATCTAATTTACTCAGGGGGGACAAAGGTAATTCAGTAATTTTCTCCAAGTTTATGGTAAATCCTAGACAAATGTTGCTTGCTTCTGGAGAGGACAGATCTGATGGGTTTAAAAAGAGCTGCATCTGGTGTTGAACACCTTTAATCCTAGGATACAGGAGACAGAGCCTGTGGATCTCCGAGTTCGAGGCTAACTTGGTCTACAGAGCAAGTTCCAGGACAGCCAGGGCTACACAGAGAAATCCTGTCTCAAAAAACAAATGAACGAACAAACAAATACAAGGAAAACAAAATTTTATTAAGTATAGCAACGAGGAGTGGTGGTTCAGCTCACTGGGTAGGACACTTTCCTAGTGTGCATGGTCCCCTGGGTTGGATCCCACATAGACCCAAATGACAGAGTACACTTGGAATCCCAGCAATCAGAAGGTGGAGGCAGGAGGATCAGAAGTTCAAAGTCATCCTCGGCTCCAATAACGTGAGGCTTTCTACCTCAGTTAGCCTAATCTCGAACCTAACACTGAAACATATTACTGGCAAGCCAGATTGCCCACCTCTTGTCACCATGGGCTCATGACATAACTCAGAGACCATTCTGTCCACTTCAAAGGTGCCTGGAGGCTTTAACAGTTCCAAAACTGTTCAAAAACTGAAGTGCAGTCTCTTTTGAGACTCAGGCACTGTCTCAATTGTGAGCTCTTTCTTACAACATCAAAAAACAGGTTGCATACTTCCAACATAAAATGACACATAAGGTTTTACTGCTGTGAGCAAACACCATGACCAAGGCACCTCTTATAAGGACAACATTTAATTGGGGATTGTTTACAGGTTTAGAGGTTCAGTCCATTATCATCAAGGCAGGAACATGGCAGCATCCAGGCAGGCATGGTCCAGGAGGAGCTGAGAGTTCTACATCTTCATTTGAAGACTGCTAGCAGAATACTCACTTCCAGTCAGCTAGGACTAGAGTATTAAATCCCACACCCAAGTGACACACCTACTCCAACAAGGCCACACCTTCTAATAGTGCCACTCCCTGGCCCAAGCATATACAAACCATCACACAGAATGAACATTTCCATTACAAAAGGGAAGAATGGGTCATAGCAATAAGTGATCAGACCAAAGTAAGGTTGAAACCCAGCAGGGAAAACACCAGGTTCTGCAGCAATGTGTCCAATCTGGAGGAAGGAATGTGTTTGGTGGAGGTGCAGTATGGTGTGGGGGAAGGGTGTGCTTCTGTGAGCCCATGCTGAAGCATCCCTTCCCCTGGGGTACCAGTGTAGTTTAGAGTTTATTTGGGACATGGGGAGGGGAATTGAGGGAGTAGAGACAGAGAAAGGCAGAGAGAGAGAGAGCACACATGAAGGGGGGAAGAGGGGTGAAGAGGGGGAAGAGGGTAAGTGAGCTGGGCCAAGAGGAGAAGAGAAGAGAGCAAGGGGGGGGGGGAAGTAGCCCCTTTATAGTGAGTCAGTCACACCTGGCTATTGCCAGGTAACTGTGGGGTGGAGCCTAGAAGAAATGCCAACACTACCCCTCCAGCTCTACTGTCTGCAGCATCTGTAGCCTTTCTCTGGGGCCAGTTCCACTGCATGCTTTCAGTTTTCCCAACAGACATCCCAAGGTCTTGGCATCTCCAGCATCCTGGTGGCTCCATTAAAACCTAGGCTTTTTATAACTGACCTGAATGTTCCCTCCATGAGGACTAGATTTTAATTTACCAGAAGGTGCCATGCACACTTCCAAAAGACAGAGGCAACCAGCAGTCCTACCCAGTTATGCCACCTTGAATCACATCAATGAACAGCATGTCCTGATGGTGCCATAGTGGCCCACATACCTTAGTGGTAACCAACTGTTCTCTAAGTGGCCTTAAGACCTGCTTAAAAAGATGGATACAGTGCCCGGAAGTCACTGAAACCTAGTTAAGAAGTCATGGCTATTGGAGAAGAATCTACAACCATGAATGTACCAAGCCATCATAAACCCTAATAACAACCTTTTATTGAAGGTTAAAAGGAGAAGACATGGGTGGAAAGAATGTGAGAGCTGGGGGATGGGCAGCAGTGCTGGGGACAATGTGACATGCCTGTCCCCCCAGTTCCCAGCCCACCCCAGAACTCATGCAGCTGTGGTTAGCAGCCCATCAACATTCCATTGTGGATGGGGGAGGGCTAACAGGCCCTTCCCTCCCCTGAGGAGCTATAAACAGTTACTCTTTGTTGAGAGAGGTTTATTGGTTACTTGTGTATTGCAATGTTAAAACGCCATGACAGAGGCAATGTATGGAGGAAGAAAATGATTTGGGCTTATGGGTTAGAGCCCAAAATGACTGAGACGGTGTGGCAGCAAGGGTCAGGTTTACATCCTGATTCACAGCATGATACGGAGGTGGGGTGTGGTGGGGGTGGGGCTAGGGGGAGTGTGGTGAGGGTAAGAGTTGAGGTGGGGGTTGGGGTGGTGGTGGTGGGTGTTGAGAAAGAGACAGAGGGAGGAAGGGAGAGACAGTGCCACCAGCTGAGGTTCAAATTTCAGCTATATGAGCTTATGACAAACATTCTCATTCAAACCACCATAGAATGGGAATGTGGGTCATTTTTCTCAATGGCATAGCCATTAAGAAATTTCTCAAATAAGTAACACCCCACCCATCCTCACAAAATCATGATTTATTAAAAATGTCGGGGCACATTAAAAAAAGAAAAGCATGAGAACAGGAGGGAAGAAAGGAAACTTGTTGGGAAGAAAGGGATTGGGAGGCAGGTGTGAAGGGATAATTAAGGGAATATGGTCAAATCTGTGTGTATGCACGTGTGTGTATATGTATGTACATGTGTGTATGTACATGCGTGTATGTATGTGCATGTGTGTGTATGTTTGTGTATGGTGTATGTGTGTATATGTGTATTTGTGTGTGGTGTATGTATATGTGCATATGTGTGTGTACATGTGTATATGTATATGTGTTTGTGTCTGTGTGTTTGTGTGTAGTGTATGTGTGTCTGTGTGTGTTTGTGTGTGGTGTATGTGTCTCTCTGTGTGTGTGTGGTGTATGTTTTGTGTGTGTGTGTGTGTGTGTGTATATATATATATATATATATATATATATATATATATATATATATGTATGTGTTTGTATGTGGTGTGTGTGTGGTATATGTTTATAAATCAAAATGAGAAAGAACAGTAAATCACCAAACTGAGCCAGAAATAAACCCTTCTTAAGTTCCTTCTATTGGGTATCTTATTAATATTGATGGTCTTCCCTCTAGTTTCCAAAAAAAAAAAATTGTTCTTCATTTCAATTAAGACCTCTTCAGAATGGCTTTTACTAACCAACAGTAAAATGGTCGGGGCCAGTAGCTCTCTAAGACTGAATATCCCCTATAGATTTACCACAATTTTCCTGAATACTCAGTTCCTGGTAATCTAGGTGGGGTTTGTTTTGTTTTAGTTTTAGTTTTTTTTGTTTTGTTTTGTTTTTGGTTTTGGTTTTTTTTTTTTTTTTTCGAGACAGGGTTTCTCTGTGTACCCCTGGCTGTCCAGGAACTCACTCTGTAGACCAGGCTGGCCTTGAACTCAGAAATCCACCTGCCTCTGCCTCCCAAGTGCTGGGATTAAAGGCGTGCGCCACCACCGCTCAGTGAGACAGGGTTTTTCTGTGTAGTTCTGGCTATCCTGGATCCTACTCTGTAGACCAGGCTGGCCATGAACTCAGATCCCCTTGCTTCTGCTCCCCAAGTGCTGGGATTAAAGGCATGCTTTGGTGTTTGCTCTTTCTACAAAGTCGCTTGCAGCCTTGGCTGACCCCTGCTGGCATCGTATATGCAATGTATTGTTGACCTTTAATTTACAAATGTATGCTGATATTCTAGCCTTCCTAAGTTTCTTTTTTTTTTTCACCCCAACATAACATTTTGATTATTTGGGAATTTCATACAATGCACCCCAATCACTCTCACTTCTAGTCTCCCTTTCCACCCTTGTGGCTTCCCCTCTAAAAAGAAAAAAAAATTCACCATGTCCAGTTTTGTGTTGTCCATATATTCATTGGAGCACGAGCAGACTCCCAGTGGCCAGCCCCTTAAAGACAACTGTGTCCTTCCCCACCTCCCCATCCTATCCAGAAGCCATCGACTCTGAAGAACTACATGTCAGCACTGTTAGTACAATTTTAAAGGATTCCTTTTAAGGGCTTTCTGTCTGTAGTGTTTCTTTTGGGGTGGGGTTGTCCTAAAAGCCTTCAACATCTCTCATTGTCTGCAGTCATCAATACCACTGCTAGAGGAGGTTCCTTGCCCATAACAGCCAGGGCCTGCACAGATCTGGGGCTTCCATGTGCTTTCTGGTGGCAGCACAGACTATTGACACCAAACTGGTTCCTGGAGACCCCATTATCTCTTAATATCCCTGCAGATCAGCGTTTACAGTGAGAGCTGCTGCCCTTGAAGTAAGATCCATGAGTGTGATGGGAATAATGGAATTCTGGTGGGGTGGGTCTATTAATCCCTAAAGTCATGCTGTGATGTGGTAACTATCAGAATAGCTAGTGTAGCACTGAATTGTGGTTTGTAATAAAATGGACTGGTACTTTACTGTATTTACATATGATTTGAGCAGAGCACGGACGTCCAGCTTGGGTCATAAAACAGTCATGATCTTTCACTTAATTCTTGAACTTGATCCAGTGTGCAGACCTAGAACCTCTTGAAGGCTAAGCTGCTGGAACCCTGACAAGATTTGTGTTTATAAAAGTGTTCCTCTGTCTTCCCCAAAGGGACCCATGAAGTGACCATACATGCATTGAATGAAAGGTAAATAGACTTTCCAGGAATGCTGATTCTGTTTCTGGATCAATGCCAATACTAGCATACCCCAAATGTCACTTTGTCCAGTAGTGAACTTAGGAGCTTATGGAGATGATGGATTTTTAAGCTCAGGTCATTTCCAATGGATTCAATGAATGCTTAAACACACAGTGGTGTTTTTTCCAGTTCTAGGATGCTCAATTGCTGTTAGCAACTGATATGATCTGTATTGGATCCTTGACATGTGGCATGAGAGATTTGAGGGAGAAACATGTATATGGCCACAGAGAGAAGCATTGCATTCTAGTAAAAGGACTTGCAGAAGAGCCCCTGTATGAAGGGGAGTTGGGATACTGGGGTTGGAGGGAGCACACAAGAAAGGTCTGGTTGCAATGTGTTCAAGTTAATACAGAGTGTAGAATGTGGAGAATTCAATGTGCTGTCTCTCCAAATTAGGATGCCTGTTGGAACTGAACTGGGTGTTTGGGCTCAGGTCTATAATCCTATTTTGGAACTAGGATTAAGAGTTTAAATCTAGCTGGGTGGTGGTGGCACATGCCTTTAATCCCAGCACTTGGGAGGCAGAGGCAGGCAGATTTCTGAGTTCAACTAGGCGAGCCTGGTCTACAGAGTGAGTTTCAGGATATCCTGGGCTATACAGAAAAAACCTGTCTCAAAAAACAAAACAAAAGAACAACAACAAAAAAAAAAAAAAGAAGAAGAAGAAGAAAAGAAAAAAATAGGAAGGAGTTTAAATCTAGCCTTGTATACTTAGTAGGGTTGCTTTTATTTGCTAGATGTAATTGTCATCTCAGAGGCTTACTGCTTTATCAACTCACCTTTTCTAGTTCTTTCAAAATTCTGGCTGACTGGTTCAACTCAGCTGTTCTGGCTCAAAACTCCTCTCCAGCTGACTGATTCAAACTGGATTCTCTTGGATTCTCATTGAATTGCTCTGCTTGGAAAAATCTCCTCTGAATTCCATGAACTGAATTGCACTGACTGCATAGATTATGTGAACTCAATTGAACTGCCCTCCCCCACAACTCATTCTCTGCTGTTCTTAAGTCACCTCTCTTTCCTATCTGTTCTACTGAGAGTTGGGTATATTCTATCTCTGACTCATTTTGTCAAATATTTGTCACTTTGTCTACTCCTCAATTAGACATCACTTCCAAAATGGCTGCTTCCTTCTACAAACTAACCTTACCTTCATTGTTTGAGACTAAGGACAGATCTGTGTTCTAGCTAGAGGGATCAAAGGTGTGTCATTCCAGTTGGATCACACAGGTCTTTAGATGTGATTCCTTGCCTGAGCAGCTGTGTTGCTGGATTAAGATTCCTCTACACTGGGCTACAGGAGTTTGTTTGTTTTTTTTGTCAAACTGTAGAGTGAAAAATTATAAAGACCATTTTATAAAATATATACAGGCTCTGTAGATTCCTTCTCCCTAACCTGAGTAGCTGAAGCCGCAGCCTACAGTTAATCAGTTAACAAAGAATTCGGAGTTACAGGACAAAGAGCTGCTGAGTCATCTGAGGAATAGGCCGGATACGAGAGACAAACATCCGCCTGCAGGAACTACACCCTCCCCCCCTCCCCCATGGACCGGTTCAACCTACTGATGTTCAAGAATCGGAAAACAACCAATCGTGTGCACCCGCGCGAAAGTTTCTCCCAATCATGTGCACCCGCGCGAAAACTTCTCCTTTTCCCCACCCCAAGCTTATATTTACCCTAAATCCCGGAGCCATGAGGCCGATGCCTCTGTCTCCTACACTGAGACACGTGTTGGCCCGGAACGTTCCGCCATTAAACTACCTCGTGTTCTTGCAGCAAGTTGGTCTTTCGTGTGTCCTTTGGGTGCGCGCAATCCTGAGACCCTAGTGGGGTCCCCTTTGGGGAACTCCAGACCTTTCAAAACAAACAAACAAAAAACCAAAACAAACAAACAAACAAACAAAAACAAAAACCCCCAAAACTTTAGGACCTAAGTGTGATGATGGTACATGCTTTTAATCCCAAGCCTCTGGAGGTAAGTGGAACTTGTGAGTCCAAGGACAGCCTGATCTACACAGCAAGTTCCAGGACAGCCAGGGCCATAGACAGCCCCTGTCTAAAAACAAAACAAAATAAAAAGACTAAACACCTCAAAAACAAACAAGTAGCCGGGCGGTGGTGTCGAACGCCTTTAATCCCAGCACTTGGGAGGCAGAGGCAGGCGGATTTCTGAGTTCGAGGCCAGCCTGGTCTATAGAGTGAGTTCCAGGACAGCCAGGACTACACAGAGAAACCCTGTCTCAAAAAACAAAACAAAACAAAACAAAACAAAACAAAACAAAAACAAACAAACAAGTAAAGACAGAGAGAGAGGGAGAGGGAGGAGGGAGAGAGATTTCCTCTTTAGGGCTACAGCTCATGATAGAGTCTTGGTTTAGCATGGGCAAGACCTTGGGGTTGCTTGTTAGTACTGCAACAACCAACCAACCATCTAATCAGTTAGAATGCTGCTGTTATTTCATTTGAACTCAGGGTGTTGTACATGTGCTCTCCTGGTAAGGTCCATTCTCAGGCTGTCTCCCTCTTTCCCTCCCTTCCTTCCTTCCCTCCTTTTTCCAGGCAGGGACTTGATATATAGACTTGTTTCCTTATGTGATACTGTAAGATTTCAGGTTAAGTCTAAACTTAAAATTGAAAGAATCCCACTGTCCCAGGATGCATTCAGGGAGTAGCACATTCCTTAGTCAAAGGACACTTGCTGGATTAACATTTAGAGGAAGAAGGAGATGCTGATTAACATTCCTCAAACCACAGGGGAGGGAACCCACCAATGGGTGAAGAAGGCCCAGAGCATGTAGACACATTCCAGGAGAGGGGCCCAGGATGGGAGGTGGTCAGGAAGCTGGGCCCTTAACGTGGTAAACCTGGGCAACCGGAAGCCACTTAGCTAACACTCATTCATTGTTATAAAGATAATGTGCGAATCTGAGTCACCTAGAGACCGGACCTGGGAAGGTCAGCCTTTGTGGTTGCCCTTATGAACTCTGTATAAAAATTGTCCCTAGCTTTGGCTTGGGGTTCCTCTTGCCTGCATGCGTGGGAACCCTAGTGCACTGGTTACTATCAATAAACCTCATGCTTTTGTATCGAATCTCCTGTCCGTGTGTGTCTCTGTGGGAGTGAGTCCCCTGGTTTGGATCTTAGAGTCCAACACTACATCTGACCACATAGATGGAACATAATTCCTTCTGTTCCTCTACAGAAGACCAAAATGGTGACCTTTGAGACTGAAACTCAAACATAGTATGTAGGATCTTTCCCTGGACCACTGTCTGTCATTGGGCTTAGGGGGGAAAAAACCTAAAAAGTGGAGATCTCGTCCTTTGGCTGAACATCTGACCTAAAGCACTGCACATGTAGGAAGGGCCTCTCTGGAACTCCTTTATCTGCATTAAAGTCAGACTGCAGAGCTGAATCCACAGTTGTCTCCCACCCCACCCTGAGATCTCATGGTCTGTCCCAGAATAAGAGACTTAAGTAATAGAACCACACCAGACAGATACTGTCTGTTCCTTGAGTTCATTCAACTGCCAAAAAGATGCCCAGGGAGAAGCTCATGTGAATAGGGGCAGAGACCAGAGTCACAGAAACCACAGAATAATTTGAACATCAGAAACTTGAAGAGGCAAGAAAAGATTCTCTCCTAGAGCTCTTGCAGGGAGCCTGACCATGTGTTACAGACAACATAATTTCAGACTTCTAGCTTCTGTAAGGTAAAAACTCCAGGGGTGATCTGTTAAGGCAGGGGACTCCTTCACCACAGGAAGGAAATCTGAGGAGGTAAAAGGAGACAGGGAGAGGCAAGCCCTCAGCCTCTGCTTTCCTAAGGTTGCCAAGGTGAGCCCAGTGTCTTTTAGGAGGCTTTGTTGACATTGCTGGGTGTCAGGTGGGAAAGAACACTGCCCTTGTTGCAGTTGTCTGATTTCTGGTTATTTACGACGACATTCCTAAACAAAACCCCAAACCAGAGCGGCTCACACATATAATTATGAACAACAAACACTCCTGGTGTGTGTGTGTGTGTGTGTGATGAACACCAGTGTGTGGCTAAGTAGAAACAGAGGCAGCCTGTATGTTTCCTTTGCAGGGCAGACAAGGGAACAGTCACTCAGCAGTCCTTAGTCACTTCAGCTGGAGGAAATAAAGGAGGTTAAATATTTTACCGGAACAGCACTAAATGAGCTAATAACCCCTAGCTTGTGTGTGGGCTAACTATACAAACCACACATGTGCAGCGATATGTTGGCCTTCTTCCAGTTTCTTTCTGCACATACATAGATGCTTATTTTGTGTGTGTGTATGTGGTGTGTGTGTGTGTTTAGATGGAGGGGGGGTCTAAAAGAAGCCCATGCTGGTCTTTAACTCCCAATCCTCTTGTCTTCGTTTTCTAAGTGCTGGGATTACAGGTTTTCCACATCATGCCTGGTAGAAGCTCTTCAGAAATATTTTTTAATTATGTTTTTATTTACTTTGTGTGTGTGGGAGGCATGCCACCGAGCATATGTGGTCAGAGGATAAATTGGTTCTCCTCTTATACGGGAGTGGGGTGGTGGTGGTGGTGGCGGCGGCCAAAGATTGACCATTCGTCCTAATCCGTTGGCATCAGGCACCTGTGTTGATGAGCCATTCCACTGGCCCCAGAAGCTGCATTGAGAGTAAGCCCAGGACACCTTTTCCTTCCCATCTCCATTATCTCCACCCCTCCCCCTTAGTGGGAAGAGTGTCTGCAACTGTCCAGAGGCACAGAGAGCAAATGTTCAGTCTGTGATGGCCGCTTCCTTCTTCCTCCTCTCCTCCTGGGGTTGGAGGCAGCTTTCTCTGCAATATTTGTTGTAAATACTTTCAGTTCATTTTGCTGGCCCTCCCACTTTTTCCAGGTCCAAAACCTACTCCTGATTGTCGACTATAAGAGTTGGGTCCCAGCCGGGCAGTGGTGGCGCACGCCTTTAATCCCAGCACTTGGGAGGCAGAGGCAGGCGGATTTCTGAGTTCGAGGCCAGCCTGGTCTACAGAGTGAGTTCCAGGACAGCCAAGGCTATACAGAGAAACCCTGTCTCGGGGGAAAAAAAAAAAAAAAAAAGAGTTGGGACCTTCTAAGAATTTAGAGCCGATTCCGTGATGGTTTGGATCCTCTGTCGGTCGGTTTGCATACTGCTGCTCTCAATATCCGTTCTCACGCTTATTCTTTAAACTGGCTGACATGCAGTGGAATACACGTGCAGGATTTTCTGTTCTTTGTTCTAGTAAGGGCTTGCACCATAGCGGCGTGGGACGTGGACCCCTGAGAAACTCATGACAGTTGGTGAAGGTTAGCATTTGCGCAGCGTTTTCTGCAGTCTGAGCTCTGTGTAGGCGGATGCAAGAGAAGCTTAGACTGGAATCTCTCTACTCCAGGGAGAGGAGTGACAAAACAGCCTCTAGGGTGTCCCTTCCTCCCCTCCCCCCGCCCGCTCACCGGTCCGCCTGCCCTTTTAAAGAAAGGTCTATAAAGGATCTATTTAGCCCTACGCTGACTGTTGGAACTCAAAACAGTTCAGACCCATCTCCTCTGAATTTCCTCTGAATTCTCCAGTCGCAGATTCCCGAGTGTAAGTACTGGAATTCTAGTCTTCTGGGACACAACCGCTTCGAGTTTCTGGGTCTATTCTGTGGTCTGGGAGGTGGTGGCACAGGCGACTGTGGAGAGAGAAAGAGCAGGCGATCTTTCTCTTTCCCTGACTACGGCTGTCTAGGGTAAAGAAGGTGAGGGAGAGCCGCGAGCTGCGGAGCGTGACTGCTTACCCTTGCTCTGTAGTTTCCTCCTCCCGAAAAGCCCTTCCTAGGAGGTCGTGTTGCACGCTCACAAACAAGATCTTCCGCAGCGTCTTGGAGACGTCAGCGGTCCGTTCTGTGGGTGAAGATGGAAAGTGTGCTACCGAAAGAACCTTTGCTGGGAGTGCGGGGGGCGGGGCGGGGCAGAGGGCGGCGGCTCTCTAGGCGGCGGCGCCCCGGGGACGCGGTCGTGCCAGGGAGCTCCCTGTTGGGTGGCGAGGGGGGTGGGGCAAGAGCAGAGTGTAGAAAAAGGGAGTCCGGCGCCTGAAAGCCACTGGCTACCCGCATAGCCCGCAGCCCACGCCGAGGTGCAGGGAGCCTGCAGAGATCCTCGCTGCCCGAGGGCCTCGGTGAGTCACCGCGGGGTTGTCGCAATCGCTACCCGGAGGAAATCAAGCCCGGGGTGGGGCGCGTTCCTGGCTGCCTCCGTGCGCTCTGACTGCACTAGGGTGTCCCCTAGGTCACCCAGCTGGGTCTTCTCGCCTGAGACTCAGGTTTGCGCTTGCTGCCGTGGCCACAGCTTGACCTGGGCCTCCAGTACAGAGTGAGCTTGCGGGGACAACTGGGACCCAAGGAGGGACTGGAGATCGCCGTAGTTCTGAGAGTTCTCGCCTCCCCTTTCCTCTTCGCTCCGCAGAGACGAAGGGAGCGAGGCGGGCGGCGCCGACTCCCCAGAGTCCCGCTCCGGGTTGGACACTGTGTTTTCCGAGCTGCGGCTGAATTGCCTAGAACTCTGACACCTACTGCTCTCGGCTTTCCTGGGGACCTCTCCCAGAGGGCGTGCCGAGACATGGAGGGCGCAGACCTGGCAGTGAAGCTCCTGTCCACCTGGCTGACGCTGGTGGGCGGCCTCATCCTTTTGCCCTCGGCCTTTGGATTATCCCTGGGCATCTCGGAGATCTACATGAAGATCCTGGTGAAAACCTTGGAGGTGAGTGCAGGGAAGGATGTGGAGCCCCGGCTGCTCTGAGGACTTAGGGAGCTTGGAGTGGCATGGGTTGAGCTTAGAACTGTGAAAGCAATTTGGGCAAGGGGTTAGGGGGATGGGGAGGGGATGGGATGGGACGGACACCCGAGAGAATATTTCAGTTTCTGCTCTGCTGTAGCGAGAAAGACAGCCTCTCTATTTGAGGGTAGAGTCGGGCTTATCCCAGGCAAGAACAGTAGTCCACCTCACAAGAATCCCTCTACCTGGGTTTTGTCTTCACTACTATTTTTCACTTTCTAGATTAACTCTAAGACAGCCATTTGCTGTATCAGCAGATTTATTACCCACTATGCCTCGCGGGCTGTCACTTCACTCTGAGTTTTTTACAGCCCCAGGTTTCAGAGGTCCTTTTGTGACTACAGAGGCATCCTGTTCCACTTGGTGCCCAAGATAAGAAACCAATGGCTGGGTGGCAGAGAAGAATTTGATTTTATTTTAGTGGAGTCACAGGGATTTTTATCTAATCAGGTGCATTGGAATTCCATCACAAAGGTTTCTGGTCCTGGGTTTTTATGCAGATTCCACAGACAAAGTTCTGGGAGTTCTGGTGTTATGGAGTGGGACCATCAGACTTAGCTTTCCACACAGTTGTTTTTAGGAGTGAAAACACATGAATGCATTGAGCCCGTGGAAGAGTGCTCGTGTATGGTGGGTGCTCTGTGTCTTTACGATTAAATGAATAGTAAGATTGCTTAGACTCTGCCGCCTTCGGTTTCTCTAGCTTCTTTATTACTATATACAGCTGTGCATGGTTTGCCCTGTACTTTCTACCCTCCCATAGGACTTGGCTCTGTCCCTTCTGAGCACAGGAGAGGCTCCTAGATGCATATCTCTAACTCTGCGAAGGCTCTCCTCTAGGTCATTGCTGGGCTTTCTCTTTGCTGGCCACTTTGCTGAGTCCTTGAAACTGTTAGATTCTTTATCTCCAGTCTGCCCCACTCTCTTCCAAAATGGCATCTCGTGTTGTAGCTCACACCAGCCTTGAACTTTATATAGCTCTTACTGTCTCAGGCTCCCAAGCACTGACAGGAGTGGTGTGTACCACCTTGCCAACTAGCTCTCAAGGTTTTTGTTTGTTTGCTTGTTTGGTTTTTTTTTTTTTTGTTTGTTTTTTTTTTTTTTTTTTGAGACAGGGTTTCTCTGTATAGCCTTGGCTGTCCTGGAACTCACTCTGTAGACCAGGCTAGCCTCAAACTCAGAAATCTGCCTGCCTCTGCCTTCCAAGTGCTGGGATTAAAGGCATGCGCCACCACCGCCCAGCTGCTCTCAAGGTTTTAAGGTTCTTTTTTCCTTGTTGCCATTATATAGTGTAATCACACTCTGCTGCAGATTTAAGTTTGGACATTAGAATGCTAACTCCACATACAGCGGGTGATCCTCTTCAGCCCTCCCTCCTGAAATGACTGAGCTGGTTTCCTGGGCAGCTGTCCTTTGGAATACCAGATAAGGGGAATCACAGGCACACGCTGCCTTCCAGGTGCTTATTACTGCCTTCTTGCTTTAATCTCCAAAGGAGGGTGTTACCACCCAGTTGTTCTCAGCTGTCAAATTACTGTATTTGATGAGATGATTGCCGGTCCAGGTTCTGACTTTTGAGTTTGTCAGAGGCCCCAAGAGTTTTCTATACAGAGCAGAAAGAAACTTCAGAGAAGATCTCTCTGCATGTGCATGAGTTTAAATCCAGGTAACACAGGGCACACTCATTCCACACCCTGCCACAACAATCACACCACAACCCCACCACACTTATACCACAACCTGCCACCACATGCCAAACACACACATACACACACATACACACACATACACACAAACACATACACACACACCACCACACTCATACCACAACTTGCCACCACATGCCAAACACACACACACACACACACACACACACACACACACACACACACTTACTCCACTGTCGATTGTGTGTTTACTTTTAAATTTTTTTATTGTTACTAGGCGGCTTTTTAAATGACCATAGTCAAATTCTGGAGGTTGAATTGGGTTTGGATGCCTGTCAAATAGCTTACTGTGGTGTTTGTCAGATTGTCAGGTGGCTCACACTGAAACCCCCACAAAGTGTAATCCTAGCATACCAGGGAAGCTGAGACAGGGGGATTGCTTCCAACTTGAGGATGGCCTAGGCTGTAGAGTGAGACCTTGTCTTAAAACAAAAATCTTGTGAGCCATCTTAATGGATCATAAAACTTGTTATTGGGCCTGGAGAGATGGCTCAGTGGCGAAGGACATTGATTGCTCTTCCAGAGGACCTGGGTTCCATTCCCAGCACCCACGTGGCTGTCACTTCAGTTCTAAGGGGATTACAATGCTCTCTTCTGGCCTCCTTGACCATTGTATGCATGTGGTGAACATGCAGGCAAAAACACCCATACATAAAGTAAATAAATCTAAAACAATTAAAAAGAAAGTATTATTATTATTTTATTAGTAGTAGTATTTTTTTGAGGAGGGTCTAAGAATTGTTACATGTTTTCTTTAATACATGGATTTTATGTAGATACATATAGATGTATATATGACATGAAAGTAGAAGGGAGTATCTGGGGAAGGGAAGGGACTTGTGGGGGAGGGGGAGGAGGAGGGGCAGGTATGTGGTAATGATGGTCAAAGTACATGATACATCTAAAGGAAAGCAGCTTTATGAAACCCATCGCTGTACAATGGATATATGCTGATAATTTTTACGTAAGTTATTAACAGGCAGAAACAGAACAAACTCTCCTGATCTGCTAAAGCACATATGCTAAACCCTCTAAACACCAACACGGAATTAGAGATATTAATGTCCCCTTTTGTCTGACAGTGATCTCAGCACCCCAAAGGCCAAGACAGGGCTGTTACAAGGCCAGGTTGAGCTATGGAGTAAGATCCAATCTCAAAGTGGGGAAATAAATCAGGAGACTGAAATGGCAGTTGTCACCAAGCCTGATGACCTGAGTCCTGGAACCCACATGGGGGTGGCGGTCTGTGCTGGGAGGGGGCCATGGCTTACCATGACAAGTTGTTCTCTGACCTCCACACACATGCTGAAGTGTAGGTGTCCTCAGATATTCTAGTAGACACTACATTTACTGTGACTAATGGCAGCTTTATCCTATTGTTTGATGTCTCCTCTCTCTCCTTCCATCTCTCTGCTTTTCTGTCACCAAGTGGGACAGAGTCTTGCAGTGTGACATTAAGACAAGTAGCATTAAGTTCACTTTAAGGAAAGTACTCTAATTTGAAAAATTGTTACATTTACTTATTGTGTGTGTATTTGCACATGTGCTTGCATAGTTATTATTATTATTATTTTTTTTTTTTTTAGCATTTACTGCATGCTGCCTTCTTTGTTGCTAGGTGTCCCTAGATATGGATACATGTCTACATGTCTCTGCTATGACAAGTTATTTGAAGACAGTGCTTAGAGTATTTGGGATAAGTAAGTTGAGGGAGTCTCTAAACCAGTAATTTCTAAGGTGTAGGTAAGAACCTGCTAGGTATTGGGCATGCCAAAGATCAGTTAGTATCAGAGGGATACAAACTGAAAAGTAAACTGTCAGACTGAGAATCTGTGCGGGAAATGTATGTGTTAGAACCTCTAGTGTGTGTGTGTTTCATGTTTATCCAACAGAAGCATAGATAGGTTAAACACTGTAGGGTGTCTGCTGCTTTCAACACTCCCAAGTTAACTGTAAGGTTTGAGTGAGAGGAGGGAGGCATTGCTTTCCATGGTTCAAGGTTTATGATTAGAAAGCAACAAGAAACAGAAAGAGAATATTGAATATTGACAGGATATTGACAGGAAGACGGTGAGAAGCTGTGGACACAGTTCAGCAAATCGACTGTGGGGCTCAGCCCTGGCTTCTTTTACCAACCCTGAAAGAAAAGGATTTGTGAGATGCCAATTGTTTTTGATAACGTGGGCACCACAAGGAGAAACTCCCTCTCTCTTGAGGATTAAATGGAGTTCTCTGGTATTTCTGCTTCTGTGGTCCCTGGCTAGTCACTTTATTACGGCCTTGGGTTCTGTGTGTATAGATTAGGGTGTATCCTGTTGGATCATTCTGCGGCTTGAATTAGGAGAGAAAATGAAGGTGCTTGACACACACTTGTGCTGCGTTTTAGTGGAGTTTAAATGGGGACAAGATGATAGGCACCCCATTGCTGGGCCACTTGAGACTAAGATTTAACTTGTTCACTTCAGCGGGTGAACACATGCTCAGTGGATTCTTCTTGCCTATTATTGTATATGGATTCTCTTATCTCTTTACTCTCTCCCAACCACCAAAGATTTTTCCGTCTTTTGAAAGAGGCATGCCCATAATTCCCAGGAGCCTGCTACCAAGCGAGTATAACTCCACGATGGAAATAGAATCACTGTGCTAGAAGGCCCAGGCTGAGCAATGACTATAAAGAAAAGCTGGCTTTTCATTTATCTTAATTCCACAGGGGCCTGTCATTATTCTTATCGATTTAGAGTTAGCAGCATGCAGCTGTCGAACATAGAATAAGTTTTCAGTTTGAATCTGGAGCCAGGATTTTCAGCCTGTCAAAGTGATAAACTCTGCCAAGAAGTGCTCATTTGGCTACAGACAATCCTCGACATTTGAATTCTTAGCTGATTTTATTCATTTTCCTTATCTCTTTCCCTATCTTTAGTCAGAGAAATCTTGAATCTTTACAGGGATCAAATTTAGAAGTTATCATTGTCTAGGGTGGAAACCTTATAATTTAAAATCAGACTTGAGGGCTGGAGATGTAGCCTAGTTGGTACAGTGTTCTCCAGGAAACTGGGCAACATGGCATGTGTCTGTAGTCCCAGCACTTGGGAACTGGAGGCAGGAAATATGTATATATATATATATATATATATATATATATATATATATATATATATTCTTCCTAATAATAAAAAAAGGACTTGTGAGGGAGTAGGGGACAATGGAAGGTGGGAAATGGTGGGGTGAAAATAATATAAAATAGTAATGTATAAAATTATAAAAAAAAAAAAAGAAAAAAATGTAAGGTTATCCTTATCTATGTAATCTGGAAAACATGAGATCTTTGCTTTTTTAAATGAGGCTTGAAACAAACTTTAGCTCGTTTTCCCCTGTCAGGCTTTGGAAAGTAAGTGCTGAGAAGCTCAGCAGGCCTCTGCTCTTAGTTTCCCTTGGGGCTTGACACAGGTGTGGTGGCAGAATCGGTTGTTAAAGCTGCTCCTGCACTCAGGCTCCTCTTGTCTGCACAGTCTTGAGGCAGAAGCATTTGGAGATTATCCTGAGGAGACTTAGAGTCTCCAGAACTATACTGTCTCTGTACTGGGGCTCACCCACTGGGGTGGAGAAGCTGCATGGTCAAAGATAAATAGCGACCTGTTGGGAGATGCACTGTTGGTCAGGGAAATTGCTCCTTCTTGGTACCTAAGCCAGGTGTGAGGTTGTGGAGGAAGGAGCGATCTATCAGAATTGCTTTGTATCCCACTATCTGATGGGTACCCAGAGTTCCTCTCCTTTAAAGCTCCCCTACATGCTCCGCATTCCCACACTGGGTTTGAACCTAAGGACTTGCTCACGCTAGGTAAAGGCTCTCTATTGCTTGAGCTGTCTCCCCAGACCTTAGCTTACTTTGTGTTTTGAGATATGGTCTCAGTAAGTTGTGCAGGCTGGCCTTTGGATCACTACAGCTAGTGATTACAGTTGTATAGACAGGCCCTGAATGATGACCCTCTTGCTGCAGCCTCCCAAGCAGCTGTGTCACGGGCCTTGCCTGGCTCTCTAATCCTTATTGTCACCTTTGGTATTGACCCTCCTTAGAGAGGTGATGAGGCAGATGCCCCAAGAGCTTAAAGTCTCAGCTGGAAATAGGAAGACAAATTCTCCCTGACACCAGGCTGGCTGCAATGCTTCTTTGCTCTTAGTGCTGAACAAGCACTGGGAAGCAGGTGTCTACACAGAGTCCCAAGCAAGGTGTCTACTACAGAGTCCCAAGCTGTTTTCTGCTACAGACTGCCATTGGCATTGAAGCTTCTTCAACCTTGAAATTTGCTTACCTTGGGCATTCTTTGTGGGCCAGACCCTAAACACTCTTAAATGGGGGAATCTCATGCATTTTCAAATGCTCCTTGTGATCGGTCTTGTTGTTTGAGGGTTGTGATTTTTCTATTTGAAGAATGTCACTGCGTGTGACAAAATTTCACAGGCCATGGAGGCTAACCAGTAGAGACTTACTTTTTCAGGATTCTGGAGACGGGGAGTCTCAGGACAGGGAGTCCATGGGACTGGTCTCAGTCCTCACTGTGACTTCACAGTCTGCACACGTCCCTGATAATTTCTTTTTTTCTTTTTTGTGTGCACACATGTGTGCACATACATCCTTGTGTGTAATGTGTGTGCCTTTGTGACATGCATGTAAGGGCCAGCCTTGGGTGTCAGTCCATTTCTTATGTTTGAGACTGTGGCTTTTCTGATGCGTGTATGAAGTTAGCCAGCTAATGAAGCCGTGGATTCTTCTGTTTCTGCATCCTATCTGTCCTATA
>JANHMN010000006.1:97500053-97522862 GCA_030674055.1 Rhabdomys pumilio | reverse complement strand
GTCCTATAGGAGAGCTGGGTTACAGCTGTAATGAAGCCGTGGATTCTCCTGTTTTCTGCATCCTATCTGTCCTATAGGAGAGCTGGGTTACAGCTGTTGCAGCACGTCTGGCTTTTATGTGGGTTCTTGGGATTTGAAATCAGACCTTGCCACGCTTGCACAGCAAATGTTTTAGCCCATGTAACCATCTCCCTAGCACTGCTCTTTAGTATTTCTTTGAGTGTCCAAATTTCTTCTTAGAGGACCACTTATCAGATAAGACTAGAGATCACTCTAAGGGCTTCGTTTTAAAAGATCTTACCTCCAGGTATAAATTTTTCATTCTCAATGTGTGAATTCTGGAGCGTACATACTGAACTCTTGCCAAAACTGTTGACATCTTTCAAGAACTGAATCATTGTTCTAGTGTAAGTTTTATATGAACTTTGAGATTAGGTGTTGAGTTCAAAGAATGATAATGATTGATTGTTTACATAAATTTATTCTATGTTATCTTTGGTTTCCTTACAAATGCTAGCAGGTGCCTAAGCTTTAGGGGAAAATTATGGAAGCTAACCTTTGCCCCAGCCAAGAAAAGATGGGCAGTTCAACACCTCCTCCCTTCCAGAAGCAAGAGTAGAGAGGATTCAGCCAGATTAAGTGAGTCTTCCTGTCAGAGATGGGCTGCTGAAGGACAGGCCTCCATTCTTAGGTGTTCTCAGTTAGGTGCAGGCCACTGCTTGTCTCTGTGCTCTTGCACACATCCTGATGGAGCCTTCATGCAGATACTCTAGGCTATTTACTCTCTAACCATTGTTCTCTTACTTATTTTACTTATTTGAAAACATAGTGTTCAGTTTCTCTGTTTAACACACGTGTGAACCTTTTAGGTGTTTTTGTAGATTAATAAATTTGCCTTTTTGCTCCTTCATGGTGCTTATGCCTAATTATATCTAATAATAAATATCACGGTGTGTTTTGTCTCTTATTTTTCCCTCTCCCTTTCCTTTCAAATCAGTCAATTTAGACATTAGCATCAAGGCCAGTTGGTGGTGGCTGAACACACCTTTAATCTCAGCACCAGGGAGGCAGAGGCAGTTCGAGGACAGCCTGGTAGATCCAGGACAGCTAGAGCTATACAGAGAAACTGTCTGGAAAAAAAAGATAGTAACATCTGAATTGTATTCTTAGATGTCATTTTAACTAACTGCTTTTAATGATAAATTTATATATGCATGTATCTATATCATCTCTATCATTTATATGTATGTATAACTATTATATCTACAAGCTCTATCATCTTTGTTTATGTTTATATATATACATATATGAATGCATGTATTATCTATGTATCTATTATCTATTTTAACCATCTCTCTATTATCTATCTATATCCATCTGTGCATGTATATATGTATGCATGCATCTATCTATCATCTATCTATGCATATCTATCTATCTATCTATCTATCTATCTATCTATCTATGTATATCTATCATCTATCATCTATCTATGCATATCTATTTATCTATCTATGCATACATATCTATCATCTATCATCTATCTATCTATGCATATCTATCATCTATCTATGCATATCTATCTATCTATCTATCTATCTATCTATCTTTCTATCTATCATCTATGTGCTGCTAAGGATGGAACTCAGGGCCTTGAATGTGCTAGACAAGCACTGTATCAATCACTGAGCCATATTTCCAGCCCTTAATTGCTAAGTTTAAAACTCAACTTGACCAACTTAAAGGGGCAGTGTGCAATATCTGTAGATTCTTTAATGCTATGCTGAAAAAAAATCCACATGCACCTATTACGGTGTGACGTCAAATGGTAAATAATATTAGAAGTGCATAAGAAATGTATGAAGAGGGTGGGCCGTAGCTCAGGTGACAGTGCTTGCCTTGAGTTCATGAAGCTCTGGAGCCAGTCACCAGGATTTTATAAACCAGATGTTTATCATTCTAGTAGCAGCTGGGAGGGTGGGGGAAGGGTTGGGCCATGGGGTGGTGGTAGGAAGGTCTGGTGTCCAAGGCTGAGGGTCTGGGGGCAGTCAGCAGTAAGTGCTTGCCTGGAAAGCTCCTGGCACTGAGGTCAGGTCCTGTTTAGTTTTGTTGTTTTAAAGTTCAAGGTTATCCTTGGCTACTTAAAAGAGTTGAGGCCAGCCTTGGGCTGTATTAGACCCTGTCTCAAAAACAAGCAAACACCAAACCCTAAACCAAAAACCAAAGAAAAATGTATGGGAAACCTATGAAGATTTTTTTAAATTTTTGTGTTTTATTTGTTTGTTTAGTGTGTAGTGTAATGACTGTGTGTTCCTATCGCTGTGTAGCATGTGCCCCCCACACCTTGTTATCACACTGGCACAAGACCCATCTGATGGGGACTTGGAGGACTCTGTGACTTTTGTTGTGTGAAACAAATGAGCCTAAGAGGCCATTAAAGCAATCGTGACATTCTTCATTACATTTTAAGTGTACTCAGAGTGAGTTGGCACTTGTTCTTCCTGGTCCTTTACTTCCCCAGGCCCCTCTCTCCCTCACATTTTCTTTATACATTTAAATAGGTAAGGAAAAAAGTAAGATGGTTTTGTGTGTGTGAGTCTGTGTTGGGAGCCGACTCTAGTAGAAAGCAGCTATCATCTTCGCAGCCATCTCAAGCCATGTACCCCGACAAGAGACTTGTTTTCAACAGCCTGTCACAGCTGAGCACACTCTGATAAACATCTTGTTTTGCCCACATATGTTATTTTGCTGTTTAGTGCCCCCAGCTGCAAGGTGCATGTGGTAAAGTGTCTTCAGCTGCAGTCCCCTGCTTGTGCTTATAAATACCCAGGATTTCCTTTTAATAAATGAGACCAGAGACTTGACCACACACCCTGTCTTGTCTCCATTCTTCACATCTCTTGCCCCTCCATCCCCACTCTCTCTTGCTAGACCCTGTAGTCTGATCTTCTTGGACCAGAACACTTAGCCCCAAAGAGGGGGGCAGTGTGGTCCTCAACAATTCTTAACTGACTTTTTTGCAGTGCTGGAAGTTGAACCCAGGACTTCATGCATGCAAGGCAAGCACCCTACCACCTGAGCTACATACAGCCCACCCTCGTCATACATTTCTTATGCATTTCTAGTATTATTTACCACTTGATGTCACATTATAAAAGGTGCAAGTAGATTTTATTATTGTTGTTGCTGCTATTATTTTTTATTATTATTATATTTTTGGTTTTTCAAGACAGGGTTTCTCTGTGTAACCTCCGGCTGTCCTGGAACTTACTCTTTGACCAGGCTGGCCTCTAACTTACAGAGATTTGCTTGTCTCTGCCTCCAAATGCTGAGATTAAAGACGTGTGCTACCATCTCCTGGTTTCAAGTAGATTTCTTTCAATACAACATTTAAGGAATCTATAGATACCCCAACCATTCCCCTTTATTTGGTTTGGTTTGGTTGGTTGGGTTTTGGGTTGGTTTCGGTTTGGTTGGCTTTTCCCAACCCAGACATTGTTGAAGCCATAATCTGCAGTTCTCTTGCTGGACATGCTTCACAGTTCTCTTGAGAAGCAACTTATGTATTTACTAGGTCATCATCAGTGACAACTGTAGGAGCATTCAAAGGACCAGTGTTAATCTCACTGGGCAAGAATAAGACTACCACAAATTTTGAGCATGTTGGGCATGTGACCTAGCTTACATGTGACCAAGCACATCCTGTGCAGTTGGAGAAACCAGGCTTGTTTACAGAAGTGAAAACACCTGACCCGTTATTTTATGACAGTAACCTCCTCATTCCAGGAAGTTATCTATCTGTCTTGGGGCATGGGGGGTTTGCAGGATTATTATCTGTCCTTGAGTAAGTGGGTCTTACACACTAGAGATGCTACTGTTTTATGGATCTCATAAGCACAGTAATTAAAACTCCTCACCAGCAATAGTGTATATCAGAGATTCCCTGGAGTATCTCCATAAGTCAGACAGTGCCCAGCCTTGGTGTTCAAGTTCACGGCTGGGCTGTTTAAGTATGTTTCAGTGTTTACGTGTGTCTGTGGAAGAGTTTTAATGAATGCTTCTCGTTTTGAACAGTGGGCCACGTTACGAATTGAGAAAGGAGCCCCTAAGGAGTCAGTTCTTAAAAACTCAGCTTCTGTGGGTAAGTTTTCTTTTTCTTACTATTTATTTTTCATATACTCAGTCTGAATCGCTTAGAGCCACCCAATTCCAGTTGGTGTATGCAGAGAGTGATTTCTTCTATAGGCCTCTGGTTATTCATAATTTTGTCGACAATATAGTGGCTGCCTGGGTTTGGGTAGGGTTATTATCAGGAGGGTTAGGCAGTATGTGTTAGCTCCTGTGTGTTCTTCCACATGTTATTTTATTTCCAAGGACTGCATTTCAAGAGGGTATTCCTGGCTTTAAAGATGTCAGGGATGAAAAGGGGTACAGGCCGCCAAAGTGTACTTCGTTAAAGTGCTCCTGCCACATTCATATCCAGCTAGTTTACGTATATTTTACATATTTATATTTTAAATATTATATATTTACATATATATATTACATATGTGGTTCAATCTCCCACAGTGCCAACAAACTCACTACTTATTTATTTGGTTTTGTGTATGTTTTGGGTGGGGTTTTGTTGTCTCTGTTACATTTTCCAGTTGCTGTAGATTATGTGGCTATCTTAATTATTCACAGTTAGAATTTGGATGGTTTATACATATGTTACTATTGCTTGAGCTTTCTGATCTTTCCATTGGAAATTTTGTTAACTTAAAAATGTCAGTTATTATTACTACTATTATTATTATTATTACTATTATTATTTTGGTTTTTCTGAGACAGGGTTTCTCTGTGTAGCCCTGGCTTCCCTGGAACTTACATTTTAATTTTGAGACTGAATAATTTGGTCAAAGGGATCAGGTAGGGGCGGTTTGTCAGACTCGGGGTGGCTTCTCTATTCAGGCACAATAGGAGGGTGCAACACTCAGCTCTGGGAAGACTCTCCTGCTGGATGATGGAACCCAAGTGGGTGAGGAGGAAGAAACCTCTCCCTTTGTGAGAGGGAAGCAGACAGTGACTCAGGGGCACGGTCACAGGGCTGCAGAGGAAGCACCCCGATGATCCAGGGACTCATTCTAGGCTGACGTCATACAAATCCACCGTACTTCAGCGCTGCCACACCGGACCAGCCTAACATGTGAACCTGTGCAGTTTACACTTAAACCACAGCGGAGACTAATCCGAGTCCTGAGAGTTAGAACCTAGAAGTTGAGGTTCTATCAGGTTTTGTTTTAACTTCTAACCAGAGGTTCCCAAAGTATATTCTTTACAATACATTTTACTGCTGAATGCTAATACTGAACAAGAAACAAAAATCCAGGCTGGAGAGATGTCTCAGTGGTTCAGACCAAAGTAGATGCCAGTAAATTCAGTTCCCAGCACTCATGCTGGGTGGTTCACCGCCACCTGTAACTCCAGTTCAAGGGAGAGCTGATACATCTGGCCTGCATATGCCACACACTGACACATAATGAAAAATAATTAAGAAAAATAATGAGGAAATTAAGCTGGGCGGTGGTGGCACACACGTTTAATCTCAGTGTTTAGGAGGAAGGCAGGTAGATCTCGGAGTTTGAGGCCAGCCTGGTCTACAGAGAGAGGTCTAGGACACAGAGAATCTAGTCTTGAAAAACCGACAACCAACCAACCAAAAAACCCCACAACTCTTGTCTGGGAAAGGATTATATCTCACTGGTAGAGTTTAGACTTCATGTATGGGAAACTCTACATTAAATCTCCAGTACCCCCAAATCCCAATAACAACAAAAGCAGATCCTCTAGGGAAAACTGTCTGGAGGCATTATATACTGTCCCTTCCTCTGGAAGGGTACAATGGTCTGGTGACAAAGGTCTGGAAAAACCCCATAATAAAGAAACGTGTTAGCTGGGCATGGTGAAGGGTGTGTAGTGGGTCTCTAGGGAGGGTCTGTAGGGTCTCTCGCCCTCTTTGTCTTCATGGGCACAACTATATCCTTCACATTCCAGCATCTTAGTCTGTAGAAGTAAGTTTTGTTCACCAGATGTAATTGTCATCTCTGAGGCTTACTGCTGAATAAGCTCAGCGTTTCTAGTCTTTCTGAATGCTGGCTAACTGGCTCAAACTCCTCTCCAAGGTGATTGAGTCACTCCAGCCTTTCTTTGGTTCTCATTGAATTGCTCTGCTTGGCCTCAAGCTGACAATCTGTTCTATCTAGTCTTCTGGCTCCTTCTCATTCTCTGACTTGTTCTTTCTTCACATGCAACCTATTTTTGTATAATTGTACTAGTAAATCTGCCTCCTCCTCCTCTTCCTCCTTCTCTCTTAAGTTGCCTCTTTCCTGCTTGTTCTCCAGAGAGTTGGGGGTATCTTATCTCTAACTCATTCTGTCAAATCTTTCTCTGATTTGTCACTTTGTCTGCCCCTCAATTAGATGTCATTGTTTGGGATTAAAGGTGTGTACTAAGAGTGTGTCTGTATTCCAGCTGGGGAGATTAATAAACTGAGTCATTCCAGCTAGATCACCACAGATCTAGAAGGTCTTGGGGTATGGTGAATCCCTTGCCAGAGCAGCCATGTTGCTGGATTAAAATTCCTTTATAATTGATGGCTTAGAGTTGGCCTGCGCAGTTGTTCCAGATGCTACACCTACTTTCTATAGGAGCTTAAGCCATCACTCATTTTGAATGACTTACTTTTGTTTCCAGTTACCGTTTTTTTTTTCTAAATATAATAAAAATGTAGAATAATCTTGCCCCTCTGACTTAGTATTAAAACTGGTCAAATGGTTAGGTACTTTGTAAGAGGAAATGTATCATCTGAAGGGCTGTGCATGAGGAATTGCAGAAATGGTTTGCTGTTGCAGCTGTAGACCTTAGTTGGTAGAGGGCTTGCCTGGCACTCACGAGGCCCAGACTTTGATCCCCAGCACCACACTAAAGGAAGTGGTGTACTCAGGCTGGTAAAGGCAGAAGGAACAGATGTTCAACGCAATCCTTGACTAGAGTTTGAGGCCAGCCTGGGCTACATAAAACCTCCAAAGGAAAGAGTGGGAGAAAAATGTGTCATAATGTAAAGTAAGGCTAGCCCCTATGAAAATTGCTATATTTAAATCAGAATGGCTGTCCTTTAGCCTGTGAAATCAGAATAAACCTTCAAAGGTATTGAACATCTATGATATCTAAGCTTGGCATGTGATCCTAAGTTCATTAAAATGTGGTGTCTATCTGGAGATGTCATCCACTAGGCCACTATGACAAGTGTTAGGTGACTAAGCCAAAGACAATGTAAGGGCATCCTTGTCTGCATTAATCTGCATTAATCCACGGCCTCATACTGTGTGCCTCTGTCCCACTTCTGACTCTATGCTTAGGAAACCTGCACTTATGGGGGTGTGGCCCTGTTGATCCATCCTGTGTTTGCAGTCATTGGGGAAATGGTGTCACAATCCTAGACAGACAGAAGGTGACGAAACACTCAGAGCTCTCGCATGCTTGGCTGGCGCAATCTTCCGTCTGTGGAGCATCATGTCTCTGTACTGAAGCCAATGGAAGCACAAGGCAGTGGGTGGCCAGCCAGCTCAGGCAAGGGTCACAGGCAGTGTCACGGGCAGGCCTGGGGCCCTGGGCAGCATGATATTTGACATGCCTCTGAGTTACACAGAGGTGCTGACCAGCTAGGCAGGGATGAAACTATCCTCTGTGCACTCACACAGATTCTTTTTGCTGCTTTTTTATTTAATGAAACACATATTTGATAACACATCAGGTCTCTGTACCTGCAAAGTGCCTTTTGTATTCTATTTCTTCTCTGCTATTATTATTATAAGCCATCTGCAAGTGAACCTAGGAAAATATTATCTTTATTGAGCCTTGATTGAGCTCAGATATGCTCATGAGTAGGATAGAGGTTTTTGTTGTTAACATGTAGTTGTAGGTTAACCCCTTCAGGTCCTGTTACACTGGCATTCAGCTTCTGGGAATATAACTACTCCCTTCCTCTTATTTCCGGGATCACATGCACTCCACAGACACACTGAGGAGGAATGCCAACAGCTCCTGTGTTCCTTTCTATCACCTTGGCCACAGGCCTCTGGGATGTGGTCTAATTGAAATCTTAGGAACTTTCATTTTAACTTGTTATAAATAATGAAAGACTTTTAAGACATAGGGGAAATTATTATTACTATTTTAGTATAAAGATAGAGTCTCTCTGTGTATCCCTGGGTGGCTTGGAATTTTCTATGTAGACCAGGCTGGCCTCAGAGAACCACTTGTCTCTCTGCCTTCTGAGTGCTGAGATTAAAGGTGTGTGCCACCTCACCTGGCAGCCCAGAAAAGCTGCTGCCTTCACTCTGAAAACTTGATTGATTCCAGTATAAGGTTAGGCTTGAACTGGTCGTTTTGCGTAAGTGTAAATTCTTGTGAAGTTTTAATGGCAGCAGGTGAATTATATTAAGTGTCTTATGGCTCTAGGATACTAAAATGGTTATCAACCCAGAGTCAGCTGGTATGAGGGAAGGGCAGTGATCTGAGAGTGAGTCACACAGGCAAGTGCTCTGGCCCTGCCCATGTGAACCTGCTTCTGGCCTTCCCTGACTCGTTTACTTTGAGGAATGCATGTGACCTTACAACTCCATCTGCCAGGACACAGGAAGCTTTGGGGTTACCCAGCCTACTCTTAGCTCACTGCTACAGTTCTCTGGAGCTTTGCACCTTAGACCCACAGCCTCTGCTCATCAAAGCCCTCAGCAGGAACAAAGTGCTCAGGTGAATCTAATGTGGTGCAGAGAGTTAGTTCAGAGAGAATGCAGGTTGCCTAGCATTTCTTATTTCCTTCTGGAATTCTTCCTAGGAAGTATTTGGCTAACCATATTTGTAGACTGTACACATTGGTTATGTTACATTAATAATCTATTAAGTTCACAGAGAATGTGGGATAATATTTTGGCAACAGAAATTTGAATGAAGTTTCGTTTTGTTTTATTTGGGGAAAGTTTATCAAGTTGTTTGTTCTTTTCTTTCCCTGCTGAGGTCCTAATGGTCAAACAGGTTTCGTGTATGTTGTTAGGCAAGTGCTGGAACAACCATTGTGCTGGACCTCAATAGTCTGTGGAGTATAATGTATTTAACGGAGCTATATTATTGGTGAAATACTGACATTGTATAGCTGTTGTGTACAGCAAACCAACCCAGTCAGGTTTTGGAAGATGTGTTTGTCACATCTTTCGACTGTGACAAAAAAAAATACTTGAGATAATCAACTTAAAGGAAAAGGTTTGCTCTGCCTGACAGTGTCAGATGGCGTTGTCTGAGATCATGGTTGCTTAGCCCATTACTTTGGGGCTGTAGTACCCAGGATAGTATGGTGGAACCATGTAGTGAGGGGGTTGAGGAAGGCTTGTTCCTGTTGCAGAGGAAGCAAAGAGAGGAGAGATGGAGAGGGGCAAGATGTATCTCAGTGTTTCCTCTAAGGGCTTAACTGTAAGTGGCCAAATTTCCTTCTATTAGGCCCTGTCTCTTAAGGATTCCACAAACTCCCAATAACACTGTAAGCTGATGATCAAGCCAATAAGAAACAGCCCTTTGTGGGGCATCTTATTCAACCTTCAACTATAGCAGGAGATGGGTTGAAGAGTTGTTTTTTTTTTTTTTAAATCATGGCCAGGTGTCTACCTGTTTTTGTTAGCAATGTAGCTCAGTTGGTAGAATGCTTGTCCAGCATACATACAGCCCTGGGTTCATTTCCCAGCCACACATAGACTGGGTGTACATTCCTTTCCCCACTGAGACACCAACTCCCTGGCTCTTTTTGAATGAGGAATCTGATGAACGATGTACATAGTCTCTTAGGAATGGAAACTAAGTACTTGCCTCAGGGGTTTGATTGCATTCTTACCTCCTGCAAAACATACCTTCCTTTAGCCTCATTGGTGTCTAGAACTAAACAGGAGAAACAACGCCATTGTTGATGTAAATGTATTACTTAGGGGAGCTGGGCTTGTGAACTTCCACACTGCAGGTGTTTTAGATGGTGAGCCTGGGTAATTTTTGTTGTTGTTGTTGTTGTTGTTGGGAGCAGTCTCCTTCTTGACAATGCCCAGCAGTGGTGTGCACCCACCTGGCAACCAGGAATGTGTGCTGACTGTCATGTGTCCACCCTGACTGTCAGCTACCATATTACAGTGCTGTGTTCAGCTAATGTATACAGCATGACTAACATGGCTGGTATTTTTCGTCTAATAGAACTTGGTTCCAGTTTTCAGTGGCTGGTCTGGAGAATGAAGGGATGTCAGGACTGTGTGGGTGGAAGAGGGTAGGCCATGTGGTTAGCATGTTAGTGGAGAACACTGGCACACAAGGAAGCATGTTCCTTAAGGAAAGGTGGAAGTGGGTTAGGCCTTTCCAACTCTGTCTCATAACCCAATGAGAATGCATTGTGTGTGTCTAGGTCTCTTCTTAGAGCCAAGGATTTGCTCAACATTAAAGTAGATGAGAGTTACACATCTCTGGCTTATTAGGTGCCAAATGCCTGTGTGTCTGCTGCCCCCCACTCAGACTGCTCACTTGAAATCTTTGCACCCAACACTATGTATATTATTTATATGAAACAAGCCTTACTAGCCCCACTTTCTGGATGAAGAAACTGAGAGAAAACTCAAGCATCTTGATCCGGATCACACCTCAAGACAAGGCAGTCTGAAATAGAATCCCAGGCTGCCCCTGCTACCCGCCCCCCCACGAGAATCCTGTTGTTCTCTTCTTGTTCCTACTTCTCACCTGCCTGGTTGAGGTGACTCTAAACATCTCCTCCTTCTGCCTTTGTCACTGTCACCTAACAAGAAATGCTCATTTTGCCCCCCACCTCCACCCCTTTCCTGATGTTTGGTATACAATCTTGAGAACACCTGATGATGTCATCGCTGGGTCTTCGATATGCCAATGGAATGGTTGGTGACTGGAGACCTTGCATAGCTTCAGGGTGGGGCTGATGACCTTTAATCCAACCCCAGGGGACAGGGATGGGGACAGGGACTGTGCTAGTTAAACCCTGGCCAGGGCAATTTATAGAAAGAAGAGTTTATTTGCGCTCACTGTTTCAGAGGGATAAGAATCCATCAAGGCCAGGAGGCAAGGCAGCAAGCGGCAGGAGCAGGAAGCTGAGATCATGTCTTGAACAGCAAGCATGAAGCAGAGAGTGAACTGGAGTCGGGGTAAAGCTTTAAACTCTCAGCCTAGCCCCAGCGACTGGCTTCTTGCAGCAAAGTGCTGCTTTATCAGCTTCTCTGAACAGTGCCGCCAACTGGAGACTAACCGTTCAAATGCCTGAGATTATGGCAGACATTTCTCATTCAAACTCCTGCAAAAACTAGTGGCTACCATAATTATGTGTAATGATCTAATTAATTACGCCTATCTAATGAGGCCTCCACAAATCTCCAACAAATAGGGTTTAAAGAGCTCCCTGGAGACATATCCCTTTCCAGAGGATGCACATGCCCATGCTTGAGACCCTTCTGAACCTTGCCCTTTGTGTTTCTTCATCTGGCTGTTTATGTGTATCCATTAAAATATCCCTCTAGCAATGGGCCCTGGCAGATATGGCATCATTATCTTGGTTCTGCAGCCATTCCTACGATGGCTGACCCTGAGAAGGGACTGATTTTGTGAATCCTAGATAGCCTCTTCTTTAGACGTGTCAGGGGCTTCAGAATTGATGTGGTCACCTGAAGTAGTTTTGTGAGACTGAATTCTTAAACACTTGTATCTGATTTGACTCCATGCCTTCAATCCTAGCACTTGAGAGGTAGAGGCAGGCAGATCTGAGTTCTAGGACAGCCTGGTCCACACAGAGTTCCAGGACAGTCAGGGCTACATAGAGAGATCCTGTTTCAAAACAAAACAACAACAACAAAAAATTTAGTGTTGGGCCCTCAGGTGAGTTTGAGGCTGGCTTGGTCAACAAGGTGAGTTCCGGGTTAGCCAGAACTCAGACCCTATCTCTCTCTCAAAATAAAATTGATTTTTTCATTTTACAGTTGAGGAACACTACAGATGTGCCAGACCATAAAGTCTAACATTTTTTATTGATTTGCTGGCTCAGTCTGCAAGGGAGCCTTACAGATGTTTCCATCTTGTAGAATTTCTTGTTTTATTGAGTTAACTGTATCAATCAACACATTTGGTGTGGGCTGTCAGCAAGTGTATTGAGTGAGTTGTTAAACTAGAATTTTGCCTATTAATCCAAGTGCTTGTGGCTTTCTCTGTGGTGTTGACTGACATCTGATTACAGTGTCATAACGCATCTTTCTTTCATGCTCCAAGACACAGGGTTAGTTCCGTAAGTAATACTCATATTTAGGTTAAAGAGATCCTCGTTTTATGGCCATCATTGGTTGTTTTCTAAGTATCCTCCATAGAGCATTCAATGACTAAGAAGGAAATAGATTTTTCTCAGCTACTGTTTTCAGTAAAAGAGTAAATTTCTAATACTTTTCTCTTAGCATGAGTTTTAGAATATTTTGGCTTATATAATAGAATATGATAGTTTGGATGGTTTAGAAGCAATAGAAATTTATTTTTCTTATTTCCAGAGACTAGGCATTTCTGTTCATGGGTCATAGACTAGAGCCTTATTGTTATCCCCTTAAGTGACAGAAGGGGTAAGGGATTTTTCTGAGGTCTTGTGTGTGTGTGTGTGTGTGTGTGTGTGTGATGTATATGTATATGATTGTTCTTGACAGATGTACAACCTGTGTAAAAATAGGCCTATAGAAGGTAACTTATTGGAATTAGGCATTCGAGTCTTTTCATTCCAGGGGACAGGGCCAACATACCCATTCTCCGTCACCCTGGAGACACCACTAGCTGATGAGATCTGTCACTAGACCAAGATATCCTCATCGTTTACAGTCCTGCAGAGGTTCTGTTATGTAATGTGAAGCTGGCTCTCTTGATGGAGCCCTTGTCCTAGCTCGCAGACGACATCATCTTACAGAGTACCTGGGTTTTGGCACATACTTGGTTTTATTGCTTGAGGTTATATCAATCAGCTTGACATAATTGAAAGTACAATGTAGTTTATTACATGCTCTTAAATTAGCCATGTTTAAAAACTATACCACGGAATTTAAAGTCATCTTGGGGCCTGGGAGTGCAGCTAAGTGGTAAAGCATGTGCTTAACATGCAAAGGCCCTGGGCTCCTTACTTACTAAAACATGTATTTAACATGCAAAAGGCCCTGGGTTCCATACTTACTAAAAATAGAATAAATCTTGGTGGCTTTGATAAGTGAGCCATTGGACTGGGGACTTTATTTTACCTAATTTACCCAAGGATGATGATACAGGGACATTAGGGTCCCCTCTCCAGGTTTTTAGTCTTATTAATAAAATAATTTAAAAATGGACTTAAGGGCTGGAGAGATGGCAGTTAATAGCACTGGTTGTTCATGCAGAAGACTTGAGTTAGCCGGGCGGTGGTGGCGCACGCCTTTAATCCCAGCACTTGGGAGGCAGAGGCAGGTGGATTTCTGAGTTCGAGGCCAGCCTGGTCTACCCAGTGAGTTCCAGGACAGCCAGGGCTATACAGAGAAACCCTGTCTCACCCCCCCCCCCCAAAAGAAGACCTGAGTTAGATTCCCAGCACCCACAAAGTGGCTGTCAACCATGGTAATTTCAGTTCTAGGAGATCTTCTGGTTTCCAAGGGCACCATTTGATTCTCCTCTCTACGTGTGTGTGTGTGTGTGTGTGTGTGTGTGTGTAGAACAGATTTAAGTGGGAGCTGGACAACAATTTTAGAGTTGAAAAGAAAAATGCCACAGAGCAGCGGGCAGACAAGCTATAAGTCCCAGCAGCTGCTTGGAGGAGGAGAATAGAGAGGAAAAGGAAAAATAACCAGGCTATTCAAGTCATTATGGATGCCAGACAAGCAGTCACATGGCAGGGAGGGACAGCTTTATAAAAAGAGAAAGAAAGACAAAGGATCAGAACAACAACAACAACAACAACAAAAAACCCATTCTTGGGTTCTACTCAGTATCTGGAAGAAAGATGGAAAAAAGGAGGAGGAAGAGAAGGAGGAGGAGGAGGAGGGAGAGGAAGAGAAAGAGGAGGAGGGAGAGGAAGAGAAAGAGGAGGAGGAAGAGGAAGATTATGAAGAGGAGGAGGAGAAGGAAGAAGAAGAGGAGGAAGAAGAAGAGGAGGAAGAAGAAGAGGAGAAAGAAGAAGAGGAGGAAGAAGAAGAGGAGGAAGAAGAAGAGGAGGAAGAAGAAGAGGAGGAAGAAGAAGAGGAGGAGGAGGAAGAAAAAGAGGAGGAGGAGGAGGAGGAAGAAGAAGAGGAAGAAGAAGAGGAAGAAGAAGAGGAAGAAGAAGAGGAAAGAAGAAGAGGAAAGAAGAAGAGGAAGAAGAGGAAGAAGAGGAAGAAGAGGAAGAAGAGGAGGAAAGAAGGAAGAAGGAAGAGGAAAGAAGGAAGAAGGAAGAAGGAAGAAGGAAGGAAGGAAGGAAGAAGAAGAAGAAGAAGAAGAAGAAGAAGAAGAAGAAGAAGAAGAAGAAGAAGAAGAAGAAGAAGAAAAGGGAAAAGTCCTTTTCTGAGTCAGGACTCAGAAGCAGCTTGTGGTTGTGTGGTCTGTAGGGGTTGAATTTCAGGGAAGGAAAAGATAGGATGTTATTAAAAGGGAAAATTACACCATCTATCTCTTTAGCATGGTTTAAGATGCGCCTGCCTTCCTAGGTGTGATTCCCTTGGCCAGGTGACCTTGGCCAGGTCAGCTGGAATGTTAGGTTAGCATTCAGGGCAGACATTCTAGTCTCTTCACCAGGAGTACCTCCCAACCCCCAAGGAGCTTACCGATACTCTAGCAATGATGCTTGGTTACATAATAGAGAAAGGCTTGCTACAAAATGTCAGGGGAAGAAAAACAGCTACTGGTGAAGAACAAGGCAAAGCTAGAACCTAGAAAGATGCAGGTGCCATGCAATGACAGGCTTGACAGGCTGCTTGAGCCTCCAGAGCCTGGAGGCTCAGACATGCAATAATAGGCTGCTTGAACCATCCCTCACTGAGAAGAAGCATTGCTGCCACGTGTTACTCTCCGCATACCTAGTACTCTTATCTTAGCCTGTGCTATGGTGCTGTTGGGTGTGTGTTTACATAACTCAGTTTCAACGTGGGGTGGTGTTTACTAATACCTAAATACTAATGAGAGCCGGACAATGTGTCACTGAATTCCAGAAATGAGTACATACAATTAATTTAGAAAGACAGTTCTTGAATACTTGATGAGATGACATCATTTTGGATGGACAAATCGATGTTGAGCCTGCCTTGTAGAAGTGAATCAGGATTAAGGTGAGGGGATTGTTAAACTAGGAAAATAATTGTCCATGAGTATGTTGTGTCAGTTTACAGAAAGAAGGGCAAACAGAATAAAGTTGTGTGGGTGGGCATAAGGAGGATCTGGAGGCATCTAGGGCATGGTGGTTTAAAGCTGTGAGTGGCTACTCCTGCCTGCAGCCCCAGCAACTAGGAAAGAGAGAAAGAGAGATCTTACTAGGTGGTGAGCCTATCAGAAATGGGGAGCTTCTGATTCAAAGAGACCGTATCCCAAGGCATAAGGGGGAGAGCACACACACACACACCAAAACAGAAATGAACAGGATCTGAGATGTTTATCAAATCCAAGAGAAAAGGAGGGGTTACTCCTTAAACTTGTTTGACTTTTAGAGGGAGCAAACTTTACTTTTCTTCATTTCCCTAAAAGATGGAGCACAAAGGCTGGCTTAAATCAAAATCAAATCATTAAATTGTACGTAAGGGAAATCTTATTAGTTAAAAATGACCAGGTTAGTACATTAGACAGTTAAGGATTGTGAACTTTGTTAAATAATGAAACTCTGTGTTTTTAAAAAGGATCCTGGCTGGGGAGATGGCTCACTTCTCAAGGGTGTGTATTGCTTTCAAAGAAGATCTGTTTGGTTCTTAGCACCCACATCTTGCACTTTACAACCACCTGTCCCTCCAGCCTCAGGGGAATATGATGACTTGGCCCTACAAGCACTTGAACTTCTATGCTCATGTGTACCTACATGGCAATTATGTTAAACTTATTTTATTTTGAAATTGTGTGTGCATTTGCCTGTGTGTGGATATGTGCACATGAGTGCAGGTGCCCTCATAGGCCAGAAGAGGGCAGCAGAGTCCCTGGAGCTGGAGTTAATCAGCTGTGAGTTATAGCCACCACATGGGTGCTAGGGACTGAACTCTGATCCCCTGGAAGCAGAGCAAACATTCTTTACCAGTGAGCCATCTTTCCAATCCCTTTTCATTTTTTATTTAAATAGTCTTTGTTGACTTGGTTGGAATAAATTCTCTATGAAAAATTTAAGATTCTTCTGTGGGCTGTGTTTACCTCTGCAATGTTGGGGTCACCTGTAGGAAGTGGGTCACTTGTTCCATAGGCCTAGGAAACCACAAAGATATTGAATTCTTGCTCCTTTTCTCTAAGAGATTTGTGGCATTTCCCACCTCTTTTTTTTTTTTTCTCTGAAGCTCTTAGTTAAACTGCTCCCACCATCCCCCTTCAAAATAAATAATCAAGAAGCAGAGTGAGTGTCAGAGCAGAGCAGGCTGTGCCCAGAGAAGGTGGGGCACCTGAGGTGTGCTTCTGTGTTGAGAGAGATGCTGTTGAGCTCGAGGTCGGAGTGCCCAGTGATTTGAGGCCTAAAGAGAATCCTTTGCTTGTGTTACAGTGGGAAGAAGCCAGTGATGTGTGGATGGTCTGGTGAAGGGTGAACCTCAGGCAGGCTCCTTCCCATTTGTCTGTGTGGTAATCTCAGAGCAGTGGGAGAGAGTCACTCACTTTCCTAGGTCAGATGCAGACTTCCCCAGCATGTCTTCCCCAAAGCTCTGTTTGCTCCAGAACTTAGATTAGCTAATGGAGAATACTGACTGAACTATTCCATTTTCAAAAGGCAGCCCCTCCAGGAACAGAGCGAGTATACCCTTTACATCTGTAATTTCTCAGAGATAGTGTGAACAGTATCAGAAGGAGAGAGTAGGGTACACAGTCTCAGGATGAAATGATCGTTCCTGAGCTCTTGGTACCTGCAGCCTGGACCTGCTCGCTTCACCCGGGAAATGAGCCAGCTCTGCAGCATCAGGATGCAGGAGGTAACGGTGACATCCTCTGGCTCTTTCACGTTTCAGTCTATTGAACAACATACTATGTGGTGATGACATCATAGAGGAACAGGACTATGGCCTTTATAAAAAGTTAACTAACTTTGGTGACAGTGCAATATGTGTAGTGAATGACATTATTTTTCAAGTCATAGCAATGACAGTACCCCCATTACAGCCAGTGACACTTTCTTGTTTGGAGGAACACACTGAACGTAGGGCCTTGCATAAGCTGCATACCCGTACCACTGAGGTACAGTTTCAATTTTCTCTTGGATCGCAGAGTTGTGGAAAGAGAGAGAGGGAGAGAGAGGTGCTAAGAGATAAGATGTTAAGACTTGGTGAAGAAGACACGTTCTGGTTACTTGAATACATAAAATAATCCACGTTATGGATTATGATGGTGTGTGCCTTTTATCCTAGTAACTGGAAGGCAGAGGCAGGCAGATCTCTGTGAGTTCAAAGCCAGCCTGTTCTACATAGGAAACCTAGTCTCAACAAACACAGCACAAGATTAAAGCTTTTGCAAGACATCACAACATATGTCCCACAATGGAATGTGGCATGACTTCGGTTACATTGGCACCTTTTAGTGTTTCATTTATGGCCCTTCCTTCATTTATGGCACAGATCTGCTTGACTAAGTTAACTTCCTCATTTCTGCTGACTCACGTGTTCTCATCAGCTTGTGTGCTTGAGCCCGTGTATCTAAATCAGTGTGTGCTTGTAATCTTGCTTACGTTGACCCAGCCCACAGAATCTCTCACTGTCAGGGTGTGGTGCTGGCAGGCTTTCAAATCATACATTGCCCAGCTTTCTATGCAACGAACACGCACCCATTACCTCCTTGAATCAAGCTCAATGTCAGTTTTGAAATTTTGAAATCATATTTCGATTGATAAGACTTTTTTTTTTAGAAAAGGATTTATTTATTTTATATATGTAAGTACACTGTAGTTGTCTTCAGACACACCAGAAGAGGGCATCGGGTCCTATTACAGATGATTGTGAGCCACCATGTGGTTGCTGGGAATTGAACTCAGGACCTCTGGAAGAGTAGTCAGTGCTCTTAACTGTTGAGTCATCCGTCTAGCCCTTGACTTGTCTATCATGCCGGCTGGCTTGTAATTCCCTGTGTAGACTATACTGGCCTTGGATTCATAGAGATTCACCTGCCTCTGCCTTCTGACTTGGTCTTTTTGTTGTTGTTCTTGCCTATGTAATTGGTTAAGACCACCTCCCATAATAATGGAGTGGGTGGTTTGTAACCTCAAAGCAAACACAGATTTGGTGTTCTGTTGGTGTGATAACTCTTACTGACCTGAGGGAAAGGGTATCAGGAGACAGACAAGCTATGTGCCTTCTCTTCCACTCTTTCTTGTGCCCATGGATTCTCTTTTGTGTATGGTTTTTTTTTTTTTTTTTTTTTTTTTTTTTCCCTCTCAAGAATAATAGATGCCTATCAGCTTGCCTGGAAGTGAAGATACTGAGGGTTTTTTGTTGTTGGTTTGTTTTTATTTTTGTTTTTAAATCTGAAGCAGGCTATTGTTAATGGCTTTTACAGTTCACACAGAGATCAGGCACTCATGGTTAAGATTTAAGATTTGGGTAATGTGGGAAGTTGTACCTTCATGGCATGCTTTCCAGCCCATGTCTTGTCTGTGCTCTTCATTCATTCAGTCTGTGCTCCAGCCCGTGCTCCAGCCCGTGCTCCATGCATGTCCTCCATCCTGTCCCACAGCCTAGTTACAGGCTTCTTTTAATTGTATGAAGCAGTTTTTTAAAAACATTTTTTTTTTTTTGTGGTATATTCCTTTACACAGACACTGATTGTTTATTTGTGGTTCTATTGACTGACATTTGGGTTATTTGTAGTTTTTAACCATTAGGAACAGAGCTGCTGAGAAGATTGTTGTACAGAAATTCTGGCAAATCTTTTGGTTGTAGGATAAGCAGCCAGCTGTTCAGCTATATTAGAAACTGCCAGTGGTATTTTGGAATATTTGCACAGACTCACTAGAGCTTACCAAGAATTTGGTACGTGTGTTTCATATGACTTTTTTTTCCGGGATTTCCTTGTGGAAGTATTTGTGTTTTGATTTGAGACAGGGCTTCAATCTTTCTGCCCAAGCCTCTACAGAGTATGGAGATTTTAGGTGTCAGCCACCCACTGTACTTGAAGTGGTAAACTATTTTTAAAACACAGATTAAGGGCTCAGCGGATAAGAGCACTGATTGCTCTTTCAGAGGCCCTGAGTTCAATTCCCAGCAACCACGTGGTGGCTCACAACCATCTGTAACTGGGCCTGATGACCTCTTCTGAAGTGTCTGAAGACAATGACAGTTTACTCATATAAATTGAATAAATAAATAAATCTTTAAAAAAAACTTAAATTAATTGTAAATTAAGCATATAAATGACATTGGAAGTTTAGAATTTACACATAAGTGATAGCATGGCCTGGGCTGGAGAGATGACTCAGCAGTTCGGGGAGTACTTAACTGCTTGGTCAGAGGACAGAGTTCAGTTCCTAGCACCCACATCAGACAGCTCACAACTGTGACCTCAGCTTTAGGGGTCTGGGCATCTTCTTTTGGCCTCCACAGTTACCTACATTCTCATGGCCTCATGTGCACAGAACACTGGGTTCAGTTCCCAGCACTGCATAAACTGGCAAGGGTGGCTCATGTCTGTGATCTCTGGTGTGAGGCTGGAGGTAGGAGGATCTGGAGGAGGTCATCCTCAGCTACATAGAGACTTCATTCAAGGTCAGCCTGGGATATGAGATGCTCTCTCAAACAAAAATCAAATAACCCCAATCAGAGCACTAATTCTATTATGACACTTAACTAAATTTATACCATTAAAACGTATTTTTTTTTTAATGGTATTGGGAAAGAGTGGAGTGATTACTCCAAGAGTCACTGTGAGGCGAGCAGAGCCAGGTACCTAACTAACCAAGCCCTGTCAGAGGTGATACTTCACTGCTGGTCCAGAGGATGCTTTGGGTGTGGTGAGTCTGGAGGCTAGCCTTGTTGTGTTACTGCTAAATCACTGTGAAAAGGGATAGGAAAAGGTGGACTGGGCCTGCTGTTCGCCTGTGTAGCTGTGCTGTGAGTCACACACCAATGTCCACGACAGTTGACATGGAGGAGAATGATAAGGTCGATGTGTCTCCACAGCTAAGTCACTGGATATCGACTGAGCTGCTCCCTTGGGTTAAGATATCTCTGGTCTCTAATCCCAGCGGGACGTCATCTCCCTGTTCATCTCTAACATACAGCAGCTGTGCGTTGTAATTGTTTTCTCTCAGTCTGTTTAAACAGGCTGGGCATACCTGTGGGTCAGAAGAAAGCTAGGTTTTTGTCGGGAGGGACTCTTACGCAGACCACAAGCAGGAGGATCCCCCTATACCAGGAAAAGGGCTTTGGAATTTGTAGTTCGTTTGGGGATTGGTAAACTTCTCCTCTGCCCCACTTGCTCAATAACTGGGGGTGAACTAGAAGAACAGCATATGTAGGAAAGATTCTGAAATTACAAATGTACAATATATTGTATTTCCAAAGATAACTTAATTACCTTTCATCTAGATCAGAGTCTCTCAACCTTCCTGTTGCTGCAACCCTTTAATACAGCTCCTCGTGTTGTGGTGATCCCCAGCGATAAAATTATGTTCATTGCTACTTTGTCACTTTAATTTTGCTACTGTTAAGAATTGTGACGTAAGAGCTGGAGAGCTGGCTCAGCAGTTAAGAGCACTGTCCGCTCTTTCCAGAGATCATCAATTCAATTCCCAGCAACCTCATGGTGGCTCACAAGCATCTGTGATGGGATCTGACGCCCTCTTCTGGTTTGTCTGAAGAGAGCGACAGTGTACTCTTATACATTAAATAAATAAATAAATAAATAATGTTTGAAAAAAAGAATTGTAATGTAAATATCTGTGCTTTCAATGGTCTTAGGCGAAGCCTGTTAAAGGGTCACAACTCACAGGTTGAGAAATACTGATCTTGATTAAGAAATGGAACACTACCCAGAAGGTTCGAATGCCCTCCCCTTCCACTGGAGAGTATACATTCGACAAATTCATACTAGAATTACTTTTAAATATTTCCACAGAAACAATGTTAGGATAGGAGAGTGCCTACTTTTAGAATTCTTTTCAAGACAGGGTCTCCAGTAACGCAGGTTTACCTCACCACCTCACCGTGCAGCTGTGAACGCTATTAAACTCCCGCCCACCTTGGAGTTGCTGGGATTACAGGCATGTGCCTCCCCTTCCACTCTTCAAACATTTACTTTAAATTATGATTTTTAACTTTATGTGTATTCATGCTTTGCCTGCATGCATGTTGGTGTACCACTTGACCTGGTACCCAAGGAGGCAGGAAGGCAGCATCGATTGTCCCAAGCCTGGAGCTATACAGTGTGAGCCACTGAGTGAGTGCTGGGTATTGGTGTCAGTTCTGTGGAAAAGCAGCCATCTCCCTAGCCAGTTTTCACTTCTCTGTGATGCTCAGGATCAAACCCACAGCTCTTCGAATGCTGGGCAGTCACTGTACTGAGTTGGCTTCTTGATCAACCAGGGTTTCAGTGAGAGAGTGTTTGGAATAATGGACTTCTGACCTTCGCAATATTGGTAGGTTAAGGGTCTACTTATGTGTTAATTAGCACGTCCTCTTTGGGGCTGCAGTAGGCCTGATTTTCTTAATTGGTTGCTTAGAAATTTCCCTTTACAACTAGGGAACAGAACACTAGTGTGATTTATAACTGAATAGTTATTCCAAAAGTTCACTCAGCTAATTTAGAGTTAATTATGGTTAAGATGGCTTTAGCTTCTGCCTCCATTTGCATGGGCTTTTCACATGTGGCATTATTTATGTAGCGATGACTTGTTAAAGGCAGAAGGCCACGGGCAGCTTGTGCAATTAATCTCTTGCATTAAACACAGAGCTGGCTCTAATTTTCTTTTCATCCAAGCATGGTCTTTGTTGGCTCAGCCTGAACATTTGGTATAAGGACAAAGTTCAAATATTCATGACTTTATTTTCTGAAACTGAGTTGTAAAATTAAAGGAAAAATTTCCGAGAATCAATCTGTGATAAGGAGTGTGGGATCTGAAATATTAGGGTTAATCTGTTAAAAATACTCTCTTTAAAAATTATTATTAGCTGGGCGGTGGTGACGCATGCCTTTAATCCCAGCACTTGGGAGGCAGAGGCAGGCAGATTTCTGAGTTTGAGGCCAGCCTGGTCTACAGAGTGAGTTCCAGGACAGCCTGGACCACACAGAGAAACCTTGTCTAAAAAAAAAAAAAATTAAAAAAAAATTATTATTTTATGTGTATGTTAGTTTTGCCTGTGTATATATCCGTGTACCATGTGTATGCTTAGTCCCCTTGGTGGCCAGAAGAGTGTCAGATCCCTTGGAATTGGAGTTATATATAGATGCTTGTAAGATGCCCGTGGAGGCTGGAAATAAAACCTGGGTCTTCTAGTAGAGCAGCCAGTGCACTTAGCCACCGAGCCATCTCTCCACCAACTCCTGATTTTCTTTTCTTTCTTTCTTTCTTTCTTTCTTTCTTTCTTTCTTTCTTTCTTT
>JANHMN010000006.1:97429227-97500043 GCA_030674055.1 Rhabdomys pumilio | reverse complement strand
TCCTGGAACTCACTCTGTAGACCAGGCTGGCCTCAAACTCAGAAATCCGCCTGCCTCTGCCTCCCAACTGCTGGGGTTAAAGGCGTGCGCCATCACTGCCCGGCAGCCTGGTTTTCTTAATAGTGTAAGAATTAATTTTATGTATATGAGTGGTAAATTTTGGTCTCCAGCTAGGACACTTTTTAGTGCTTAAAGAAATAACTCCATTTTTCTAACCTCTAATTTGATGTCTGACACACAGTTTTTCCCCTGTAAATTGATTACATTAGTTTTTTTCTGTCAGAAGTTTATAATTTGGCAAACTGGATGCATAAATTTGACCTGCAATGGTTAAACCATATCTCAGGAAGGAAGCCATGTGACCTGAGTAGTACTTCCTTTTAGCACCTACTTAACAACAGAATTTATCTTCAGCGCTGTGTTTGTTGACGTTACACCTTAGGTGGTAGCCGCTATCTCACAACACAAACATCTTTATTTTTGTGGCTATTATATATATATCCTGTGTGTTATTATACGTGTGCTCAACAAATAAAAACAACACCTGGAGACACGGAGGAAGCTTTTGTAAGGCTGCTAAGAGATTTGTCATGTTAATGTGATGTAGGAGCTTGGGTTGAATCTGGGCTCAGGAAAACTTTGGTTTAAAGGATCTTAGTAGGACACTGTGAAAATCTGACTCAGGAAGGTTAGGCACCAGGCTTGTGCTAGTGCCGAGCTCTTTGCTTTTGCCACGTTTGTTCTGGTTAAGTGTCCTGGAGAAATGTCTGTGGGAGGTTAAGAATCTGTTGCTTACAACTCATTATAGGTGAGTATAGGGCCAGAAAGAGTTGTGTTTATACACAGCTAGGCCAACAAGCAACTGTGGCAGAAGGGAGGTGGCAGTAAGTCTGGGTGGGTGGGACATCCACGCAGCCTTTTTGTGAATTTTGTGTTTTATAACAGACCTTCTCTGAGTGGAATCCCTGAGTCATACTCTGGATGTTTGATTCTCCGCCACAGTGCTGAACTGTTTCCCAGTACAGTTATGCTAATTATATTCCTGCTGGTTCCCGGTCTCAGAGCACTAGGCATTATCCTATGATGGCAGAGGTGACCCCTCTCTGGGTACAGTGAAGCTGAGTATCTGTCAGAGTATTGAGTCAAAGGCTACATTCTTCCTGTTTCTCAGCCTTTTCTCTTACTGAGCTTCGAGTAAGCTCATTTTTCTGCTGATTTTATTTTATACATCTTAGTATATTCTACAAATCCATTCTTTGTTGATTTTGCGCCATCATGGCCATCCACATACTTTTGAAAGATACTTAACTAAAAATATAGGATTGTGTTACATTTTGCTGGAGTTGGCAGGGAACAAACTATGTCCTGGGGCAGAGAAAGTATTGCATATCAGGTGTGTGGGTCTGGGGAGCTTGGCAGGGCTCTTTTCCTTTAGCTCAGTTACATAATCAACTCGAAGTTGCATTAGCTCATTTTTGGCCTTTCTGAGAAAGGATATTTTAGGAGGTGTATCTACTGCCCCTGGTGTATTTCATTCAGAGATTTACTGAATAGGCTTGTACTTTCTTCCCCTTGTAGCTGTTTAAGAAATCTATATATTGCTAAATAATGAAACTGTTGCACTGCCAAGGGTTGGCCAGTACTTGGATAGAGTGCTCTGCCTGAGTGGCATTGCAGAGCCCGTGGAACAAGAGGGTGACTTGGTAGGGACACTGCCTTGGACCATTCACTGGTATCAACTAAAAGCAAGAAAGATTTAACCTACCTTAAAAAAAAAAAAAGACAACTCAGTACGAATTCAAGAGTTTGCTTTATTGTTCTAATTATTTTGATAAACTTTATTGTTATAATTAAGTTATTAGATAAAACAATTAGGCAAAGCCACTCTCTTTCCCTTTTTCCCTCTCCCTCTCTCTCTCCTTCTCCCTCTTTCTCTCCCTCCTTCCCTTCCCCTCCCCTCCTCTTCGATTTCAAAACGTTAGCCCTGTAAGGGAACTAAAAATGTTTCCTTTTGGTTATATAAAAGACTCCCGCCATGGAGCTGGTGACTGTCTTAAACACAGCCTGGCTTTCAATTTCAAGTCATTCTTTCTTCTTTTCCTGCTGTGTTCAGTCAGAACCCAAGAGAATCTGAGACTTAACCTGACTGGGACTATGTAGAAAGGACAGACACATGGACAGACAGAAAGCTTGGCCTGATGGAGAGAAGCCACTAGGCAATAACAACAGGGAGCCTCAGGGCGCTGGTTATTCTGTGCAGTGCAGGAGGGTGTTAGCTAGTCTTGGTAGTGGGGCTCTATAGTCAGTCTTGGGTTGCTCTCCTCTGGGAGGAGAAAGTGGTTGCTGGTATTCACACACACTGGCCATCACTTGGGCAGAGAAAGGCTTTGTCCTTCTCTGAGCATCACTCCAGGAAGGTTTGGACAGCATCTGCAGTGTGCAGCATTGGTGTCCTTGACATAGCTGTATCCGTACCAGCAATACACACACACTAAGGACTTCCTGGGCTCTGCACACTCCCTCCACCCCCAGTGCATCCTGCTGTTATTCCCTCAGAAAATCAAAAAGAAAAAGGAGAAAAAGATCTCAGTCTCCCCATTTTCAGTAAACTTGGCTTTGAAAACTTCAATTATTTTCTTTATGGAAAATAGTCTCAGTAGAGAAGAAAATCTAACAGCGTTGTCCAAAGAGAACCATGTTTTCTTCCTTGTGTTTTTTCCTACATAAATATGTTTCATTGCTTTAGATATGTTTAAGCGCTTGTCTTTTTTCACTTGATACTAGAGTCTCACTAACAGTGGCATTGTACAGCACTGTCTGAGTAGAGTGCTGCAGTGAATGTCTTTCCTACATCTCTTAGGAAACATCCTAAGGGTGGGATTAGTAGTCCTCAGCAGAACTCTTTAGTCCTTTCCTGTTTTTAAAGCCAGTTGCAAGTCATCCCATTTTACATAAGGGAGATATGAGAGTGCTGGTACCATTTCAATCACTAGACTTTATCACTGACTGAAAAGTATCTATTTAACAAAGTATCTATTAAAGTATCTATTGAGTAAAGTATCCATTTATTAACACAGTTACCCCTATCTATCCAGTTTCACTTTGCTTATTTTTTCTGAAACAGCTTGTGATTTTGCTTTGAAACAGGATCTCAAGTAGCTCTGGCTGGCTTGGAATTCACTATGTAGACCAGGCTAGCCTCAAACCCATAGATAGAGAACTGCCTGCCTCTGCTTCTTGAGTGCCTGTGTAAAAGGCATGCACTGCCATACCTGGCTGTAGTTTTCTTATTAAGTAGCTTTAGGGAGTACAAAGGATTGAATTCGGGGCTTTATACATGCTAGGCCAACATTCTATCACTGAACACATACCCCAGCCTCTTAGTAAGTAATGTTTATGAAGTCACTGGGTGGGGGCTGTCCGAGGAGATGCCATGGCTTCCCTCATCTGTTCCCACTGTGACTGCTGCTCTAACACCCCCACATTGCTCACTAAACTTGTTTTCTGTATTCTGTGCAGTTAATGTTGCCCCTTCGGTCAGTTGTTCTGTGCTTCTATGGCATTTTCTCATGTCCTGATGCTTTCTTTTAAGGTATTATCCAAAGAGATGAGTCACCCATGGAAAAAGGGCTCTCTGGTCTTCGAGGAAGGGACTTCGAGCTCTCTGACGTGTTTTATTTCTCCAAGAAGGGATTGGAAGCCATTGTGGAGGATGAAGTGACCCAGAGGTTCTCCTCCGAGGAGCTAGTATCATGGAATCTCCTCACAAGAACCAACATCAACTTTCAGTACATCAGTCCGAGGCTCACCATGGTGTGGGTGCTGGGCGTCCTCATACGCTATTGCTTCCTGCTACCTCTGAGGTAAGTCGCCTGCCTGCTTAGATGGTGTATTCAGTCTAGAGTTCCTTCTCATCATGCGTTTAATGACTGCTTAAGAGTATGGTGGAATGGATTCCACCTCTTGCCAGTTAGGAAACACCATCACATCCAGTGTGACCTGCGGCAATGTGTTAACTATCTATACCTTTTACATTGTTTTTTTCTTCCAAATGAAGATGTGCATTCAAAACTCTGTGTGTGTGTATGTGTGCGAGAGAGAGAGAGAGAGAGAGAGAGAGAGAGAGAGAGAGAGAGAGAAAATTCACATTTGAGAAGGAAATACTTGAAGCTTTAATTTGTTTATTTGATGCCTTTTTTTGAGACAGGCTGTTATGTAGCCCAGGATGGCCTTGAACTTGCTATGCAGCCTAGAATGATCTTAAACACCCAATTCTCTTGCCTTTGTCTCCCAAGTGCTGAGATTACCAGCATGTTTCTCCATGTAATATTTATTAGAACCTGCCATCTTTTTCTCTTCCCCTCAAAATGTGTCATGGAACAATTTATAGAATCATGTCAGAACGGATGGATTTATCAACCCTTTTCATTGCTGCACCATATACCATAATGCCCTACAAGGTGCAGTTTCACTGTTTACGAGCCTACGAGTGACTTCTATAGGCTACAGTCCTACTAGCCTGAATGTTTACAGTAGCTTTTCTTTTCTCTTTCAGGGTTACCCTGGCTTTCATTGGTATCAGCTTGCTGATTATTGGAACTACACTGGTTGGCCAGCTTCCAGACAGCAGGTGACCTGTCTCCTTCCGTCCAGCCATAAGTAGGACTGTCTTCTTTTCCTAGCTGTGTCCACAAAACTACAGTTTGTAGGTTTCTCATTAATTTTATGGTCTAAAGTGACTTATAAGAATTGTTACTTCATCTTCATAGCCTTTATTTGATTTTTCATCATACTTTGGTTCAAACTGGAAGTGTTTTTTTCAAAGGAGAGATGAAGGGATAAAAGAAAGTGGTGTGAGCGACCCAGCAGGATGAGGGCACACTGACAGCTCTTTCTGTATTTCTTAGGAGTACCGAGAACAAATAATAAAAATTATTTCTTTTTCCTTCAGCCTCAAAAACTGGCTGAGTGAACTGGTGCATCTGACCTGCTGCCGGATCTGTGTTCGGTCCCTGTCAGGCACCATCCATTACCATAACAAGTGAGTGTCTGGTTCACGGCTGCCCTGCTTCGGACAGATCCAGCCAGGGGTGACAAGGGCTGGGAGGAGGTGGGGAGGCAGCACACAGGATTTGAGAACTTACTCTGTGTTCACCAGTGCCTTTTGAGGTGTCTCAGACATAACAAAGCATTGTGCTTTCAAAATCTAGAAATTGACACTGAGTAGAGTTCATAGACGGCTGTGCTGAGCAGGGTGCGCGGTTCTCTCACTGGTGTGTGGGCATCGATATCTTACTGGATAGATAAATAGTAGTAGAAATTGCTAAGGGTGGTTCTGTCTCTTTTGAAGATGCTGCTGATGGCAGTCCTGGGGTATGACAGAGGCTGAAGGCTTGTCCATGCTTAGTCTCCCTGTTTCTAAAATTCTCTACCTGTTTCTTAAGATATAAAATACTTAATTCTGTTCTTTTTACCCCAAGCAGAAAATACAAGTAGTCAGGCAAAGTCATCTGCTAAATTAAAGTGATTATGATTGCTTTTGAATTATTTTTTATCTTAATTCAATGTTATTAAATAACAGTCATTATTATTACTCTTTGGGGTAAGGGTGTGCTCCGTAGCCCTGGCTGTATGGAGCTCACTAGGCAGTACTTCCAGCTTGCAGGGATCCTCTTACCCTGGACTCCTAAGTGCTGAGATTGCAGAGTCCAGTCACCCTACCTGGCAATACCATAATTGTATAGCTCCAGAGTAAGCTCTTTCCACCCTGACTAAGTCTTTTTGTCTCTTTTATAGGAGGGATCATTTTTTTCTTTTTGTCATTTGTTTTAACCAGGTGTTTATCAACAAAGGGCTCCTTAAATTTTTTAAATTGGTTGAGTATGGTGGCCAATTCAGTCATCTTAGCATCTGGGAGGCCCAGGCAAGAGAATCAGGTATTCAAGCCCAGTTACAGCTACACAGACAGTTTGAGGCCAGCCTGGGCTACAAGAGATCCTGTCTCAACAACATAATATCATACTAAGAGCCATCAACATAAATCAAAAGTAATTTATAAGTAAAACATGAATTATAGAAAGAATGTCATAGTCCCTCACCCAACTCATCATACTACATGGGACCTGCATCCCCTGTTTTCAAGATGTTTTTAGGTGCATAAGACCCTATGTACCTTAAATAAGACAAGTCAGTGCATGCCGTTCTGTAAACAAGCAAGTGTTTTCTGAGGTGTAGGGCTTACCATTGTTTTAATTGCAGGCAGTACAGACCCCAGAAGGGAGGCATCTGTGTTGCCAATCACACCTCTCCCATCGATGTCTTAATCTTGGCAACGGACGGATGCTACGCCATGGTAAGAGCAGCTCATTGGTGTTTCATGTATGTGTGCTTGCTTGATTGCAAACTAGGAAGTACATCTCTTAATAATAATTTGGCTGAGACATAACTGTGCAGGCTGGCCACGAGGAACAATCAATGCAGAGAAATTTGCTGTGATACCTGAGGTGGAGGAGCACCTTACTGAAATTTGTTTTTTTTTGGCAGAATGTTGTAAAGTTGATTTCATCTTAATTGTACTGTAAAAATTAAAGTCATTCTCTTCAGAGATTCCTGCCAGCCAATTAGTTTTCTCTTCAGAAAGATAAGTGCAATTCAAAAAGAGCCTGTTTCTTTTGTGGGGATCTTGCGAGGAAGCCAGAGTGTTTGTGCTGCAGACCAGTTCTCAGATTTGTCAAGAAAAAGGAAAAAGCAGAAAATTTCAACCACCACAGAGTCCACAGCAAAACCATGTCCCCAAGTGCCCTTTACTGAGCATGAAGAGAAACCACATTCTGGTACTTCCCTTTATCTTGTTTTCTGTGGCTCTAACAGTTTGCTTTGGCATTTGCTCTACTGGGCAAAGGAAGCTCAGATGCCGACTCGAGCTCCCCTTTCTGCTTGATGGTTAAGTGCGTTCCTGAGGTGGTTCATGGAACAGGATGCTGTATGCAGGTCCCTGGCTTTTCTTCCTAGTCTCACAGGTGTGGATTGGTCTATGAGGACGGTATGCTCACTGGTCAGTTTTCCAGGTTGACAGTGGTGATGTGGGATGCTTTTCTGGGAGAGCCTTTACAGGCTTTTACGTTAGGTGTGTGCTGTGAGCGGGACCGCCAGCGTGTATACTGGCTTTCACTATCCATGGGTTGTGTCTTACTTAGGGTTTCCATGGTTGTGAACAGACACCATGACCAAGGCAACTCTCATAAGGACAGCATTTAACTGGGGCTGGCTTACAGCTTCAGAGGTTCAGTCCATTATTATCAAGGCAGGAAAAAGGCAGCATCTAGGCAGGCACAGTGCAGGAAGAGCTGAGAGTTCTACATCTTCATCTGAAGGCTGCTAGGAGAAGTCTGACTTCCAGGCAGCTAGGATGAGGGTCTTAAAGCCCACGCCCACAGTGACACACCCACTCCAACAAAGCCACACCTTCTAATGGTGCCACTCTCTGGGTCAAGCATATATAAACCTCCTCAGTTTTTGTGCTCAACAAGGTCTTTTAAAAAATTCTCACTTACTGGTACATGTTTGCTATGTCTAAAATTGTAAGTTCAGTGGCTTCAGATGTGACCCAGTAGTAGAATACTTGCCCAGCACTCTTGAAGCCCTGGGATCTATCCTCAGTGATGTCAGGAAACAAAACAAAACCATCTAAAATAAACGTACAAGCTGGACATGGTGGCATAGTTTTAGAATCCTAGCACTCAGGAGAGAGAGGCAGGAGGATAGCTGTAAGTTTGAAGCCAGCAGCCTGGAGATTATCTATCTATCTATCTATCTATCTATCTATCTATCTATCTATCTATCTATCTATCTTCCCAGGCCAGTTAGGGCTACACAGTAAAACACTGACACACATACCAATTTCCCCATCAAAGTAAATAAGTAGGTGAAATAAAAATCTGCAGAACACATAACTTTCAGACACGTGCATTTTAATACATCACTGATTTGTGTAATTGAGTTGTTTTGAAACCAAGGGATTTTTTTTTTTTTTTTTTTTTTGTCATTCATCTTCAGGAAAAGAGATGGGAATTGGTTGTTTGTCCTTTTATAGGTTAGAAATCAAATGATAGTTATATACTTTGAAAAATAAAAACTGTAAAACAATATACATGTGTCATAAAAATACAATTATGTATATAATTTCAGTATTTAGGCATCCCCTTGTCCCTTGTCCCAGAGTAGCCACCCAAGGCAGCCCTCAGGAGAGCCTCAGTGCAGGCCAGGACACATTGTATCAACCTTCGATACATGTGGACTCTTCCCATCCACTGTATTTGATTTTCTCTATGACACAGTTAAATCAGGCCTGAGATTTCATTGCAGCCAGGAGGCAGACACCTAAGCAGCTGATCCGTCTCATGCTGAAACTGCAGATGGGGACATTTAAGGACCAGAATTTATTAGCTCACTGCAGGCTGAAGAGTCTAATGTCAAGACCTCTAGTGAGAATCTGACTGTCACGTCTTTATATGTCAGAAAGACTGGAATTACAAGAGTAATTTAAAGATATTTGTAAAGATATTTATTTACATTTTATGTGTGTGGATGTCTTGACTGTATGCATATTTGTGCGTCATGTGCTTGCAATTCCCTATAGCTTCCCAGAAGAAGGCTATAGTGAAAATTTTGGATTTTTGGTTTCTTTAAAAACCACAGAAATACTATAAGAATGTTTTGTTTTTAATCACAGGTGTGGGGGTCAGCCTTGCAGCAGCTAACTATGATTTGTCTCGTGTTCTCGCAGAGGTGTGGTTTTGCCAGCTGCTGATAGTTTCTGTGATTGTGTGACATTTGGGATTCTGAGAATTTGCAGAGGGTTCATAAATGCCAGATCCCTGAGTGTCAGGGTGGGTGGGTTGGTTGTAGTTTGCTTGAAGAAGAAAGACATTAGATTCATAGATCTCTCTTTCCCCCCCCCCCCTCTTTCCTTCTTTCTCTCCTACCTAGTGATAAGGGGTGAAATTCGGGATAGGGTGCACTTAAGATGGGAAATAGTGGCAAAAGCTAGCAACAGAAGGCATTGGATTTTCTATAACTAGACAGCAGTTCCCTGCCCTCTAGGTCCTCTGGCAGACCAGCGAGTGCTCTCAACTGCTGAGCCATCTCTCTAGCTTCAGCCAGAGTTCATTCACAGTGGCTTTGATTTGCTCGTTTGAGTACAGCTGTTGTCATCCAGACCCTTCACATTCGGTCCTTTCTCCAACACTGTTGTACTGGAAACTGAGTTTCTGGTGCATGAGTTCCGGAGGACACGTTCAAACCATAGCGACTGGTTACTTAGGATTTGTTTCTGAGACCACACCCCATTTCTTCTGTTCTCTGGCCAACAAAGAATTGATTATATAATACATTTGAAACTGACGACCTCAAACTGTTATTGGTCTCTTCCTTTGTTGTTTCCCAAGGTTGTACTCAATTATTTCTTCTTGAAAGGCTCAAAAGGGCAAATGTATTAGTTTTCATGTAGCCTAAAAGACAATACACTTACCTGTTCTTTTGTCTTTGTCATTTAACCCTGTGTTCTGGAAGTCAGCACTCCTTATCTGTCCTAGGGGTCAGCTTTGTCCTCTGGTCAGTTGCACAATATTCTGTTGTAGATATGTATGCAGACACACACACGTGCATGCATACAAACACATTCATGTGCACACACACACACACACACACACACACACTACTATTGTCATCGACACTATTGTTTACCCATTTCAATATTTTGCAATAATAGACAGTATTATAGCCCATAAGTTTTTCAGGGAGAATTTCCTCAGAGAGAAATGATTGAGGTGAAGGATAATTGACTATGTAATCTTGAGAGCTGTTAAATGTCTTCCTCATTTCTTCTCCTAAACAAGGTGTGAGAGTGCCCGTCCTAAAGCCCTGAATCAGGGTGCGCTGTCAAGCGCTTAATCCTTGTTATTTGGCTGCATTTAAAAATCATAGTTCAGCATAGCTCTAACTTTTATTTCCACAATCTTGATGAAGTTGAGGGATCTCTGCTCTTCAGAGTTCCAGGGCAGCCAGTGGAGCAAAGTGAGTTGGACTTTCAGTGTGCTCCTGAAGAGCACATTTTGACTCGAGTTTGACTTTGCCAATCCTTTGATTAGCTTTAGGATTTATCCATCAGCAGAAGGCAGCCAGTCTTTGGTTTTAGTGGAAATTAGGAATGTATCGGTCCCCTTTCCTTCCCTTGGAAAGACCCCTAGCTGTCTTTGGTGGCCAGGCCTTTATGCTTTCCTGTTTCTCCTGATCCTTCTAGGTTGGACAGGTTCACGGTGGACTGATGGGCATCATTCAGAGAGCCATGGTTAAGGCTTGTCCTCATGTCTGGTTTGAGCGTTCAGAAATTAAGGACCGACATCTGGTGACTAAGAGGTAAACGGCAAAGTTCCTTGGCCTTCGTTGGAATAACAGAAAAGCTGATTGACTTGGGTCTTTTGGCTAAAAGGATGAAGAAGGGGGGTTATTAAAATGGAAACAAAATTGTGCAAAGCTCTGTTTGCAGCGGGATTTGTCTTCAGTTATTAACAGGAGTGATATAAGAATTCTGTCGTCTGTGGGATCTATGGCTACATATAGCCAGACTGGGAAGCTCAGCTGTTCTGTGCAGCTCTGACTTAAGTAGGGTATGATCACCAAACTTTTAAAGTTTAAATTTACCACCTTGAGGGTTAAAGAATTGATAATTTACTTGCTGAATAAATCATTGACTTTTTTGCTGGACGTCCACTGTCACTTGAATCCACTTACCAGAGTGATAATCACTGATGGACCTTCCTGTTGCCATTACGAAACACAAGAGGACGTCAACTTACCAGCAGGAAAGGTTTATTTTGGCTCATGGTTTTGTATAGTCAGTGTGGGGTTCCTTGGCTCTTGTGCTTAGGCTCACAACTGCACAATAAACTAAAAGTTTGTGGCAGAAAAAATCCATTCATTTCATGGGGACAGGGAAGAGAGAATGTGGAGGGATCAGGGTCTCAGTTTTTCCATCAAGGGCAGGCACCCCATCTTTCTTCTAGTTTCATCTCCTAAAGCCTCTGTCACCCTTCAGTAGTGCCCCAGGTGGCAGCTGAACTGTGAACACATGGCTGCAGAGAGAACATCCAAACTACAGGAGATCTTTATGGAAAGGAAGGGAGGGAGTCTCTGGGACTCTGCAGAGACAGAGCCACCAAGAACAAAACTGGAGAAAAGCTTACCCTGATGGGGTTCTGCTCATTCCTTTAGGCATACAGGGATGGCCCACCATCCTCATGAAAACGCTTTCTCTGTTTGTGTAGCCCAGGCTAGCCTTCTCCTGTCTCATCCTCCTGGGAGCTGGGAGTACCATACCTGGCTTACGGTGTTCTGTTTTATAGGGAAGTTCACCCTGTCTCATTTCAGGACTTCTTATGTAATGACCATAACACAGACCAAATTAGTATGCTTAGAATCTCTCCCCTCTAATTTTTTTTTATGCTAGTATCTATCAACACATGGCTGTCCAGAGAGTAGATAGAAGATTTGGGCTTGGTAGTGCTTTCCTATATTCCCAGTACTTGGAAAGCTGAAACAGGAAGGTCAGAATTGGAGTTCACGCTTGGCTACACAGCAAGTTCAAGGCCAGCCTGAGCTAATACTCAGAAAATGAGAGCAAGCTGATTTCCATTCTCCACTTGTCTTTTATCTCTTTATCTTTTATTTCTTATTTCTCTTCTTATGGCTTTTCCCCCCCTACTAGCAGGATGTGAAGAACAAGGACTCTTATATCTCTGTTTCCCAAGATAGAATCATTTATTCTTTATTTTTTTTTCTTACAGATTAAAAGAACACATTGCTGATAAGAAAAAGTTACCCATTCTAATCTTCCCAGAAGGTAAGAACAGAGACCTAGCAAGCTACAGCAGGCAGCAACAAGGAACGCTCTAGAACTGTCTCCCCTATCTTAGAGGAGGGGATATCTTTTACTTCTTGCTTTCTAATGAGTCACAGAACCTATTTGATTTTAAAAGTAATTTTTCCAGGAAGCTATTAAACAGCATCGGCTGTGACTATTTAGCCATGGAATGTTTGAGATTACTAACTGCTATGCTGGACCTGCTGCTGAGTTTTTAATGGTAAAGTCAGAGTTTGCAGTTAAAATTGTTCAAAATTTTTTTTATTGTTCTTTAAGCAAAGGTTGACTTACCAAGTGACATTAAAATATGTACAGTTTTGATGATGTTTTAAATTATAGAAAAGTAATTCCTGGGCCAGTAGGTAGGGGAGCTTGCCAGAATTCAAGTTCTGGGACCCACAAGGTGGATGAAGACAATGGCTCTCTTATGTTGTCCTCTGACCTCCAAATATATGCACACACATAGAAAATGTAGCAATCTTTAAAGCAATTCCCTTTAAAATTTGTTTTTAAAAAGTGACTCATTTCTTTACCACTCTGCCAGGCACCTGCATCAACAATACCTCAGTCATGATGTTTAAAAAGGGAAGCTTTGAAATCGGAGGAACCATCTATCCAGTGGCAATAAAGGTAAAACTAAAGGTTTTTTTGTTTGTTTGTTTGTTTTTGGTTTTTGTTTGTTTTGTTTTTTAAGAGGTGGAAGCATTTGAGTGTTAATTTTATTGATATTGTTACAAATTTAAAACTTGCAGGACTGAAGAACACTTGTGTATGTCACTTCTTTGGCTCTTTGTGTGGTACGTTTTGTGCTCTATCTGTCTAGATAGATAATTGACAATTGATAGACAGATGCTAGATCTATGCATAGATAGGTGATAGGTGATATTTAGACACATGGATGGTAGGTAGAGACTTACCTACAGAGATGGGTAGACAGATGCACAGATATAGAAAGATGGATAGCTGATAGGCAGATGGACAGACAGACAGCATGGCTATGTGGAGGAGGTTGTATTAGTCCTAAGGAAACAGTGGGGGGCTGATCTGAGTGATCCCCACTTTCATTGGTGTTCTAGTTAGTGTGGAGTCATGTAAAGAGCTCTCCGTGTAGCACTCTGGGCTTGGCTTAGTTCTTGTGAAAAATTCTATCAAGTGAATTCTCTTGGGGTCTGAGAGGCCCATTTGTCTCACCTCCTGAAAAGCACTGATTTGGAAGAGAGACCAACATGGATCACAGCTGGAACGTCTTGTCTTTTCTTTTTTCTCAGTATAACCCCCAGTTCGGCGACGCCTTCTGGAACAGCAGTAAATACAGCTTGGTGAACTACTTGCTTCGCATCATGACCAGCTGGGCCATTGTCTGCGACGTGTGGTACATGCCTCCCATGACCAGAGAGGTGTGGCTTAGATAACGTTCACGCTTTGATTCATTCAATCAGACGAAAGCAAGAAAGCCTTTGCCTAACACCTTGGGTATCTCCATTCCTCCCATCATGCCTTTCTTCTTTCTTAGCAAATGGGCTGTTTCTTAGTACTATATTTAGTCTTGTAAAACAAATAGAAGTGATTATGAGACACGTTTAAGCTGTTCAAAAGCTTCATTATAACTTTTTCATTTAACCAGGAAGGAGAAGATGCCGTTCAGTTTGCAAACAGGGTTAAATCTGCTATCGCTGTACAAGGAGGACTGACCGAGCTTCCCTGGTAAGAGACCTCTCAGAAGCACTTGTGTTCTTTCGTAAAAAATACATATGTAACGCAATCATATGGGTTAGCTATAGACTTAGCAAAAAGAATGTAACAAAGACTAAAATAAGGTTGAAGCTTTTCTCTCCCACTTAAGTATAGGCGTTCAGACTGGCATGAACTTAGTCTTTATTCCTCTACCAAACTCAGTATGTGCTTCTACTTAATGGCCCAAGATGGTGGTTCCATCTCCACCCAGTGTGCACAGCAAATGACTAGCTGCGGCACTGGAAAAAGGACACACTCATCTCCACATGCACATACACTGGAAATTGTACAAGCTACTCAAACTTCTGTTTGCTGCTGCAAGTCATGGGGTAGCGGTGAGCTGCAAAGGAGACTGGGTACTGTGGTGTAGCGTTTGTTCTGGATGACAGTGTTGTTAGGTAAAATGAAGAAGAAAGGAGAAGGGAGCGTGGGTTGGGGGCGGGGCTTGGGGTTGGGGCAGAGCCAGATGTGTTTCACTCTCTTTGTATTAGAAACTAAGAATTTGGAGAGAGGAAGGAAGCGAGATTGATGGATAACTATAGCTTCCACGGCTTAAAAACTTTAGTCTAAGGAAGATTAATGTAGATGTCTTGTATTAGACAGCGTGGGCTCTCATAGCACAATACCGTACACTAGTGTCCTCACAAACTGTTTCCTCCGAGTTTGAAGGCTAAAGCTTTGGGGTTAGGATGCCGTGCAGCCAGTGCCCAGTGAGGGTTCTCCCTGTGTTTCTGAAGCCTGCTTCCTTCAGTGGCTCACATGACCTTTTCTTTGTTCAAGCGTGGAGAGTGCAAGCTCCCTAGTGTCTCTTGCTCTAAGGGTGCTTGTAACAGCCCGCTCCTTTCTGTTCTGCCCCTCACTTGGGGGCCACTATGTTGCTGTCCACACTGCCTCATGCTTGGGGCTAAGTGCTCTGGTCAAGAGAGAGAGTAGAGATGGAGGGGCAAGAGACGAGAAGAATGGAGGCAAAACAGCGTGTGTAGTCAAGTCTGGTTTACTGTCTCCCATTCCCTCCATCTTATTGTCTCCTTTATTGCCTCCTACTGACTCCTCTTGACACTATTACAAGAAAATCCTGGGTATTTATAAGCACAAGCAGGGGAAAACAGCTGAAGACATTTTACCCAGTGCACCATGCAGCTGGGGTCACTAAACAGCAAAACAAGCTATGTGGGATAAACAAGATGTTTATCAGAGTGTGCTTCAGCTGTTGTAGGCTGCTGAAAAACAAGTCTCTATCAGGGTACATGGCTCCAGATGGCTGCAAAGACGATAGCTGCTTTCTAGCCAATTTCTGCTAAAAGTCAGCTCCCAACAGGTGCTAACCTCACCACAAGGGCCCCACCCTTTTGATCTCTTCAACCTTAAAGTCCTCATTGTCAAGTACTGTCCCACTGGGCTCTTGACTTCACCTTATAAATTAGTGAGGACAGAAATATTGGGAGCAAAACAGTGCAGTGGGGTTCACTATGCCACCTTGTCGGAGGAGGTCAGTTCTTGCATGGATATCAGCGAGCTGTTACCAAATAGTCCATGTTTCAATGCTAGCATGTTCAATAAAATCTCTGTGAGCTTTTTGGATGTTTCAAAACACTCTCTATGGTGAGTTCAGTTGAGGTCATTGCAATGTGTTCTCTGATTTGGTTTCTGCGTCATTAGCAACCAAGAACATCCTCTGCCTGGGGGCTCAGCATTATTTGCGGACTACATCTTCAAAGATGAGCTGGCTAGAATGTTATATTCTTTTATCCAGCAGTAGGGCATATCACTAAAATATATTTTGTCCATTTTCCTATCTTAAAGCCAGTTAATTTATACTACCCCAGCCTCTTTCTGGCAAACAATGTGCTTTCTTTTTTTGTCAAGTCACTAACTTTTAGAGCAAAAAGGCCATTTTTAGGACTTACTATGCTAATTAGCTAAACTTTGGAAATTGATGGGAAACAAAAGTAGCTGGCTGCCAAATGACTCCCGAGAATATGAATTCTTGACTGACAGCAGTCGAGCAGTGGATTTGCTCTAAGCTGCAGGCTAAGATGAACATCTTACATGGTGCAATCTATTTGCAAGTGTTACACTGTAACACTAACATCACAGCACTCCGGTGTTAAACTGCAACACTGTAACATTACAACACAACACTCAGGGCTTCCCTGAAGCGAAATGTGTCTTAGTGACTCTTCCCGTGCATGTGTGGTCCAAGCTGCCTTCCTCTTTCTTCCTCTTAAAACCTCCCTTTCCCCAATGCTTCCTCTTACCTGATGTGCTAGCCATGTTGTTGCTCTGAAGCTATTATGAAAAGCTCGTGGCTGGCTCTGTGGCTGGCTCAGATGCACAGACAGAAGTGCACATTTAGAGAGAGATGGGTGTGAAGAGTCAGCCTCAGGTTAGACTCACCATCAGATTCACTTAGCATCTCTGTCAACAGTGATCTTCATCTCTAATTCTAGTATTGAGAGACAGGGGCAGGAGAATTCCTATGAGTTCCAGGCCTACCTGGGGTACATAGTCAATTTTAGGCTAGCCTGGGCTATAGAGTAAGAACTTGTCTCACAAAAAACAAAACAAAACAAAACAAAAAACCTTTTGAATTTTTCTGTCTCTTTTTACTGGATCATATGCCATTTTATAAATAAGATTACTTTGAAGTACCTGTCCTGTTTTTTCCAAAGGAAAGAGCCATTTTGCCTTTCTGGGTGTATTTTTCATTCAGCTGCTGAGCATGAGTGAACCCATCTAGGCTGATTTCTTTGCACGTGAATAAGAAGTGCGGAGACATTTTGGGAGGAAGGTATTATTATTACTATGGTTTTTGGTTTTTGCTTTTGTTTTTGACAGTGTTTCTCCATGTAGCCCTGACTGTCCTGGAACTCCATATGTAGACCAGGTTGGCCTCAAAATCAAATCTACCTGCTTCTGCATCCCGAGAGCTGGGACCAAAGATGTGCACCATCACACCTGCCTCTTGCTGTATGATCTTATTGATCTGGTTATTAGGTAGCTACAGCCTTGGAAAACAACTAAGATTCATGTCACTGAAGCGGTGCATTTGACAAGATGCTGAAGCCTTAGGGGTCAAAGATGATAGCTGGGCTGTTTCCCTGGGTGGCTAGGAAAAAGACCCATCCAAAAGTGACTCTGGGAGCCTTAAAAACAGGCGCTGTTAACAGAAGCAGGTTGGTTTGGGCCCTGTAAACGTCAGTGGACTGTGGTCCATTTTCAAGTTGCAGGATGGGCTTTAGGCTTGACCCAGTGAGCCTGTACACTGCACTGGCTCCAGGTGGTGTCAGCTTGAAGGTCGAGTTCTGTCACTGTGGCATTCAGTTCACTGTGTAACCCATGGTCATTCGGCACTGTCAGAACTTGCCTAACTGGGCTAAAGTTCAACAGTCACAATAGAAAGTAAGCAAGTTCTCAGCACACACACACACACACACACACACACACACACACACACACACGAGTTAAAATCTAGCACAGTGGTTCTCAACCTTCCCAGTGCTGTGACCCTTTAATACAGTTCCTCAAGTTGTGGTGATCTACAACTACAAAATTATTTTCATTGCTGTTTCACGACTGTAATTTTGCTACTGTTATGAGTCATAATGTAAATATGGAGACAGTTGTTAAAGGGGTCGCGACCAATAGGTTGAGAACCCCTGATCTAATTGTGGGGTGAGCAGCCCCTGGTGGTAGCCCAGCCTCCTCCCAGTTCTTCTGGCTTGCAGTTCCTTTTGTCCAAAGAAGGAAAGGTGAGGGGAAGTAAGGTGGGGTGGTGCTCTCTGGTAACCCAGACAGCTGTGCAGTTAGTTCATAGCCCTGGAGAGAGCTCAAAGACTCAGCGCTCCAGTGGAGGAAAGAAAGCTGCGTCCACTGCGTTAGTTTCTGGTACAACTCCAAGAGGAGGAAAGCCGGTGGGTTATTCTGCACTAGCTTCTGGTCAAAGGCTGCTATGATTTTGTTGTTCATTTTATCTTAAATCTCTTTTGGAGTATAAAAGTATAAATATAGTTTGAATAAAAATAAAGTTCTTAAACATAGGGTTAGATTTAAATAACGACTGAATTGACGATTTTTAACAAGTTATCTGTGTTTATAGCCCATGCATGGATATACACTTCCATCATTTCTTGTGCAGGTATTCACAATTTTCACAGGGTTTTTCAGCAAGCCAGCTACAAAAAAAAAATCAATATATGCTTTTCCTGAGGGGTAAAAATATATGGAAGCACGTTGGCTTTAATAATCTTGTTTCTGTTTAGATATTGAATACAGGAGCTCTAAGTTCTGAAACAAAACAGACTAGAAGCTAGGGAGATATAGCTCAGCCCTAGAGCACTTGCTTAGCATGCAGGAGGACCTGGGCATCCCAGGTCTCAGAAGCCTGAAAAATTCTGCCTCTTCAGGTGTATTGCTCTCTGTCTTACGGAAGCATCAGAGAGAGTGTGTGTTCTTTGCACTTGGTCCTTTGTAGAGCAGAGACCAGACCCTGAGCTTTCCGCTTATACTAAGTGTCCTGGTACCATGTGGCCCTGCTCTTCACTGGCAAAGACTATCTATCTTTCCTATGTGTGCCTTTCTGCCCACAGGGATGGGGGGTTGAAGAGAGCAAAGGTGAAGGACACCTTTAAGGAGGAACAACAGAAGAATTACAGCAAGATGATCGTGGGCAACGGATCTCCCGACCTGGCACTGCACTGAAGCACCGGATGAACATGACTTCCCAGAACTGGCCTTCAGAAGTGAAAGTTCATAATATCGTTTTGTTGTGTTGTTGTTTTTGCCTGTTTGTTTATTGTTAATTCTTTTCTACTTGATGATTGTCTCTGTCTTCATGCCAGAGGCTGAACCTACAGGTGTCCTTTTTGATGTTTTTGTTATTGTGTTGGCTCAATGAATTTTAAGGCCGATTCTTGAGTGGAAACAGATTTTTATAAAATGACGGTGTTGTAGATTGAATGAAATCTTGTGTGTGTGGAGAAAAAGTGCTTCTAGAGTATGTTTGGAACATGTTAATAGGATAATTCTCAATAATGACTCTGAACTCTTTAATTTGATTTTCTTTCTTTAATCTTTAATATTATTATTATTTAAAGACAGGGTCTTATTTATATAGCCCAGGCTGGCCTCAAACTTACTATGTAGCCAAGCCTGGCTAAGAACTGACTATCCTGGCTCCATCCACTTCCCAAGTGCTAGGATTATAGGCATGTGCAACCACAACTAGGTGTTAACTTCAGTACCATAGTGACATCATCATACCATAATGCATTCCCATTACGGTTATATTCTGCTACCAGGTTGAAAGAAAAACAGGGGATTATTTTTAGGGAAATGACAAATTTGTGGTTACTTGATCTAAAAGGAATGGGACGGAGATTATTTTTCTTCAGGTGTTGGAAGACTGGTTGCTGATTAGTCAGATTCTTTTAAGAACCGTGTAGAAGCAGTGCTGATTGGTCAGATTCATTTAAGAACCGCGAGGAGTGGTGCTGATTGGTCAGATGTTTGTTCCCACAACCCATTTCATCCAGCCACAGTGGAAAAAGCACTGTTAGCTTTTCTTGTTTGTATGCCAAAGGTTTCTTTTGCCTTGTGATTGTTATTTGTTTGTTTTGTTTGTTTTTGTAATAAAATGATTTTTCCCCCAAGGGAAGGAGCCTATAAAGAAAGAATCACACTCTCTGCAGGATGTTAAAGTGAGCTATGCCCTACCCCCAACCTCACTGTAGTGGTTTAGCCCCAAACTCCCCAGCCTTGTCAGCAGAAAACTAAATGGTATAACTACCTTTTGGAAACTGAGCCTTAACATTTTTTAAAGGGGAAACAAGCATTCTCCAAGTCCAATAAATAGCAGGAGCTGTATTTGATAGCAATCTAGTACTGCTGTGAGCTCTTGAGGCTGTTAACTCGAGAGCAACCCTGTATAGAAAGTGAACTGTCTTACTGACTATGAATAAATTTTATATTTTTAAATGAGTGTTGCATTGCTCTTCCTCTGCCTCTCCCCCTTCCTGTAGCCAACAAGTGTTTCTGTTTCAGTGGAGGATGTTTTATGTTGACTGGACATAAGCTCAAGTCATCAGAGAGGAGGGAGCCTCACTAGAGAAGATGCCTTTATAAGGTTGGACTGTAGGCAAACTTGTGGGGCATTTTCTTAATTAGTAATTGATTAGGGAGGGACCAGTCTATCATGGATGGTGCCACCCCTGGGCTGGTGGTCCTGGGTTCTATAAGCAGGCTGAGCAAGCCTCAGGGAGCAAGCCAGTAAGCAGCACCCTCCATGGTCTCTGCATCAGGCCCTACCTCCAGGTTTCTATCCTTGCTGCTTTTGATGATGAACTATTCTATGGAACTGTGAGTGAAATAAATCCTTTCCTCCCATGTTGCTTTTGGTCATGGTGCTTCATCACAGCAGTAGATGTGATGACTAAGACATTGATTACTACTACCACTACTAAGACATAGTAGAACCTCCAACAGCAGCCTGTTTTTCACCGTGGTCTATGGTCTAGCTATTTGGAGTCTGCCCCTTGAACTCCATTGTATACCAAGTCTCAGGCTTGGGGTGCTTTGCAGGTGAACTCAGGCAGTTATTTGTAATTGACTAGATAGTCAGGCCTGGCACACAGTCAGCCTTGAGACGGGTCAGATCCCAAAGGAAACCGTGCACATGGGTTTCCCTCATGACCAGCACCTTCTGTCCTTCCCCTCCTCCTTCCGCCTCTGATGTCCCTTCAATTTCAGCTCTTCCTAAAGCTGGATCAGGGTGATCCTGACAGATCCAAGTCCAACTGTGCTAAAGTGACTCTTTGTTTGATCTGTTTGTTTGTTCTATTTTTTTTTCCCCCTCAGAAAGAGACGTTCCTGTTTGTTTTTACTTTTTTGTATTCAGTCAGGCTTGAATTACCAAATCCATTCCATGTTTCAGTTCTCAGAAGAGTTCCTGTGCTTGGACCCAGATAAAATGTGTGTTTCATAGAGTGTGTGGGAACAGTGATGCTGGCATTCATGTCAGTCAGTGGGGTGCTGCCTCTGTCAGAACTTTTTCTGCAGGCTTTGATGTGCATTACTTTCTGAGTTCCTGCAGGATGACATTGCTGCTGAGAGCATGTTTTTGCAAAGTTAATGCTGCTCCGTCCAATTTGGACCATGCACCTTAGGTCTCTCCTATTGTTATGCAGGTGTTATTTTGAGGCAGAGCCTATCTAAGGGCTAGCTGGCCTGGAATTCACTGTACAAACCAGGCTGGCTTACTTCTGCCTCATGAGTGTGTGGTTAAAGGTGTGTACTACCTACCATGTCTGGTCCTAATATTTTGATGATTTTTTTTTTTTTTGAGACAGGGTCCCATGTAGTCCAGGGTGACCTCAAACTTGCTATGTAGTCAAGACTGGTCTTGAACTTATCCTACATCTGCCTCCCAATCTCCTAGTGCTGGGATTTTAGGCTTACACCACCATACCTATTTATGTTAATTGTTATTAATTACTACTACTATTACTTCTGTTACTATTATCATATGCAGTGCTGGGAATCCAGTCCAGGGCACCATGCGTGCTGTGCATTCATGCACTGTACCGATTCTGCCACATTCCCAGCTCTAATATTGTGTTATATACACTTTATAGATGCTGTGTTCTGTGGTGTAACCCAAGCACATAGACAGGAGGATCAGAGGTTCAAAGTCAGGGGCTGAAGAGATAGCTCAACACCATATATCAGGCAGCTCACGTTGGATCTGCTCCAAGGGATCCGATTCCCCTGGCACCTGCATGTATACCCACATGTAGCTATGCAGACATAAATGAAAATAATTAAAACAGGTTCAGGGTTATCTTTGGCTACAAAGTAAGTTTGAAGCCAGCTTAGGCTACAGGAGATCCTTCAGACAAACTATTGCCATGCTATTACTGGCTTCAAAGCTTCACAGTGTTGGTGAATGCTTTTAATCCCTGCACTTGGAAGGGCAAATTTGCTGTGAGTTTGAGGCTGGCAATATGTTTTGGGCCAACTTAGACTGTAGTGTGAGATTTCATCACAAACATACACCCTCATGCAGAGAGAGAGGTAGAAGAAAGGCAGAGTCAGTGTCCAGTTTTCCTGTATCTTTAGTAATTTATGAGGTATCAGGGGTTTCCTAGAAAATTTCCATCAGATATGACCTCCCATCCAAGCCTCCTGTAGATTTGATGTTTGAGACTTGAGGTTGCCTCTTTTTAAAAAAAAGATTTTATTTGTTTACAATCCAGATGTCATCCCCTTTCCCCTATCCCATCCCCCTCTTCCTTTATGCTTTTATACCATTTTGATTACATGCATGTATTAAGGTCAGTTCTAGGTTGAGGAACTAGCAATACAATAGATGCAAATAGTCAAGTAACAAGCAAGACAATAAACACAAATAGTCAAAGAAAAAGCAAGACATTAAACCCAATTACGTGAACACTTCTGTGATCACTGTTTCTAAGGGCTTATCAAGATGACCAAAATATCTGATCCTACTTCCCTGTCCTACCCCAAAGTCATTTTCATGTCTGAAGCCTACTTCCTTGTTCTAGCCTAAAATTTAGATTTCTGTCTGAAATTATTTCTTTGTTCTAGCCTAAGATTTAGATTCCTACCTGAAATTACATCTTTGTTCTAGCCTAATGTCAGATTCCTGTTCGAAGCCTACTTCCTTGTCCTTGGCCAATATCTGCTACTTTTGTTAATCATTTAGCAAAAAATGTTACTAATGTGTTGAATATACCAGAGGATTTAGATAGGCATTTAGAAGAACGAATTGATGCTCTTTATCCTATTCAAATTACTGGAAGGAGGTCCAGAATTTAAGGGTAAGGAGCCATTTTGAGTGTCATACCAAATACCATTGGATTCATGTTAGTTCTACAATTACAGTGGTAGTTATTATAACTAGGAAGTTTAATGACATGTGCAGTGTATTTGGCATAATTCTAACACCTCTCTGGATGTTTTAACATACATAGAGAACTTATGAATTTCAAGAATGCTGCTCTGCTGGGCGTTGATTCGGTAGATACTGCAGATAAAATTACCCATGGCCTGAAGTCAGTATTTCTATTTTGGTCAAGCTTCAAAAATGGCATATATAGCTTGATCATGCTAGCCCTTTTTGTCCTGGGAATACTTTTATTCCTGCCCATTGTGTTAAAGCTTTTCTTCAACAACATCAACATGTTGGCAGCCAAGTACATGGCTTGAACCTGAAAATGGACCCCCAGACAGAGTTATTAAATTAACAGGCTGGCAAGCCAGGGACAGATAAGATTCTGCACAGAGCCTTAACCAACCTAAGACAGAAGTGCATTGTGCATTTTGATAATGCATATTCCATGATGGGTAAGGAAGGCGTTCTTGTCAGAGTGACCTAAGACAGGCTCGGTCTTGTTAATGAAATAAAAAAGGGAGAGAGGTGGAAAGCTTTTAAGGCTGCTTGGCAAGAATCTGACATGGGTCAAGGACAAGGAAGTAGGCCTTTTTTTTTTTTTTTTTCTCTCATGCTGGCATTTTGTCCTGGCTGTGTTTATACTTGGCAGGTTTGAGGAATGCTCAGAGATCTTGACATAGAATGACACAACCTGGACTTGAATGAGAAACCCTGTGTGGAGCAGTGACTATCAGGAAGTAGTGGGACTGACTGTGCAGAGAGACATCTTCAGGAAGGTTCCTGTGTGGTCAGATTGTTCCAGGCTTAGTCAGACAATCTCCATGACTGTCATTTCTTTAGTATGGATGTGGGTGTTGGGGGTGCATGTAGGATATTCTGTAGACATTTGAAAATTGAAGACAGAAGTTGTTGGTTTTATGTGAGAACAGCTGTCTTCAGTTGCTGGATGAAATCTGACGATTGGGTCAGGCACTGATCTGAGTATAGCAGGATATCCCCAGGAATCATTTCACTGACTCCCTTCCCACTGCCCCAGTCTTATTTGGTTCTATCCTGGGTCTCTGGCTGCCCAACCTTTGGGTCCCAGTCACCCAGGCAATATCAGGTGTGGACTCCCTCTCAAAGTGCTGGCTTCAAAATGGACCAATTGTTGGTTGGCTACTCCCACAAGCTCTGAGCTGCTATCATCCCAGCACCATCTTGCAGGCAAGACAAATTGTTGGTTGAAGGTTTATATGGTTGGGTTCAAACGCAAAGGGAGGTTGAAGCATTTAAGAACTCTTATTAAAATGGGTTTTTGAAAAATCTAAGCCTGCACTTAGCCTCTAGTTTTGTAAATACAAATGTGCTCACACAGAGTCTCCACCTACCTTTGTTTTGTAGCCACAAAGTTGCCCATTTGCTACAGTGGCCATGAGAACCCCAAAACTCCAGCGAGTTCAGTCACGTCAGGTTCTTCATTCCTTGAACTGCCTATGAGCATAGTATGCTGCCCTTCATTTTGCATAGGGTCTAGGAAACACATGTGTTCTATCGCTCTGGGCCCACTTGAATCCCATTATTAGCCTGACTTTAAGTATTAAGGCTTCAACAACGGCCATCTTGTGGGGCTCAATTTTCTGCCACATACATATGTGTGTGTGTATATATATATATATGTATATATATGATTTATTTTATTTATATGAGTTCACTGTAGCTGTCTTCAGACACACCAGAAGAAGGCATCAGATCCCATTACAGATGGTTGTGAGCCATCTTGTGGTTGCTGGGAATTGAACTCAAGACCTCTGGAAGAGTATTCAGTGCTCTTAACCACTGAGCCATCTCTCCAGCCCCTCTGCTTTATATTTTTGAAATGAATCCATGTTATGCTCTAAGCCTATCATTAACTTTAATTGCTGAGTAGTTTTAAATCCTTAGGGGACTATTATTTTTTGCTGTCACTAAGCACTGAAGTTTGACTCAGGCCACTTGCCTTGTTCACATCTGTGAATGGGGGATGGGTGGTTTCCACCTCCTGCTTACCCACATAGCTTTTTGGAGATCCCATCTTGAAGGGGCTTGTCCCAAGTTGATCCTGGGCTCTGACTTCAGAGCAGGAACTGGCTTTGCTCGGTTCTTAACTTGAGCAGCCCAGATTAATTTGCTAGTCTTTTTGTTTCTTATTTTGTGCTTTTGTGTTTGTTTTGAAACAAGATTTTTACAGTATATGGCCTGGAACTTGCTATGTAGACCAAGCTGGCCTCACAGAGATCCTCCTGCCTCTGTCTCCTGAGTGCTGGGTTTCAAGGCAGGTACTATCATACCTGGCCCCCTTGCTAGTTTATGAAGGCATTTACATAACTTCTTTTTTTACCTAGGAGGAAGGGTGAGTTCTTTAGAGAAACAAAAATTCTAGGAAGAGATAGCTGTAAGTTTTTAAGAAATGTTTCCTGTCTTTTAACCTGAGTTCAATCATTAAGATTGAACATATTCCTTTAGAACCAGTGCTGGCTTTATTGTGTTTACTTTTTGCAAATTATTATAGTTTGGAGAAAGAAGGTCTCTTATAGTCTATAATGCAAGCTAGCCTTGTACTTGAGTAGCTGAGGTTGACCTGGCTCTTCCTGTTTCCACTTCCCAAGGGCTTTGATCACACCTGGCTTTATGTCCTGTTGGGAATCAAACCCACAGCCTCCTGCATGGGAGGCAAGTACTGTGCCAACTGAGCTACAGTGTTTGCAAATTAAAATTTTGCTGAAGAACTTTTGCATGGTAAGTGAGGTATAGTGCCTTAGGGTGTTACTACTGTGAACAGACACCACGACCAAAGCAGCTCTTATGAGGACAACATTTAATTGGGGCTGGCTTACAGGTTCAGAGGTTCAGTCCATTATCATCAAGGTGGGAGCATGGCAGCATCCAGGCAGGCATGGTGCAGGAGGAGCTGAGAGATCTACATCTCTATCTGAAAACCAATAGGAGAAGACTGACTTCCTGGCAGCTAGGATATGGGTCTTAAAACCCACACCCATGTGACACACTTCCTCCAACAAGGCCACACCTCTAAATAGAGCCACTCCCTGGGTCAAGTATATTCAAACCACCACATATAGGAAGATGTGAATCAACACAGGGAATTCTGGATATTTCCACACAGAGGACACAGAGACCTTATGGCCGGAAGCTGTTGAAAGGAAACTACAAGATCAGTGGTTTTCTTTTTATGGTGTCAATCAAATGGTCAAATCAATCATGTGACCAAGAGCAGGGAGCATGCTAGTCTGTGAAGGAACTCCTGTGTTCTAAGTCTCCTGTGGTTCTAAGTCTGTCTGTGGTGTGAGTCTGATTATCGTGGGAGCCATTTTTGAAGCGTGCATCCCAGGAACCTGTCTGTTGCTAACAGTGGGTATGGATAGAGCTCTATCAAACCTTAATCAGAATTTTCTATGGTAGTTAAAGTAGCTTCAGGAGTTGCTTTTTCAGGAAATGAGAAGAAATGACTCTCTGGGAATCCATTTCTATCTAGAAAGTTCTACAGAAATTTGACTAATGGTGCCAAATATTCGAGAGAATGCAGTTTTATCTACTACGTTACTTGGTCTGGTAGCTCTGTAGAGAAATAGTCTGTGTAAAGGTGCCATATTAGACATTTACAAAGACTTTAGGCAATGCATACCTGGGTCAGTTTGCTAGTCCTAAGGCTCTGTGCTACTCCAGGATGGACTGTGTATCTCCGTCTCCTTTCCTATGAACCTTCAAGTCATATTGGATGAGCATCTTATAAGACGGCATCTTGCCTCTCTGACTCCTTTAAAGTTGCTGTGTTTCAGTATGGTAGTAACACATTCAGGTGCTGGGGGGTTGGGGGCTAGGGTCTCAGCCCTGAGTTGTGGGAGCAGAGGGACGTAAATCAGTCTGTAGAAGGTAGAGTCTGCTAAGCTTTCCTATTGAAAACTTTCTCTTCCTTTGATAGTCATTTGGGAGGAGATATTTGAAACTAAGTATCCATTCTGCAAACTTTCAGTTCATCCCTTCTTATTTCATACCATACATTAAAATCCATCATTAGCATTGTTTATTTATTAATTTTTTAGAATTATTTATTATGTATATGAGGACTCACTGTCATCAGACACAACAGAAGAGGGCGTCAGGTCCATTACAGATGGTTGTGAGCCACTATGTGGTTGCTGGGAATTGAACTCAGGACATGTGGAAGAACAGTCAGTACACTTAACCACTGAGCCATCTCTCCAGACCAGCTTTGGTTATTTTAATGTAAAGTTTGTCTCAAATTTAATTTCTGGGGCTCTCTAGCTTCTCTGTCCTTCTGAAATAACCCATTATTTCAGGGCTCATCATCTAGACATGAGCTGTTTTGAGCTTACTCTGGGTGTTCTCTGCCCCTGACCCTATGTTAACAATTCTCTCAGAGACTTGTTTTGTTTTGTTTTGTTTTATTTTTTTTGTTTTCACTGAAAATGGTATTTAGAACCCAGAGTTTGTACTAGTATATGTACTGCTTCCAGGGTGTTGCTATTCTCATAATTCCATCAATGGACAAAACTAGGAAAATTGTATGTATGTATGTATGTATGTATGTATGTGTATGTATGTACACACATACACACACCTTATGTATTTTTTTGTCTATCTATGTATGTATCTACCTACCTATCATATCTATCTGTCTGTCTATCTATCTATCTATCTATCTATCTATCTATCTATCTATCTAATCATCTATCTATCATGTATCTATCTTGTATCTATGTATCTGTGTGTCTATTTTGTATGTATGTACATACATGTATCTATCTATCATCATCTACCTTTTAATCATCAGTCTTCTCCTTTTCTTCTCCCCCCTTTTTCTATCTATCTCTTTTAAAAACACAAGTTCTCTTCTATAACTATTTCCAGTCCAACACAGCAGGGTACACATTAGTTTTTCCACCTTTCTGTGTCTCTTCTTCCTGGAAGGAATCTGTTTTCTACCCCTGATATTTACTCACTGGTAATCCATCTCATTACCTTTGCCATTCCCACCCCACATAGGCATCTTTCTCCCTCTAGTCTGTCTGCTTGTACTGGGCCCTCTTTCATGAGGGTCCGGGTCAGGAGAGGCAGATCATACGTTAGGTGAACCTGCTCTGCAGACTCTGAGCTTGAATCCAGCTTCTCTACTGGTTCTTCTCAGTAAGGATGTGCTTACATCCCAATGCAAGGTCCTCAGTTGGACCACTTTCTCTAGCTTTGGTGCTCTGGGAAGTCCTTTTCTGCACAGGTCTTGCCAGCTTTGCTGGTCTGCCGTATCCTTCCTATCACTCATTTGGAGGTCTCTCTTGCTCTGCCAACTTATGACTTTAGGATTGTGTTGTTTGTGGCTTCAAGACTATGTTTGTTGTTCAACGAAGGAGAAGGATAGAAGAAAAGAAACACAAGAAGTCTTGCTGGTTTTTTTTCTTATTCAGAGGCTTTTTTCCCCCCGACCTTTATTTTCCTTTGTCTGTGTTTCTTTAGGTTACACGAGGATGGACAGATATCTTGAAGTTAAGACTTCTTACTTTCTGTGATGCTAGACATCCAACTCATGGCCTTATGCATGTCAGGCAAGCTCAAAAATACCTTTGAGTTTTGCTTCCAGTCTTGAAGCTATTGAGTCTGTTCATGATCCGGCCAGTTTCATGGAAAACTGTTAAACGGTCTAAAATCATGCTTGCAGGTTTCATTTTGGAAATGTTTTTGTGACACACTGTCCCACCCAACTTGTTTCTGAAACAACCCATTATTTCAGGGCTCATCATTTAGACATGAGCTGTTTGAGCTTACTCTGGGTGTTCTCTGCCCCTATTTAATTAGCCCTCTTCTGTTGTGTCTGATGACAGTGACAGGGTCCTCATATACATAATAAATAATTCTAAAAAATTAATAAATAATGCTAAATAAATAATGCTGTGGTTGAACATTGCCTTTTATCTCCCATGTATTTTTTTCTGTGGCCTTGCCACACTATTGGGTAATATCATTTCCTTCCACAAAGGTTGGCACATGAGCCCTGGCTAGCTGGTTAGGTGATTTCTTTTGGCCTAAGGGCAGAAACACAACCAATGAGCCTCAAGCAGACTCTTTCGTAAGGACCAACGGGGATACCAGGAGACTTGGTTCTTGTTTCTTCTATATCTCTGGGTGATGGCCCAGAGATCCTGAGAATGATCTATACTGCCAGCAGGACAGCACTTTGTAGAAACAAGGCCAACATGCATGAAAGGAGAAAATAAAAGAGACTCCTCCTGGTGACACAGTCTGATACTCTTTATTCATAAGTATTGGAAGCTAGAGAATCCTTAGAGTTTCCACGTATATTAAAATCCAGCCCTTCATTTAGTCCAGACAGAAGAGGACTCACACCTGTGGGGAAATGCAAATTAAATCATCCTAAAACACATGGCTTTGTGAATATACTTGTCTAACACACACTGCACATGCTTGTGCATTGTACGTACGGTACCGGTTACTTTTCTCACTGCAGTGAACAGAAATACCCTCCAGAAGAAATGTAAGGGACGGGGCGGGGGTGGGGGGGCTTATTTTGGCTCTCATTTTGAAGGTACCATCATCCATTATTGAGAAGGCCTGGCTGCAGGAATGTGAGGCAGCTGGTTACATTGTGTAGGCAGCCCAGAAACAGAGGGTGATGAAAGCCTGTGTTCAGATTGTTTTCTCCTTTTTACTTAGTATAAGTCTTAGTCAGGGTTACTACTGCTGTGAAGAAACACCATGACCAAAACAACTGGAGGAGGAAAGGGTTTATTTCACTTACAGTTCTGTATAACAGTTCATCATCAAAAGCAGCGAGGGTACAGACCTGGAGGCAGGAGCTGATGCAGGGGCCATGGAGGGATGTTACCTACTGGATTGCTCCCCATGGCTTACTCAGCCTGCTTTCTTATAAAACCCAAGACCACCCATCTAGGGATGGAGCCACCCATGATGGGGTGGGCCCTTCCCCATCAATCCATAATTAAGAAAATGGCTTACAGATGGGTCTTATGGGGGGCATTTTCTCAACTAAGGTTCTCTTCTTTCCGATAACTATTTTGTGTGCCAAACTGACATAAGAGCAGCTATCATGGTATGGGACCACAGACAAATAAATGAAACGGTGCTTAGAGTTAGAGCAGGCCATTCCATCTCAACTACTGCATCTAGAAGCTCCTCACCAACACACCCACTCTCCTGAGTGATTCTAGATCCTGTTAACATTAACTGTCATACTCCTATAACAAAGTGCCTTAACTTTTCTTCTTCCGATTCTAGTTTTTCTTTTTCTTTGCTGTAGAGGTCTTTCCTACAAAATGCAATCCTCCATAAAACTCCAGAATATGGTACCTGCCCCAACTCCCATCTTTTGGACAGGGTCTTCTGCATCTTAGTCTGGCCCCTAGCTCAATGCATTCCTGACAGAGGGACTGTGAACTTGTGGCGTTGCTGCCTCCTTTCCAACTGCTGGTGTTTCAGAAATGTACCACAGACCTGGTTTAGATAATACAGTACTTCAGATGGACTGGGGATGGGGCTTGAAATGCCTGGTGCTTATTCACTTGTTCTGTGACACCTTTGATTCTCTGCTGTACTTTAGAAAGCCCAGGAGCTCTACAAAGCAAAGATTAAACTCAACCTTAGAGCAGGGACTATGTAATTTGTAGGACTTCCTTGATTCATTGTAGGACCTGGATTTTATCTTTGAAAACACAAAACACCTACTACAGATTTTGTTGAACATTTAAAGAATATAACTATCTCCCCTAGAGTAACTTTTGGGAAATATAAAACTGGCCAGGATAGTGGATACTGGTTAGGTCCATACCTGGGAGTCCCAGGAAATAGCTACAAAATACATTAGTCTGGTGTTTATAAAGGCAAAACCCTCAAGGCTGTATACTGCCCACCTTCGTCCTATCAGGGGCAAGCATACATCCTAACATACTTCCAGCTATGAAACACATGCACATCCAGCACAGCTGGAGCAACCAACGTTGTTTACAAAAGTGAAAACACCTGGCTTGTTATCAGCCACGAAAAACAGCTCCAGCAGTCTAGGAAGTTAACTGTCCTTGGGTAAGTGGGGTTTGCAGGTTAGAGGCATTTTGTTTTATGGATCTCTTAATCACGGTAATTAAAACTTAAAGCATAACGTTAGCCCTCGCACTAGATTAATTATTAACTTAATCAAACCAGACTCTAGACAGGCAATTTTGCCTAGGAGCTTCTGGAAGTTTCCTCTCTGATGCAGAAAATAACATGTGGGTATTTGGTGGGACAACAAGAACTGCTGTGGTGGTCAGTTTCTCTGGCAGCTGTTCGCCTCACATTCTCTGCTTGGTGCAGGGCAGAGCGCCAAGAAGAGTCTCTGAAAACTTGGACAGGAGCAAGACGTTTCAAATTCTACCTCCCCCATACCCCCTTTTATGAGAGGTGCCAGACAGCAATAAACATTCTCAGGCCCTGAGTATTTCCCATTGCTGGCTCACATCCTTGTAGCCAGAGGGAAATTTCTACATTCAGCACCAAACACACATTTGCGGAGTGGTTAGCCTGCTACAGGACACAAAGTCTCACATCTGAACATAAAAGAGATAACTCACTTAACAGGAACTCACCGGGACTTTTTGTCCCAGGAAATGGAGGTTCTGCGGGGATGTTTTTCTCCTTTCAGGGGAGCGTAAGAAGGTGGGCATGTTAGCGGTGCATGTTTCAGGGGGGAATTCAACTTTACAGAACCATCTGGAATCCAAGAGGACTGAGTCATGGTGGCCTTAAATAAAGATGATGTAAGAAACAGCAGTCGGGAGAGATGGGTGCATGGGTAAAACTGCTTGTTGCTCAGTCATGGGGATGTGAGTTTGATCCCAGAGCCCCCATAACAAGCCAGTACTCATTCCTGTATTCTGGCCTCTCTGCGCATGTGTCCACTCACTCGCAGCCATGCTAATCCATAAAGTGAGTATTTGAAAGTGATGAGGGGAAGAGTCCATTTCCCACTGTGCCCTGGGAGTTAGTCTGGATTAAATAGAAGCCTTTCGGGCTGTGTCTTTAACCTTTTCCCTCCATTCTCTCTCTTCTATTTATAGCGTGACTCCTTCAGCACATGCCTGGCTCAGGTTGCTCTGCTCAGTTCATTCCGGTTTGCTATTTTAAACCCTTGCGGAGGTCGTCCTGAACTACAGTCATGTGTCTAGGCAGCAAAAGTCACTCGGCTAAGAAAGGCACAATGCTCACTGAAGTGATGTCCAGATGAGATTTTTTTTTTTTTTTTAAAGAATAGATTTATTTCAAGTGCTTCTGCAGATTATTCTTAGATGTGTTTTAGAGCACGAAGCACTTCCCAGAACTGATGCCATTCCTGACATGATCTTGTCAAATAGCTCCTTACATCACTAAAAGGAAATTCAGTTTCATGGACTAAGTTAAGATCTTAAGCCAAGCTTTCCATTCTACAAAGAGAGGAAACCTGTCAGGTCAGGAGTTGCAGGGGTCGCTACACGCCCACACCTTTAGATCTGTTACCAGCTCTGCAATTTCTTTTAAATGATGATTTAAAGAGAAAGATTACTAATCTTATTCTTTCAAAATTACGTATATGTGTATAATATATTTTGATCACTCTCTCCCCTACTACCTCCCTCTCACTGCTGCCAGCCTTTCCATCCCCTAGAAATCTTTTTCCCATATTTCTGACTCCTTTTTATGTCCCATGAGTTTGACTATACAGGTGTGTCTGTGAATTTGCAACCATCCAGTCGTACCTGGTGGGTACAAACTGGATACGATGCCTTCCCTCTCCCAGAATCTGTCAATTGCTCATAGTTCAGCAGTAAGCAGTAAGGTCCCATGAGCCCCTGTCCCATCTGTTGGTCAGGGAAGTCTTAGGTAGACCCAGTGCTGGCCAGTGCCAGTGACCGAGGTGGTGTGGGTTCATGGTTGACATGGTTGTATGGTGCTTATCTTACAGTGTGTGGTACAATGTGTACAATGGTCTCCAGGCCTTAAGAGGTTGGTGGAAAAGTCTTGTCCAGGGCTGATCCATCAGCTGTCAGTCACTCACTCTCGGGATCCTGTGCAATAGGGTGTCTCTGCATTCACCTCTGTTTATCCAAAGCAAGGCTTCTCTCATTAACCCCGGGCAGCCTTTGTCTGTGAGTGTGTTCACAGATATTTAGAAGCCAGTTTACTGAGCTGGAGAGATGGTTCAGTGGTTAAGAGCACTGACTGCTCTTTCAGAGGTCCTGAGCTCAATTCCCAGCAACCACATGATGGCTCACAACCATCTGTAATGGGATCTGATGCCCTCTTCTGGAGAGTCTGAAGACAGCTACGATGTCCTCATATATGAAAAAAAGGAAGGCGCTTTGCTGCTATAGGGTCTCCCCTAGGACCTAAACTGTCATGGAGTTTGACTGGGTTAGGAGTAGCAAGCATGAGTTTGCTCTTGTGGAATGAACCAACGATCAGTCAGTTCTCTTACATGTTGTAATACTTTCTGGTACAGAAGATTTTGTTCTGTGATTTAGGGATGAACTTTAGGGAGTGCACCCTGTGGCAACAGATCAAAATAAATTTTGGATTAATCACCTGTTCTATAATGTTATCTTTCTGAGCAAGGACTTTACAGAAGCTCACTCATGTATGTGTGCATTCATTCTTTGCTCATTTAGGGAAAAATGTTTTCTGAGCAAGACAGAAATATTTTCCTACTTGAGTGCTCTACTGGTCTGTCCCAGCATTGGTGACCTCAACTTGTCTGCTGGCAATCTTGTGTTCTCTCTTTCCTCTTGGTTAGATGTCTCAGATCATGAACTACTGAATGAAACCAGGCCCCAGATGGGTGAGTGAGGGTTGAGCCTGGCTCCTTCTTGTGAAGGGCTGACTGGCTGTAGCCCCTGTGCTGTGTATGAATAGGTAGAGCTGTAGGTGTGCACGAAGGCGGTAGCTTTCCTTCTAGGCTCTGCCCAACAGTTACCTGGCAACAGCCAGGTAGGCCTGGCTTGCTATAAAAGGGGCTGCTTGCCCCCTCCTTGCTCTTACTCTCTCTGCCTTTTCTCTTTCTGATTCCTTGACCTCTTTCTCCCTCTCTCCCCTTTCTCCTCCCCTTCCCCCTCTCTCTCCATGTGTTCTGACAGACCTCCTCTCTCTCCTCTCTCTTTCTCTCTCTCTCTCTTGCTCTCTCTCCTCCTCCTCCTTCCTCCCCTCTCCCTCTCTCCCTTCCTCCTTCCCTCTGTCCCTTTTTCCCTTCCTCCCTCCCTTCCTTCCTCCCTCCCTCCCTCCCTTCTTCCCTCTCTCCCTCCCTGTCTCTATTCTCTTCTCAAGTTCTTTTTCCATGCCCTGAATAAACTCTATTCTATACTATACTCGTTATATGGCTGGTACCTTAGGGGGAAAGGCTGTCTCAGCATGGGCTCACGGAGGCACCCCTCCTGCCTCACCATACCTGGTTTATCAAACATATCCTGCCTTTCTGTTTTAAAACACAATTGAAGGTGCTTTTGAGAACTCTGAGTTCAAATGAGAGTAACAGATTCTCTGTCCTTGGTCCTCAGTTAGTGGGCTTTCTATCAAAGCCAAGAGATTCACATGCTTTCCTGGAAGAGAACGCTTCATCTGCCCTCTGCCTTTACAGAATCTGTGGAGCCACAGAGTGGGCGTGTGGCCAACTGCATCATCTGCCTCTCAATCTTTCTAGGTACAAAAGTCCTTGTAATTCCTGCCTTTTATTAGCAGGCCAAGATCTCTAAGCCTGCAAGTAAATCATTATTTTCACTTTGTGGAGGTCACAGCCTCCTCCGTGGGGATGCGGTAGTGACTGTTGCATTTCAGTTAGTTTTCTTCTACAATTTCACCGCTGACTTTTCCCTTATGCTGACTTTCTTCATCATTACCGTCCTTCTCCACAGCGCCTCCTACTGGATCGACTCTCATCTCCTACGTTCTACATGTTCACTTCTCTGCTGGCTTCTCTGGCAACAGCTGAAGCTTCGTTGCCTCCTCTACATACAACAGGATTCTCCTGTTAAAATACCTTTCATGGGGCTGGAAGACATAGCTCAGTGGTTAAGAGTGCTTGCTGTATACACATGAAGACCCAAGTCTGGACACCTGCAACTCCAGCCCTCATGCCATTACATTCCATAACATTCTTTCTTGCTACCTGCGTCACTCCAGAGCGGCCTGGCACAAGACCCCTAGGACAAACCTCTATCTCCAAAAATAGGCACGATAGAATTCAAAACAGTAGCAAAAATCACAGTTACAAAGTAGCGGTGAAAATAATTTTATGGTTGGGGTCACCACAATGTGAGGGCCTGTATGTATTAAACGTTAGAAAAGTTGAGAACCACCACCCTAGAGTGTCTGGCTGTCTTTCCCATTGGTTCTCTGTCTCTTCCTTCCTGTTGTGCTGCTGTTGAGGAGGGAGGCTGTCATGAACCCGAAGCTGCAAGGGCCCCGAGGAGTCTCAAGAATTTGTGGGTAGGAACATGACTTCTTCCCTGATTGGACCTCCAGGTAACCTGAAGCTGGGCCAACATCCAGACTGCAGCTTCTGACTCTGTGCCAGGTAACTCAGCTAAACTGCATCGAGATACCTGCCCAGGAGAATTGTGTGTGTTATTTGAAGCTGCTGAGTTTGTGGCAAACGGCTGCTCAGAAGTAGGTGGCAGATGCTTGCCTCTCCTTGAAGGAGCCTGGAAGGTGTGACTTAGCCACAGTCAAGCAGGGCTCAGCTGGCTCACCACAGTTTCCTTCCTCTGCCAGGGAACTGCATTGTCCTTGGGAAGTAGTTTCCAGCCAGCTGCCAGGTTTCCCAGTGTTCCTTTTCATCTGAATGGAGCCAGTGACTGGCTCTCAACAACGGGAAGAGAGTGGAGGCCACCTGGGTCACTTCCAGCAGGAGGAAGTTAAGAAGTGCTGCTGTTTTCTCCACCCTCTTGGCCTGTCTGCCAGTTTGAAGTCCCGAGCCAGAGGAGCCCTGGCACTTGACTTTATCACATAAAGAGAGGTTATCCACTGACTGGGAGCAGCTGAATGACATTTATCAGACTGGAGAAAACCAACCAACCAACCAACTAACCAACCAACTAATCAACCTTCATGATGTTAAGCCATAGACTTCTTGGATTTTCTTTATTGCAGCAATTTATCTGTTTAACATTTTATCAATTTTCTTATTTCAGAAGTAGAGATAAAGTTGTCCTGATTGAATGAAATGTTCGTCAAATTTTCAATTGTCATGACTCAATCACAGTGTCTTTAGAGTGACCCTGAGGTAAGTAACTGGAGAAGGAATTCTTCATTTTCGGGGTGCTAAACTACAGAGTGGTTACATGAGTTGAGGTCTGTGTGGAGAGTAGAGATGGGGCTAAGCTCAAAGCTTTCCATCTCCTGCCCGATTGTCTTTCCATCCTGCCGAAGCATCTAGGAGTGGGGAGCGGGTGGGACTTGCTGGAGGACTTTGTGCATTCGAACCAAATGCCTCTCTCCACATTGCCTCACACTGAGCTGTCTGCTTATGCAAAAGAACAGTAGCGAGGCCATACATGTGTTTAGTTAAGAGACTAATGAGTATATATTTTGAGGTGATTGTTAAAATACCTTGTTTGTATAATGGAGTCCTCCTCCCCCCTGCCCCTTTTTTTCCACAGTGCCAAAGACAGGCCATTTAACTACACATGTCAGTGAGATTTCCCATGTGCTTCTGTGAAACATCTGTCTTCTCTAAATGGCCTATGTAAAGCCCAGTGGGATTTCCAAGGCAATGCACAGACCTCCCCAGGTGAGATGAAAGCTTTCTTGGGAAAAAAAAAATAGCCTTTTATCCTAAAGAAAATAGAGTTTTCAGTAGAAAGTGGTTTCTAAATCTGACCTGTGACTATAACACTGATGCTTAAGATGCTGGGGCAGGAGGATTGTGAGCCTGAGACCAGAATGGACCATGTAGTGAGAGCTTGTTTCAAGAAGACCAGAATGTCCAAGCAAACCATCCAAAACAATGAAACAGGAAAGATATTTTCTACGGCTTGAGTTTAGTAGCAATGTTACTGGGTAACTAAGAAGTACTGAGTACTTGGTGATACAAAATACAGTTCTTCCCTCATAGATAGCCATAGAGAAGGAAACAAAGGATTAAGTAGATGTGTATGTAAAATGACCAAAGGGACAACTCTATGCTGTGGTCAGAACATAATGGCGTGGCATTTTGTCACCAAAGGAAGTCTGTGAGGGATAAAGTCATGTTCTAAGTTTTAATTACTGTGCTTAGGAGATCTATAAAACAAAGATGTCTCTAACCTGTAAGCCTCCCTTGCCCTAGGACAGTTAACTTCCTAGAATCCTGGGGGCTATTGTTCACGAAGATAACAAGCCAGGTGTTCTTCACTTTTGCAAATAAGGTTGGCTGCCCCAGCTGCATAGGGTGTGCTTGGTCACACATAGGCTGGAGGTATGCAGGCAGGAAATATGTCATAATGTATATTCGCCCCTGATTGGATGAAGGCTGAAAGTATGTAGCCTTGTGGGTTTTGACCAAACTAATGTAATTCGCAGCCATTCTCTGGGAATCCAAGGTATGGACCTGGCCAGTGTCCATTGTCTTGACTAGTATTTAATAAAGTTTGCTTCAAATTTGGCTTAAAAATGTGATCATCAAGATGGATTTTTTTTTTTTTGCAATAGGTTTTCTCTCTGCAGCCCTGGCTGGAACTGACTTTGTAGATCAGGCTGGCCTTGAACTCAGAGACATCCATCTGCCTCCCAAGTCCTGAGATTAAAGTTGTGTGCCACTGACACCCATTCAAGAAGGGAGATTTTTATAGAGTGTACAAAACTTTTATTATGGTGATAGGAGCCTTATATTTTATCCAAGAGGTCAAGTCCTTCCATTTTCAAAAACACCCACTAAAACTTCATGTAAGGGGCTAGAGAGATGGCTCAGCAGTTAAGATGACTGTCTGTTCTTCCAGTGGTCCTGAGTTCAATTCCCAGCAACCACATTGTGGCTTACAATCATCTGGGATCTGATCCTGTCTTCTGGTGTGGAGGTTTACATGCAGATAGAGCACTCACATACATAAGATAAGTAAATCTTAAAAAAAAAAAAAACTCATGTAAAGACAGTGTTATTTAATGTTTTTGTGCAGTAAACCAGAACTGGAAACTGTAGCTGCCTTTCAAAAGACTTCTCCACCTTGCCAGTGCACTAAATCTGGGCTGAGACAGGATCACAGACTTGTGATATCCCAGTAGGTAACAACCTTACCATAAAGCTCTTTGGCCATGAAGGCTAATCAGGCTAGTGGATGGGTGGGTTATAGGGCTCTGTGACCTTAGCTGTCGCAGAGCATTTTGTTATACAAAATCTCCTAGACACATTGCAGGCTGATGCCATCCTGAAAGAGCTGACCACACTACATCTCTCGGCTTGTTTTTAAGCGCTCCATGCAGGGTGCCCCGTTCAGCACAGCTGTAACTACTGGAGTGCATTCAGAACCATCGAGAGTTTCCAACCTAATACGATTTGTGATTTGTGAATGTGGCTATCAGCTTGGATGTCTGGTTGGGAAGCCATGGGGGGAAAATGCTTTAGGAGGGCGCCACCTTGTGGAATTTATGTTTAGCATCGTGACTACGTTGGGTTCAACTTGCCAGAATTAAGTTTAAAACTTGGGAACGGAACCGGAACCGGTTTCAGCTGGATTCAATAGATACCACGGAAGTGAAGGAGTTGCCATGGGAACCAAATCCTTGGAAGGCAGAACCCGGGTAGACTCAAGGTCCATCAGAACGTGCAGGCTCTTCATTATTTCCACCTGGCTTTATATATGCACCAGGAAGGTAGATTGTTGTCACAATTTCAAATCAAATAGCTTTTCACGTTGTGACTCAGCTGTATAGAAAAAAAAAAAAAAAACCAAAAACCTTAAGGATTCGGGACTCAGTGGGCCACAGGCTAGTCATGCAGTTGGTTGGGTAGGAACCCAGTGGTTATCCCTGTGGTTGAGGGTAGAGGAAACATGGTATGCTATGTTACCCCAGGAGGGGTGGTTGTAGTGAGAATGTTTATTGGGAGAATGTGGGACCTTTAAAGAGTAACCCACCCCACTTTGTTCCATTTCAAAGGCCTAGCCCGAGCCTTCTCCCCAGTTTTGAAAGATTCTAACTTGCATTGCTTTCCTGAGGACAACACAAGAGCTCATTCTCACCCCGGGGAGGAGACAACTCAAAGGCACAGTGAGCTGAACTACTCAACAGGAGTCTGGGTTTCAAAATGCTGTGTGTTCCCCAGGTTCCAGTACAGCATTCATTCCTGGCCCTTGAATCTGTGTCCATTAAGGAAAACTCTTGGGGTGAGAGAGATGTCTTCACAGTTGAAGAACACTGGCCGCTCTTGCAGAGGACTGGGGTTTGATTCCTAGCACCCACGCCACAGCTCCCAACAGTCTGTCACCAGTTCCAGAGCACCAGGTGCACACTTCTTTCCTCTTTAGGCAACAGGCTTGCATGTGGTGCATATCCGAACAAGCAGGCAAAACACTTACACACAGAAAATAAAATAGATAAATCTTTAAACAAGAAAAAAAAATGACAATAAAGTCAACTTGTTTGGATTGATGTGTTTTGAATTCATATAACATATCGTTGAAAATCCCCAAAAGATTCTTGAAGGAGTCTTGCTTTATTGGGTCAAAGGCTTCCAAGAGGTTCTCTCATCTGATTAGTTGTTTCAAAGAATCAGTTATTTGAGACCCAAGTACTTGACAAGTATTGCTCTAGGGTCAAGGACTGTGTCCTCGATTTCTGTGTGCTTAAAGATGTGAGCTATAGTCATAGTTCCGTAATACACAGTATTAAGAAGTTGGGATTGCAGCATGGACCTCACAAACGCCCCGCCTAGAGCATTTACAGAAAAGTGTGTGTGTTTCATAGCCGGAGCTTTGAACTCTGAAACCACTGATGTAACAAACCTCACTGACAAAGGCAATGGGGAGATAGCAGCCTCTAGACTCAAGGGAACGATCAGCATTGATTTCAGATCAGAAGATACTTAGCGACGGCTTTTATTTCCTTCCGTACGCTTATCATCACTATTGTCTGCTCTGGTCTTTTGTACGAAGCAGAGTCTGGTTGGTGTACCTGAAGACCAGTTTATCACGAAGAAGAATATTTAAATCAATTTGCATTATTCAGTGCTAGTTTTGAATCACATTGTCCTGTTGGCAATTTTAAAGCAATTTAAAGCAAACCAAATGAGTTATCTTTAAAACATGCATTCCGTTTAATGATTGGGAGGGACAGATTGGTACTGCATTGATCGAGGATGGGTTTCGACTTGCGATTGACCATGCCTAGTTCTGATGTCACTTTTATTAGTGGAGTGACCTCTATCAAACTTCTTGACCTTTAGAGGCCTCTGTTTCACCATCTGAGTAATCAGGGAGAATGCAGACCTTTGTGAGCATTAAATAAATATGCAATAGTTTATCACAGAGCAAAGGTTCAATAAATATTTACAATAAAAATCAGAACAAAACACTTTTTCTATTTTATAGGCAGAGATTATGTGGGTAAAAAATCTATTTATTAATGACAAACAGAATATCGATTTAATGGTCGTTGTTCCTACTATTGATTACTGTGGTCTTCATTGGGGACCAATGTCACCTGGGGTTGAATATTGAGAACACTGAAATTAAAAATTTAAAAACAATTTATTATATCCAGTGTGGTGCTGGGGAGTTACTGTCCTAGGAAAATACAGCTCGCTGAGTGGAGGGTTGACAGGTGGTAGGGTGGGGTGCTGTTTCCTGCTGTTGTGGTCTTATCCTACCAGCAGGTGGCGCTCTCCTGTCTGGCCCTTCAATGCTGCTTCTTTATTCCTTCCAGGGGGAGTATCACCCACACATAGGAGTCACTGAGACTCAGGCGCTGCTTTCTTTCCCAAGGAAGCCTGTCAACCAGAAGCTGGCATTTCCCCCATAAATATAATTGACAGACCTTGTGACATCAGAAGCTTTTTGAGTTTAGAAAGCGTTCACAACATTAGGTGCCTCTGCTCTGCAGTTCCATGGATCTGTTTTTCCTCTATAAAATGTACTTTCTTGTTTGGATTTTGTATTTTTTTTTCTTTTTTCTTTTTTCTTTTCTTTCTTTCTTTCTTTCTTTTTTTTTTTGATTCTTTAGTGTGAGTACATTTATTTTGTCTTTTAAAAGTTCTTTTAGGTTTCCTGTCTAAACCTTACTAGGCCTTGTGTTCAATCCCAACAGTGCAAAAGAAACAAAACTGTTTCACTGTTGCTTGAGAGAGAACCTCTCTCTATAGCTTTGGCTGGCTTGCACTACTCTTTAGGTAGTGCAGGCTGTCCTCAAACTCACAGTAGTCTGTCTGTCTAGGTGTCTTGAGTGCTGAGGATAAAGGTCTAGGGGACAGATGTCTTCTTGTGCTTCCATGGGCACCTGCACATACGTGGCATACACACAGACATATAAATCAAAAATTTTAAGAAGTGTAATAGTTAAAGGCCTTTAAGGTTATACTAGGGAAATACACATACACTTTAATCTCGTTTATTAGTATAACTTTTAATGAGTGAAATCTGTCTAATATATAAACAGATATTACCCTTATATTCTGTTAACATGTTTAAAAAATTCTCTTAAGTACTTAAAGCTTTACATTTATCTAAACAACCAATATATAACTACAATCAATAAGTACCTTACAGGGATCACATTACTAGCCTCTTTTATAAAGCCTCATTAACTGAGGAAGGTTTCAAAATCTGTGGTAACTGAAGGTGTCTGGTGACTGCAGCACCTTGGTTACAGGGTTAGGTACCATCGTTTAGAAAGAAAACCCTCTGGTGTTCAAACCTCATGGCTCTTTTAGGCTCATATTATTTGAGTTTTTTGATATAATAAGCATTTTCGTGTTTTGTATTTGATACTTAATAGCAGTTATGTAATTCTCTATTTCTTAAAATAAGTGTAATTGAGAGCTTAGTTCCATGAGCTTTTGGCTTATTGTTACTGCTGTCATTGGTCAGGTTACATAGCAGTAAACATGACGTGGCACACAGTTGGTTTATTTTTGGGTAACGTACAAGCCCAACAATATATTCACATTAGAGTTTATTTTCAGATTCAGGTTTCTAATAAACAAAGAAATCCTTCATCCATAAAGGATGCATTTAAGTTTTTATACTCATAACAATAGGTATGGTGAATAAGGTGAGAAACTTATAATTTAAAAACTTTCAAAATTCCATAAAACTTGGTTCAAAGATTTCCTTTTAACACAAACCAATGTTTAAACACCCAAATTTTGTGTTTAAAAATTGTGAATGTCCAGTTTAAGTATTTCTAGCCTACAGATGCAGAATAGTTTCTAGTTACTAAACAGTTAGGGGTTAAAATGGGGCATCCTCTAAAGTGGTAGTGGTTAGTGGGTTATTTGCTGGTTGCCCTTTCCTGCCATTTCATGTTGGTGGACTGTATCCTGTGCTGCTTGCTGCATTTTCTCCAGTTTTTCCAGAGTCAGAGATTTTAAGGGTAAAAGCTTGGGTTTACACAGTACCATTGTGGTTACATCTTCCACAGACAACTGCCCTTGTTTTGGAAGGACTTCTCGGAACATCGACTTCACTTCTGCCATCTGTAAGCTAGTTACAGTGTATTTGCTCCTGAAAATTGTTATCTTTTTCTTGCAGCTTCAGTAATCCGATTTGTAGTTATCAGAACAATTGACTTCTTGACTCGAAATACCTACAGAAGGAACTCACTCTTCAGCTCTAGGAGCGGAGGCACCCCTTTGGGGCACAGGCTGGGGCGACTACTCCCACCTCCTGGCCATGACCTTACTTGTATTTTTTTTTTTCTTAAGCTATAAACTCTGTGGGCAAGGGAAGATCCAGATGGTTCACTACGAGAGAGTAAACTAGCTGACCAGTTAGTATATGTTGAATAAGCGTTCTTATCAGGAGTAAGTAAATAGCCAGAGTAGAAAAAAAAAAAACCTTAGTTCATAATTACTATGAAAGCTAGTCTGAGTGTTTAGCAAGGAAAATACATTGACTGAGCAGGGAACAATATTTCCGAGACATTTAACACAGGCACGGAATGCTTCAGCAAGCCCCATCTGGAGCCAGTGTCAGGCTTGAAGGAAACTCTTGCTTTTTACAACTTTGTGGTCTAAGGAAAAAGGTGCAGATTGTACATTTTCTTTTTTAAAATGAATATTGTGAATGGGCAGTAGTTTTCTCCAAGGTAAAATGCAAAAGAAAGTCACTGTAAGGACTGGGGATGTAGCTGGTGGCAGACTATATGCCTTGACTGAGCAAGGCCTTGGTACCAGCCCCCTACACCACAGAAGGGGATTAATTATATCTGAACTCTCCCCAATCCGTCCCATTGGGTGCGTTCTTGGGAAACCTTCAGCTGGAGAGAATTCATCTGCTCAGGCAGGAATTACCCGGCAGAGGACACGACCTAATGCAACAATCTTGCCAGTAGGTGGCATCAGAAGCTTTTTGAGTTTAGAAAGGGTTCATAACATTATTCTCAAAATATTAGACCGACTTCGACAGTTTTAGCATCTGATAAGCAAAAAGGAAGAAAAAAGACCAACCAACTTTCCCACAAGGAAAAGACAGATGGAAATACAGTTACCATTTCAGCTGACAGTATACTGGGAAAGAAATACCCAGGAGGCAGCTAATTCGATGATGCTTGTCTGTCCGGTGCAGGCTAGGTATTGAAAGTCTATTCTGAAAGGACACAGGAGTGCAAAGTTCTGATATAATATAGAGAGTGTGTATGTTTTGCTAAAAAGTCAAGAGCTCCTTGAACCAACAGCTTTAAGATAAACTATGTATGATGCCCCAAAATTGCTAAATTTCTGTATTGAAATGTAGATAATAATCTATTTGTAACTCAACACTTGGCCCAACATTTTTTTTGTGTGTTTTCCTTTTGTCCCCCCCACTTTCTCTGAGGGGTCGCACGTAGCCTAGGTTGGCTTTGATGTTGAACTCTCTACATGGATGAGAATGACTTTAAGTTTATGATCCCCCTGCCTCCTTTATCCAAGCTCAGGGATTACATTTCCCAAGTTCAGGAGTGCCTGTCACCACTCCTACTGAATGTGGGGTTGAAGGTTGACCCAGGGCTTTGTGTGGACTGGGTGGGCACCTTACCAACTGGGCTGCATCGCAGTCAGGATGAGTCTCTTCATATGTCAGTTGAAGCTAACAAAGAATTATTCTGAGTCTATGCATGTCAGGCAGCCAGCCAAGTACCGGGGACCTGTGGGCTCTTCCTTCATTCCGTGTTAGCCTTTAAGACACTTTTTTTTTTCTTTAGGGAGACCCTGCCTTTTCTTCACAGCCAGGGGACTCAGTCTGGAGGGTGTAGGACGAGGAGAGGAGTCAGTATGCCCTCTCACCTCTTGCAAGTTCTCCCTTTTGTTCAGTCTGGTGGTGACCAGAAAAGGAGCGGCCTACACAGTTGTATGCCATCACCCTGCAACATGCAACTGCAGTCATTGTCAAGGTTTATCAAAACCTAACTTTGGGAGCCTTTGGGAAGAGGATTTAGACAGCAAAGTACTGCTGTATAGTCATAAGGGCCTGAATTAGGATTGCCAACATGAACATAGAAAACTAGGTGTGGTCAGATGCACCTGTGACCCTCCTGTGAGTTGGGAGTGGGATGGGAGGTGGTTCTGGAAGGAGTTAGTGCAGTCCTAGAAGCTTCTGGAATAGCCAGTGTCATCAAATCTGCGAATTCTAAGTTCGGTGAGAGGCCCTTTCCTAGAAAGTAAATGAAGAGTGCCTGAGGAATACATTCCACGTGGACCTCTGGTCTTCACATGCACACACACATGTACACGTGCACTCACACGCGTGCGCACGTGCACACATACACACACATACACATGTGCATGTGCATGCACACACATGCACACACGCACATGCACCTGCATGCACAGTGCATACATACACAGACATGTACATAAGCATGCAGCTCACATACACACATCTAGGCTTGGCTTGAAAGACCAATGATCATTTATCATGCCCGAATTTGACGGTCATGCCATGAGGCAGGTTCAAGAGAAGCAAAGAGTTGGAAATGTCACCTCTGAGGTACTTAGGTTGCCTGCTCTTTTTCCCCAGAAAGGCTTGAGGGGTGGATGTTTGCCAGGCAGCAGCAGAGGATGATGCCCCAAGTGCTTGAGAAGAAAGGAACAGCAGGAACCCGGAGTGAGGCTGTAGGTGGTGTGTCTTTGGAAATACAGCATCCTGGTATACAGCAGAGGAAGAAACACTTATGCTAAGTCTTGTTTTCCTCTGTGAGAAGCAGGAGCCAGAGTTCCTTGCTCTAAAAGTTGTTAAAGCTGGTGACAGAACATACAGAATGTGCCTGTGACCACTTCTTGCATGCCAAACACCCTACATAATGTTTCAGTTGTCCTTTCTCCTGTTTCCTTCATCTTTTCTTTTCTTTTCTTTTCTTTTCTTTTCTTTTTTTTTTTTTTTTTTTTAAGTTAGGGATTGTTAGACAGTTTATGGCCACCAAACCTTATTAGGAATGTTCAATATTAAAAACACACCATCAATGTCAGCCTTGTATCATCTGGTAGCAAAGTGAATAGGGCTATCTCATGGTAAAGTGAAGGAGCAGCTAACTGTGGGAGCTTCACAGGCAGATCCCTGCAGGGAGAGCCTGCTCGTGTTTCTCATGCATTTTCTTATTCATGGTGAGTGGTCCCTGCAAGCTGTGACTCTGAAAGGAACTGATCAAATGACATGTCCTGGTGGCTTCTTCCCAGAGCCTCTCCGGTCTCCAGGAGTCTCAGCCTGCTGGCTTGAGGGAGGCACTGTTTCTCTTCATGTGCCACGGGCAATATGGGAGCATGGCTGCTTTTGTTGCTGATGAAAATATTATGGCCTCGGTTCCCTGTAATCAATTTACTGCTTTATGGACCCAAAGTCCTCCAGAGAATTTAATAAATTCACATAATGTTTCTAAGTGCTGCATTGTGCATTTGGAGCGCTGATTTAGCTGACAAATGTGAAAAATTCGTGTAGCTAGACAAGTCCCTGGTGATTAGACATGTGTGGGAGCTAGAGAGAGCATGTTGCTTGGGAGAAGGTCAGCATTTACATACGCCGAGAGTCTCCGCTCTTGATTGGCTTTGTGTCTTTCCTGCCCTGATGGATGGGTCCATCTGATTAGACATTTGGGGGACTTTACCCATCTCCAGTGGAGACACACTTTTGGTTCTGTAACATTTTGAAACTTACAGTCTGGGCAGACAGGAGGATACAGAAGATGGAGATGGGGGATCAATGACCGGGACTGATCGCTGGATTTAGATAATGCAATGGTCACTGAATTATGGATGGTCAGTTCTGAGGGCCCTCCAAGGGAGCATTTCATAGTATAACACCACAGAGTCATTTGCTTAAAATGGGTTCACTTCAGCTTATACTGAATTTCCATGCATCTCTCTCTCCCCAACTCTACTCTTTCCAAAAGTAAACAGATTTACCAAAAATGAATAAATGTTAAGACATGCTCATTATTCAAAATAATCTCCTATCTCTCTGTTAATATACACATAAGCATTATACATAGTTCAAATCAGCCAGAACCAGTTAGTATTTTATTTTATTTTATTTTTTATTTTATTTCATTTTATTTTACTTTATTTTTGTCTTTAATGTTATTTTACAGAAACAAAATTGCTATTGTTTTTTCCTGAGATGGCCTGCAGGGCTGTGGCTCAAGTCACCTGCTTATTTCGAATTTCTGAACATTACCTTTAAGATGTTGGATTTCTGACAGGTACATTTAGATGTCGGGTGCTGCGCCCGCTGATCCAGATGCTGGTGTTTTCAGAATCGCCTCTAATTTTTGCATGAGGTTTGGTTTTTGGCTCAAGTGAGGGTTTAAGCTTTGATGTAAGTACTCAAAGTGGGACAACTCGTCAGCAGGGATTTTATAACAGCTGCACGGAGAGCAAGTCCACTGCTCCCCACCTCTAGTGAGGGTGGCTCAGTTTTGGCCCCTGTGCAGGTACATACTATGTGTCCAATGGCTGGCAGACTGTGGACTTACCCTGCTGAGCCTATAGGGTTCGAGCTGCCTACCCTGCGGATCCGGCTGGTTCCAGCTGCCTTGCTGCTTAGAGGGAAAATCACCGCATGGATTTGGGTGCTGTGAGGAATGCTGTTTATCCATTCATGTTCTAGCATCCCCAGGCTCATGAAGGAGCTAGGGAAACAGTCCGGTCAAGTACTGGCAACCAGAGGGGAGTCTGGAATGAACCCCTTAATTAGTGACTTGGGGACTCACCCTAATGGTTACAGGTAGGGATGGTACTTGAGAAGTGAGTACTGCTAACTCAGATCCCAGATCCTGGTTTTTAGTGATGTGGTGGGACCTGAGTAGGTCATGAAACACAGCTTTTTTTTTTTTTTTTTTTTTTTTTTTTTTTTTTTTTGTATTTTCTGAGTAAATTTCCTTCTCTCTACCTATTCTTATCTGTCCAAAGCTGAGCAGGAGGCACAGAGGGGACAAACTGCCTGGAACCCAAAGTTAGATAGTGTCTGTGGTAGACAAATTCTGGGTCCCTGTGGAAACATGAATTCTGGGCTCTGTGTCCTCCACCCATGCTTTTCCTACTCGGCAGGTGGCTCCAGACCTTTCTCGGTATGAGAACTCTCTTTTTTGTGTTTCAAAGTTTAAGAACACATAGATGACAATAATTCTGATGATTAGAAGAAAGGACCATCTATGTTCATAGATAGAATGTATAGTAGAACCACAGGCCACCCCAGGCGGCTGCAGTTCTTGGGCGCACGGGTTTTAAAATCATTGTACATGAGAGTTTACTTTTGAAAGGTTTTAAACAATAAACTATGTCCTAGAGGGCAGAACAGTAGGTATGTGACCACGTAAGTCTCAATTACCAGGGGCTTATGAGAAATGAGAGTGTTGGGGGCTTAGTGTTGGTCTCTCTGAGAACATGGGGAGCCTTTAATGAACTTCCTTTCTGGGTCCAATTTTCTCCGATTACATGTTACACCATGCCTCATCCAACGGTACTGTCTTCCCGCCACCCATCGTGAGCAGGTAGAACTGAGAAGCCTTTGCAGGCAGACAGGACTTCATATTGTTACTCAGATGACAACTGATGAGGGCCACCCGTCCTTTGAATTTGTCACTACCTTGCTGCTGTCCTTTGGATAAGTGCATCTCCACACTTGTTGGGTCAAAGTTACCCTTGATTAGACTATAGAAGCAGCCCATCTCCATACGAATACATTCCTTCTCATCTTCTCGAACGGACATCATAAAAGGACAGAGATGTGGCCTCCAAAGGCTGGATACAGACTTCAGATATTGTACAACTGCTTCATCTTTTTATTAGATTTTCTGTGTTTCCCTCCCCTAGCTGCTGGATAAAATCCATACAAATGAAATACTAGCTCACTCAGTAAATAATAATGAAAAGGTAAATTCATTTTGCAGACGAGCCAGTACATGTAAGACATCATTTTGAATGACTGTGATGTCTTGAACTGATCACCAAGCCACGATGGTTCTTCAGAAATAATGCCCAGCTTTCGGGCTCTCCAACTGCGCCTGTGACCTTTTCTTAACCCTTTGGCTCTTAAGAAAAATTGATTTAAAAAAAAAAAACACGTGCACAGTGTGCTGTTAAAATTACACAGGTTTGGTTTAGTTCTTGTCCCCTGGTGGTCCACTGTGATACTCATGGAGGGGTCTGACTTCTTCTCTGCCTCCCTTAACCTACCCCTCTCTTGTCTCATTCAGTAGTCACAATGTGATGAAGACAAAGAAAATACTTTTAGACCAATTCTTTTCTGTTGTTGCTTCTTTGAGACAAGATGACACTTTGTATCTAGGTAGCCCTGGAAATCACTGTGAACTCCAGTGTGGCCTTGAATTCATGACAATCCTGATGTTTCAGCTTCCCAAATTCTAGGATTCCAGGAGTGAGCCACCAGACTGGATGTGGGACAAACCTATCTGTCTGTCTGTCTATCTATCTATCTATCTATCTATCTATCTATCTATCTATCTACCTATCTATCTACCTATCAATTATCTATCATCTGTTTGTTTATCTATCTATCTATCTATCTATCTATCTATCTATCTATCTATCTATCATCTATCATCTATCATCTACCTATTAATAATTTATCTATCATCTATGTATCTATCTGCCTTCCTATCTATCATCTATTTACCTACCTATCTAGCTTCTATCTATCTATCTATCTATCTATCTATCTATCTATCTATCTATCTATGTTTGTGTGTGCACATGTGTGTGCAGGACAATGTTGGGTGCAGTCCGGGGTCTGTTTTTGCCTTGTGGCCCTTCAGGCACCATTGCACACCAGGCCAGAATGAAAGGATCAAAGCCTGTCCTTTGGGATGGGTCTGCAAGCAGAAACTCAGTTGTCAGTGCCACAGGGAGGAAGAAGACCTGCCCAAGATGTTTTTCAGTGTTACAGCTCTCTTTCTTCAGGAGTAACAAGGTCTGTATAAACCTTGCGGAGTGGATAGGGGTTTTCAGGGTGAGTGTTTGTTCATCATTCGCTGGGGCTGGGATGCTGGGAATGCTTCATTTGCACGAAGAGTAATTTCAGGTGCCTAGTGGACATGTCCTTATAGGGTGGGAGGAAGTTAAACCTGTCATTTGGCTATTAGGCTACCTGACTACCTCAATGGTAGTGGCAGTAGGGGGTTGTAGGACTATGTGTCCTGGGAAAACAGACCCAGAAAAGGGAGAAAGTGACGGCTCCCAGATAGCTGCAGGTTCAGGGCACACATGAGGAATTGAAGAGGCACTTGCAAAGGTTGGTAGTAAAATCAGACACAGCCGCTTTGGGAATGGGGGTAAGATGTACTTAAACACTCTCTCTCTCTCTCTCTCTCTCTCTCTCTCTCTCTCTCTCTCCCTCCTCTCTATCTCTCTCAACTAAAAGTAGAATACTCGAAGTCCAGAAATTCCATGTAAGTACAGACACGTGCTGCATAGCAAAGGGATGCCCTCCAAGGACTGTGCCGCCAGGGTCTCACCACTGGAGAAGTGTCCCAGACTGATTTTACACAGACTAAATAGCTATGATGTCACCAGGTGAGGTAATCTTATGGGACCACCATCATCTGCGACCTTATGGATGCATGGAGGTTAATACACAAGTGTTTACTGTTATAAGATACAATTACATAAGGAAAGAGTTTGCGGCCTGCCTTCCAGGTAAGTCTTGGTCTTCACTGAGCACTTAGGAGATGAAAGTGAGTCGGAGCTTCCTACACAGCAACCTTCCTGCCATGGCTGGACGGGCGGCTGGGATCGTCCTTGTGACTTCTGACACAGCCAGGCTCATGGGACTTCGGATGTGACTGGATGAGCATTCTAGTCGCAGAGAAGCCAGGCTGCTATGACTCACCACTGGTGCTCAGGTGCGCCATCTTCTGGGTCAACCAGGAAGTGCTAGCATCAGGTACGGCCACTGAGATAGAGGAAGGAGTAACCACCTACAGGGTAGCTAGCTCTCTTGGGTTGTGTCATGCCAGAGAGTAGACATGAAGTGAGTCAGCCTCTCGGCTAGGATCCTTTCCTATTGGATTCTGGTGAAGTTGTGTGGGAGAATCTGTTTAAGTCTCTAGTTTCTTAGCTGTAAACCAAGAGTTAATTCCTTCACTGTCTTCTAGTCATCAGAATTAAATGAGGAAATGTGAAGGCCTGATACCAAGTGCTCACCCCACAGTAGCCATGGATACTATCACTAAGCAACAGTTTCATTTAGTTGCTGGGATCAATTAACACGTGTGGTTCTTTTCTTTTGTGTTGACATGTTTTTTTCTCTCCTAACTCAAACTATCCTTAGACATAAGAGCTGTTTTCTAGTTGATGCACAGATTAAAGCACAGAACATTCATTTGATAACTCCCAGGCTTAAAATTCGATCCATATTAACAAAAGAGGGTCTTGGACCTTTTTCTCATAAGTAATAAGCTTCTGGGAGAGGGACTGAGTTCCCTTTGGGGTACAGTTAGTCTTCTTCAACATTTAATGTATACACATATATCCACATGTACACACACATTACACATAATATGCCGACACACACAAGAATGTACACATGTACACATACATACACTCATGCATACATACACAGTGCACTCTGCACACACATGGACACACATACACATACTCACATGTACACACACATGAATATACACACACATGCACACACAGATGCACACATATACATGCACTCCTATGTATTCTCATGGCTGAGAAGCAAGGACCTTGCTCATGTTTGGGTTTCAGAGCTAATGATGTGTTTATAAAAAGATAAAGAGAAAGAGAGTATGTTCTGTGGGTGTGTGGTGAGGTATGGGGGAAGGAGATGGCTCAGCAGGCCCACGCCAAGTCATCTTTTCCCCCTGAGGAACCAGCCACACACCAGTATAGTATAGAATAGAGTTTATTCAGGGCATGGGGAGGGGAGTTAAGAGGGTAGTAGAGGCAGAGAAAGACAGAGAGACAGAGTAGAGAAGTAGAGGCCAGCCATGATGACGTGGAGAGAGGGGAAGGAAAAGAGGAAGGGGCGAGGGGACAGAGGGATCAAGAGAGCAAGAGAGCAGGAACAAGAGAGAGTAGGAGAAGAGAGGAGGGGGCAAGCAGCCCCTTTTATAGTGGGCCAGGCCTACCTGGCTGTTGCCAGGTAACTGTGGGAAGGAGCATACCTGGCTGTTGCCAGGTAACTGTGTGGGTGGAGTTTAGACAGAATGCTAACAATGTTACCTAAGACAAAAACCATGTGGCTGTTAGCACAGAACAGAAGAGTGACCAGCAAGGAGTCACTTGTAGAGCTAAACGTGCAAGTCCACACAGCCACTCCACCAGCTGCTTTGCTCTTCCCTTCAGTTTTAGTCTGACTGACTTTCCTGCACCAGGATAATGACTAGCAATGGAGACTGATTTCCCACAAGATCTCTGGGCATGATGAAGTGGGCACTGCTGCTCAAGGAAGAAGAGAGACATTTGAAGTGCTTGCTTGGGTCACAGAGCAAATCTGTCATGCCTTCTTTACTGAGAAGCTATGAACTGTACATAGCCAGGAGAGCAGATGGACTACGTTTACCCTTGTGGGTGGATTCTTCAGATAAAACTATTCTTTTGACTATTTTATTTAGGAGTGTGTGTGTGTGTGTGTGTGTGTGTGTGTGTGTGTGTGATATGTACATATGTGCAGATGTCAGAGGACAACTTTTATTATTTTATATGTACCTGTGTTTTGCATGCCTGTATGTCTGTGCACTACATGTGTGCAGTACCCTTGGAGGCACCAGAAGGGAGCTGGATCCCCTGGAACTGGAGTTATAGATATTTATCAGCTGCTGTGTATGCTGGAAATCAAACTCAGGTCCTCTGGAAGAGCATGCAATGCTCTTAACCACTGAGCCGTCTCTCCAAGCCCTAGAAAGTATTTATACTTGTCAGAATTAGACACTTCTTGGCTCCAAAGACAAGTATTTATGCTCTCTTCCTACCAGAAAATGACACTAAAAAGTTCAGGTAAATCAAGTGGACTGGCCAAGCTGTGTGAGCACGAGTGTGTCTGCAGCTGGGCTCTAGAGATTCTGACAGACGTCTGTCTGCATAAGGCACCGGGAGGCCCCATGGCAAAGGCTCAACTATGCTAGGCAGGAGCCAGGCTTTGTGAGAACAATCCCAAACAAAGGTCTAAGAAGCTGATGAGGGGAACAACTTAGGATCCGAACATCTGCAAGCACAATGCTATTGAATAGATTAGACCAAACAAGAGGAGAAGGTGAGGGATGAGCTGATGGAGGTGCTCCCTTGACAGGACTCACCTCAGACCATGCTGCTGAATTGGGGTGGGGGCTGGTGGGAGCTCTGGAGTGACTTTGAAGACAGGCATATATCAAGTTTAAAGCTTACATCTATGCCATGAATGCTGGGGCATCTTAGTTCCCATTTCTACTTCCGAAATGGAATTTCAGAGGTTGGGAAATTTACAAAGAACACACATTTATTCACTGCACAGTTCTGCAGGCTGCAAAGGCCGAGACTGGGAAGAGTCAGGAAATGTGTATCCTGGAGAGAAGGTGCCACATTTATCCTTAATCAGGACACTGTTTTTGTGGTGTCTGATCTACTCAAGATTGTGACACTAACTCATTTCAATCTCTGGTCATAGGTTCTGCCCCCCAGCACGGTTACATTAGGAACCCAGTTCCTAACACATGCACTCTGGGGAGACATCAGCAATCCATGGCACCTGGAGTCTCAGCTTAGCAGGGTCAAAGCATGCTTTGGGCTTTGGCAATTGCCAGAGAGAGATTGGAAAGATGTTACACTGTGTTGCGGTGACCCAGGGAGCTTGGAACTTTGCAGTCAGCATGTCGACATGGTGTTGTCTCCAGCTGGAGCTCACAGACTAGACCTGACATTCTTATACCAACTACTCAATGAATCCCAGGTTACCCTGAGAAGAGGGGACGTCTTTGGTCACTCTCAAGAAGCTGAGATGACAGACATGGTGTCTCCACCCTGGTGACATTATTTTTAGGGTGGGAAGGGTATACCTTAAGATTCTTCTCATGCCCTTAGAAATAGTAACCTGTGCACTTTCCTCCCAAGATTTATTATTTTTATTTATGTGTGTTTACAAGTCTGAGTGAATGGATGCCACATATATGCAGGTGTCTGTGGAAGGCAGAAGATGGGATCAGATTCCCTGGAGTTAGTTACAGACAGGTGTGAGCCACCCTATGTGGGTGCTAGGATCTGAACTTCCTGGAAAGAGCAGGAAACAGGAAGCCATCTCTCTAGTCCTCCCACCCCCATATGCTTTAAACGAGATGTGGAGTTACCCTCACAACGTAACCACAACAACCGAATAAGATGTACTGTAAGTCAGCACTCATACACACCTTCTTTATGATCTCACCTTTGATCCTTAGGTCAGTCTAGCTCATTGGAGAGAGGAGGAAACCAAGGCACAGTGAGTTTAAACAGTTGGCTTGAGGTTGCACAGCTAACAAGCAGTAGTGCCGAGCTGCAGGTACAGGCAGAAAGGAGATCAGAATGAGGCAATGTGTTCTCTTCTCTTCCTTTCTTTTCCCTTCTTTTCTTCTCTTCTCTTCTCTTCTCTTCTCTTCTCTTCTCTTCTCTTCTCTTCTCTTCTCTTCTCTTTTCTTTCTTTTCTTTTCTTTTTATAGAATAGAGTTTATTCAGGGCATGGGAGGGGAGTTGAGGGGGTAGTAGAGACAAAGAAAGGCAGAGGTGGGTAAAGAGGAGAGAAGAGAGTAGAGGAGTAGAGGCTAGCCATGAGGGGGGAGGGGAATGAGGAGAAAGAGGGATGGAGAAGGAAGTGGGTAAGAGGGTAAGAGAGCAAGAGAGCAAGAGCAGCAATGGGTTCCTTAAGAGAAATGGGGTCTCTACCTTGAGAGTTGGTCGTGCAGGGTTCTTTAAATAATAGCATGGGGGCACAGTGGGCCATCCTCTGCAGAGCTGTGTCAGATCCATACATAGACAGTCTCCACTCTCGTTCCAGAAGGTATAGACCATTGAAGGGTGTGGTCTCTTTGTACTAAGAGCTGGATGAGGGATGGAAGGATGAACTGGAAAGCTGAGTAGTTTTGGAGATAAAACAATTACTCTGTATCTTTATTTTGTTCTTATTTATGTTGTTTCCTTTCAGAAAGGAAACAATGTATCAGAGTGATGTGAGGTTTAAGAGGCCACTGAACTATTGTACAGCATTGCTCTCAACAAACAGGGGCATTGTGATTGGTGTGATTAATCATTTTGCCCTACATGCTGGAAGATGATACATGACTTACTTGCAGAGAAAGGATCAGGGAAAGGCAACACACACCCATAATCCTAATATCTGAGAAGCTGGAGCTAGAGGGATTATGGATTTGAGGCCAGCTTGGTTTATATAGTGAGACACTGTAGAAAAACAACAAATGAAACAAAAAGAGAGGACCTAAGTATTTCATTGTCTCAGACAACTTAGGAAGACACGGCTTTGTTACCTGGTGTTCTGTCTTCAGAAAAGACTTCAGATTGGACATAGATTCTGGTTTGGCACCAGGGTGGGGGTGGTGGTGGGGATGGGCAGAGATCTTTAAACAAAATATTCTGTACTAAAAAGTAAAATAATGGAATTTCCTACTTCCATCCAGCCCCATCCAATATTTTCAAGGCACGTCTTGTTTTTTATTGCCCTTGCATTAACAGGTCTACTTCAAGGAGCTTACCATGACCCAGGAAATGGAGGCTGGCTAAAAATGGAGGAGAGAGGACAAGGAGACATAAAAGGGATTTTATGTTCTTTTTAAGGAGTCATTAAAGTAGCATAAAATGAGAATCCCTGAGACACAAGTCTTGTTTAGATAGGACTCTGTCTGTGGCAAGGCAGAGGGCACTCAGGCTTGGCAGTTAACTCTTAGGTTGGGTTGTCAGTGTTCAGTTGCATGTAGCAAAAACCACCTCAGCCTTTCATAACCAAGAGAAAGGGAGCAGAGGGTATACATGGAAGGATCAGAGCCACAGACCCCAGCTGTGTATTGACTTCCAAAATTTCACCTCAAGGTCACCTTGATGTAGGCAGGACCTTGGAGAACCAGCAGGTCCCACGACCCACTGTTAGTCACAGGTTATTAGAAGCCATCATCTCTAATGTAATCTCAGAGACATCCATCTGGGGCTAAGATCCTGGATTAGGCTGCTGGCTCCAGTTTGGGCCGTGATCTGCTTGCTGAATCTACAACAGAGGGATGCCTGTCTCTCTTCTGCACAACAACATAGTCTGGAATTTAAATTTTATCAAATGTGTTGGAAAGGAGTCAGAGATGTGTGGCTTTTATTGGTCACCTGTCAGCATTGCAAGCTGGCTGGGCAGACAGGTTGGAGCAGAAGCTGAGGAGATCTATGAACTCTTGTTAACATAGAAGTTTTTTTGGGGAAGCAGGGTGTGTGTTCTGTTTTGCTTGTTTTTATTTGTATTCATAGAAAGAAGAGTGGGAAATATGGGCACTGAGGTTCAGGCCTGTCATCCCAGCGCTTGGGAGTCAGAGGCAGGGGGGTTTTCATGTATTTGAGGTCAGCCTGGGCTACATAGTGAGATCTGTCTAAAATAAGCACACAAACAAACAATGCTCCTGTGGTGATGGATATCTGTATCCAAGCAACTGGGTATACCTTCGAGGAATATTTTTCTTAATTAAATAATGCCAAGTTTATTGGAAAGACCAACTTTTCTTTTTCTTTCTTCTTTCTTTCTTTCTCTCTTTTGTTCTTTCTTTCTTTCTATAGGGTTTCTCTGTGTAGTCCTGGCTGTCCTGGAACTCACTCTAGACCAGGCTGGCCTCAAACTCAGAAATCTGCCTGCCTCTGCTTCCCAAGTGCTGGGATTAAAGCAGTGCACCACCACTGCCCGACTAAGGGCAGACCAACTTTTAATCTGGATCTTTTGTGGTGGGAAGAGTCACACCTTCCGAAGGCAGTCTATAGAAAGGAGATGAGGGAAGGAAGCTTGCTCTTTGCCTTTTTGCTGTCTCTGGCAAATCCATGTCCTCACTGGTATAGGTCTACTTCTTTTGGATTCTGGTATATTCTGAAGATCAGCTGAGATATCCAGCCTCATGGATTGAACAACATCTTCTGTTTGTAAGTGGTCATTGTTGGACCAGCAGTCTGTAAGCCTCTGTAATAAATCTAAATAAATAAATAAATAAATAATATATATATTATTATGTTGCCTATGTGTGTATGTTATGTATTTATTCTGACCCTCCAGAGAACTCTTATCAATATGCTCCCTCATCAGAAAAACAAAGTACCTGTGATGAATTTCTATTACACGATTGGAATTATTTAGATTTTTACAAAGTTCATCAGTCTTCCCAGGAAATGTAACTGAAATGGAATGCCATTGGAAACCATTCTGGGTTGAATCCTGGAGTCCTGGAAAGCAGTAAGAATTGGAGAGAAATCCAGAGTCAGGAACTGGGGCGTGTTTCAGTGGATAGAGGCACTTGTGGACAAGGCTAGTGATCTGAGTTCTATCCTTGGCATCTACCTGGAGGATTCCTGTGAATTGTCCTCTGACTGCCACATATGTTATGGAGCACACACCCACATGTACAAATGAATGAATGAATGAATGAATGAATGAATGATTAAACAAAAAGTTAGAAAAAATCCTAAACCACCAGCATGGCAAAGGTCCTTGGAGTCATCCTTCCATGGTGTCTACAGTTTGTCTTCTAGGAAGCAGTATGCAAGCCTCATCTGAGGCCAGATGTTGTCTGGAATAAACCTCTAAAGATTGAAATAATTGTCTATGATACCCTGAGCCTGTTTTCATAAGCATCCCTATTGTTTTTTAAGTGACTCATTCAATTGGCCTTGGAAGTACAGACCTGCACCCATGAGGTTTAGTTAGGACGATCATAAGTTTAGAGCTAGCCTGGGCTGCACAGTGAGATCAATTAATATTATTTATTTGAAATTTGTTATTATTATTATTGTTGTTGTTGTTGGGGCTGGAGATACTCAGTGAATAAATCAATTGCAATCCAACCACGGTATGCTGGTTAATTTTATGTTATCTTGACACAGGCTGGAGCCATCTGAGAGGAGGGAACCCCGTTTGAGAAAATGCCTTTACAAGATTGGGTTGTAGGCAAGCCTGAAGTGAATTTTCTTAATTAGTATTGATGGAGAAGGGCCCACCCATTGTGGGTGTGCCACCCCTGGGCTGGTATAAGAAAGCAGGCTAAGCAAACCATGGAGAGCAAGCCAGTGAGCAGCACCCTCCATGGCCTCTGCATCAGTTCCTGCCTCCAGGCTCCTGCTCTGTTTGAGTTCCTGTCCTGACTTCCTTCAGGATGGACTACGGATGTGAGAACATAAGCAAAATGAAACCCTGCCTCCACCGATTGCTTTTGGCCATGGTCCTTTATCATAGGAACAGCAACCTAAACCAAGACAGAAATTGGTACCAGGATAGTGTGATATTGCTGTGACAGACCTGACCATGTTGTTTTTGGAACAACTTTGTGTTAGAAAATCACGGAGTGTTCTGAGGGAGCTTGGACGACAAGAATGTTGAGAACAGTGCAGAGGCCTGGCTTGTGATGTTTCAGAGAGAAGCAAAGACTCTATAGTACCACACATCTGAAGAATCTGTGGTCCTGGTTAGCTGGACTGAAGAATCAGATGTGATTAAGAAGAAACCTGGACCACTAAAGTAAAGCCTTTGTTTTTCTGAGACAATGGATGCTGGTCACCTAGGGCCAATGAGTCAGCTATGATGTAGAGACCAGCATCATTGAAATGAAACCTCTGAGAAATGTTTCCTGGGGGTCAGCACCTGCAAGCTGTGTTTCAGAGGTGGCTAAGGTTGTACCCCATGCTGACAGCGGACTTGATAATGTGTCAGAGTCACCCCGGTGGTACTGATTTTGAAGGCTTGAAGGGGTCCTGGAGAGCAGCTGAGTCTCAGTGCTGTGAGAGACCAGGAGAGGCCGTTGGTGAAGGTGCAGTGTCAGTGACAGCTGAAGCCCTGGGACTGAAGGGGTCATGGAGAAAAGTTGAAGGTTGGCATCATGAAGACAGCCAAGGAGTGGGTATTTGTGAATGTGCAGTCTAGTTGCAGTACCATGCTACTAGCATTTTGAAGATGCCAGTACCGTGGGATGACCACCAAGAATAGCAGCCTTAATGGAGTGGAGCCAGTTAGATGCCAGAAGGCAAGCTGTGTGTGCAGCAGAGGGCAGAGCCTGAGAAGTGACCCAAGCCTTTTGGAAGAGCCAAAAGGATCATGAGTGAATCCATGACATTGGTCATTAATATGTACAGTTTGAGAGTGGTTTTGCCTTGTTCAGATTGTGACTGTGTCCTGGGTCTTCTCTCTTGAAGTAGGAAAGTATTTAACTTTTTTTTTGATTTTGTAGGAGTCCACAGTTGAGAGTTTGAACCTTTTTCTCTTCTTTTCTTTTCTTTTCTTTTCTTTTCTTTTCTTTTTTCTTTCTTTTCTTTTCTTTTTTTCTTTTTTTTTTTCTTTTTTGAGATAGGGTCTCACCATGTAACCTTGTGTGGTCTGAAACTCTCTATATAGACCATACTGGCCTCAAACTCACAGGGATCTGCCTGCCTCTGGCTTCTGAGTGCTGACATTAAAGGCATGAGTTACCACATCTAGTAAGACTTTGTCTTTTGAAAAGACACTTTTGTTGGTGGTTTAGTTTCTGAGAGCCCCAAGGCTCCAGGTTAGCTGACTCTTGTTGGTCTTCCTGCGGAGTTCCTGTCCCCTTGGGGGCTGCCGTCCTTCTTCCTATGCTTCCATGAGAGTCCCCACACCCCATCCACTGTTTTTGGCTCAGAGGAGAAGAAGAGGGGGATGAGAAGATGATTGTGGGAGGGGGTGTAATTGGGAGGGGGGCAGTGAGCAGGATGTAAAGTGAATAATAAATAAATAAGACTTTGGATTTTACAGACTTAACTTTTTTATTATTATTTATTTATTTTTTATTTTATGTGCGTTGGTGTTTTCCTTCATGATTTTCTGAAGGTTCCAGGTTCCCTGAAATTGGAGCTGCAGACAACTATGAGCTGCCATGTGGGTGCTGGGAATTGAACTCCAGTTCACCATACTTTTAACTGCTGAGACATCTCTCTGGCCTGAGACTTAGCTTCTGTGTTTTGTATTTGTGATATTTATTGATCTGAGATCTGGGGGATGAACCAAAAAGGAAAAAAAAAATGTTATGTCTTAAAATATATTGTATGTCAAGTTGACAAGGGGTTGAGTGTGCTGGCTAATTTCATGTCATCTTGACACAAGCTAGAGTCTCTGAAAGGAGGGAGCCCCACAGGGAAAATGCCTCCGGAAGATTGGGCTGTAGGCAAACCTGTAGGGAATTGTCTTAATTAGTAATTGATGGGGGAGGGCCCAGCCCAGTGTGGGTGGGGCCATCCCTGGGCTGGTGGTCCTGAGTTCTATAAGAAAGCAGGTTGATCGAGGAGGAGAACAAGCCAGGAAGCAGCACTCTCCATGACCGATGCATCAGGTCCTGCTTCCAGGTTCCTGCCCTGCTTGGGTTCTCTCAGTGATGGACTATGGGTATGAAAGCATAAGCCAGTAAAACACCTTTTCTTCCCAAATTGTTTTTGGCCATGGTGTCTCATCACCACAATAGTAACACAAACTAAGACACATAGACTGGGGTTTGGATCTCCCAGGACTCACATAAATGCCAGTGGGGTGTGGCCGCCCACTTGGTATCCTAGCATGCAGGAGGAACAGAGAGGGTATCTGGCTACCTGCAATAGCCAAATCAGCCACTTCAGTTCAGCAAGATACCCTGCTTCAATAGGCAAGGCGGAGACGGAAGAAGACACTCAACATCAGCTTCTGGCCTTCACACACACACACACACACACACACACACACACACACACACACACACACAGTAACACCAACAGTATTAAAAAATACTCCTCTTCCAGATGAGAGAGACATTAAATTTTCCCATCATTAAAAGTAAATATATGTTCTACTTAGCAGTCATTCGTAGCCTTTATTTTCTTAAAAAAGTGTCCACAAATGTTTCCTGTGTACTTTCTATGTTGGTGGTGCTGGAGGAACAGCATGTTGTGTGTGTGTGTATGTGTGTGTGTGTGTGTGTGTGTGTGTGTGTGTGTGTAACAACAATAATAGGATTGTCAATAATATGAGAGAGGATGCCTGCCGGGCGGTGGTGGCGCACGCCTTTAATCCCAGCACTTGGGAGGCAGAGGCAGGCGGATTTCTGAGTTCGAGGCCAGCCTGGTCTACAGAGTGAGTTCCAGAACAGCCAGGGCTACACAGAGAAACCCTGTCTCCAAAAACCAATATCTATCTATCTATCTATCTATCTATCTATCTATCTATCTATCTATCTATCTATCTATCTCAACGATGGTGGTTTTCTACCACCATCTCTAGGCTCGTTGTTTCCTGTCACCTACACAGTCATGTGAGTGCTCAAAGTACATTAGCAGATCTTTGTCAAGGGCAAAGGGAGATAGAGTTTGGGGGGTGGGAAAAAACATCGTGTTGGTTTGCCGAAAGGACACACCTTTGGAAATAGAAAAGAGTCCAGGGGGAGCTGGAAGTTCAAGGACAATTATCTGTGGAAGATCAGGGAAGGAAGGTCAGAATTATTAACGCAGGGAATGACATGCAACTTCCAAAAGCGAAACAGAACATTTTTGTTTTTCTCCATCAGGAGCAAGAAGAGTCCGGAGTGTTCTCCTTTAATTAGATAGAAAAGGGAGGCTCGCCAGTGAGCTCAAAAGGTCACAGGGCGCCCAGTGCCTTTTGAAAAACCTTTCTGCATGATCAGGTGACTGGGACTGCGGGAGCAGGTAGCGCATACTTGAAGAGAATAAACCGGCAAAAAAGAAGATAAAGGCAGGCAATTTGAATAAGTGAGGTCTGTATCTAAATGTGCCGGCGGCCCTGATGGTTCACATCCACCGTACTAAAAGAATTGGCTGAGACATTGTGGACCATAAATTGAATATGAGTCAGCAATATGTAATGCTATTATTTATAAAATGGAACACGAGGGAGGGACGTATTAACAAGGGCACAACATGAAAAGGGATGTAAAGGGCAGGGACCCACGCTCTCACACTTGGCGGGGACCAGTTGTTATTTAGGGTGGAGTTACGGATTTTGCTTTCTGTGTGTTGGAACGGAAGACAAGGTTGAAGGAAATCACCGAGAAGTGATGAAAGGTACGGAACAGGACCCCGGAAGCCCAAAGATGGCCGAGAACGAAAATTACCCAGGCAGCCCACAGACAACTGAGAACGGAAATTTCCCAGTCTTGCTATTTCAACCATGAGTACCAGCTCTGGAGTCAGCCACGTGACTTCATCCTTGCATAGTCTTTGTCTATGCAGCCACGCCTCAGTTACAATAAGTGGATTGTGGGTTGTTTTATTTTAGGAAGGAGATACTACATGTGTGAGAATGATTATTGTGAAATTACTCTGGCTAATTGTCCTTCCTGTTTCCTGGACAGGAACATGATGGAGTTGCTATATACTGATATTAAGAAAATTGGAGGGGGACTGGGCATGGTGGCACACACCTTTAATGCCAGCACTCAGGAGGCAGAGGCAGGCCAGTCTGGTTTACAGAGCCCAGGATAGTCAGGGCTACATAGAGAAACCCTGTGTTAACAAAAACCAAAAACAAACAAACAAGCAAAAAAAAAAAAAAACAAATCCCAAACTCCCAAACTGAAACCAAAACAAAAAACCAAGAACCAGAAGACCCATGCCATTTTATTTTTATTATTTTTATTCATGTGTAAGTGTGTATATCTATGTGAGCGTATGATACATATGTGCAGACCCTCAGAGTGTTGAGTCCCAGGAGGTCATAGAGTTACAGACTTGTGAGCCACCTGATGGGGTCGTGGGAACTGAATCTGGGTCCTCTGGGGACTAGTTAAGCTCTGTTAACTGGTGAGCCATCTCTCTAGCCTCAACTTCTTCCTTCCTTCCTTCCTCCCTCCCTCCCTCCCTCCCTCCCTCCCTCCCTCCCTCCCTCCCTCCTTTCTTCCCTCCTCTCTCTCCCTCCCTTCCCTCTTTGAAGAAGGGTCTCAACAAGGTAGCTTAGATTGAATTCAAGCTCAGGATCATCCTGTTCAGCCTCCAGAGAGGTGGGATTCCAGGTAGATACCACCTTAGCTGGCTATTTCTCCCTGTTTATGCAAGTGTAGGATCTGGGCTCAAAGCCTATAGAACTAACATTATTTCTTGGACTTTAAAAAAGAATTTAAGTACAATATACACACAAAGGGGGCCATAAATAAAATATATACCATGATTAATTATTTTAGCTAGAATTTAAATTTATTCCTTCATCCTCCTTGCAATTATTTATACATCTTTGTTATTTATGCCAAGGATTCTGGTTTCCAGGGCAGTGTTTTAAGTTTTCTTTTTTAAAAAAGAAATTTATTAAGTAAAATATGCAAGCTGATTTACAGGGAGAAATATTACTTTGTTTCACAGAATGTAAAGGTTCACATTTTCCTGATATTTATATGCTCTGAAATCATGGTATATCATGCAAAAGATACACCCCTAGAAAAGCTGTGGACTAGGTCCAGCAGTGTGCTTAGAGGGATGGCCCACCTTTACTTGACATTCATGGTGACACCAGGAATAGTCAACCTCAGAGTATTTCAGACTCAAAAATATAAGTAAATTAATAGTACCATGGGGCAGTGCTCTGACAGGATGGGTGTGAGGAGATGTGGGATGTAAATTCTTGGTGTTTAGGAAATGGTTGTTGAGGAACCCACTCTTGCCATCTGATGCCTTTGCTTTTCATTAGGGACCCTCTGCAGAAGCAGTGCCTTAACCCTTAATCCTGAAAGGGGTCCAGGGTTAAGAGTTTCAGTCCTATGGCCAGGCCACAGTGGACGCCAGGAAATCCCAGTGTGTGGGTAGCTTGGCCTTACTTTGTATTCCTTTAATGTTCATTGCATATCAACCCTGTGTCTGTCCCTGAGGCATGCTTGGCCTTTTGTGACATATATATTATCCTTGTTTAGAAATTTCCAGGCACCACATAATCAGGCTGTAAGCTTATGAATGATAAGAAAAAAAAGAACTTTGAGATATTATGCTAGACGAAAGATCAATAGACCGGAATATCAGATACCGGCTATCAGACTCGTACCGGAACCTAGATCATCCAGTTTGATGCTTTCTTCATGGGAACTTCCAAAGACATACTCAAGGAAGGGAGGAAGAAAGAAAGAAGGCAGCCGGCCAGGCTGGCTACCTCTGTCTTTGCTGGAAGATTCCAGGCATGGGCGTACTGTGAGTCCTGGGCAGCTAGGGGCCAGTAGCAGCCCACACTCTTCTGGCCTGTCCTGCACGTTTGCATGGCATACATTTGCATACTCTAACGAGATGGTTGTAATTGGCCTTCATTGATTTTGTTTTCATTGAGCTAAAATAGAGTCACAGCTTCTTAGGCTAGAAGAACTGATTGATTTGTGGTAGAATTCAGGACTATTCAGTTGAAGAAATAATTAATTATGTTCTTATTTAGTAATCATCAAGGTCTGGTCGGTTTCTCTGTAGCAGAGTGTACTCAGCAGAATCGAACTTTGCCCAAGCAGAAGTGCTCTAAAATAGACACCTTCACCCAGCAAATGGATGTCGCTACTTATCATTTTTATGAAATTGATATAATACCTTTCATAAGGAGGAAGATAATACTTATAATTTTTAAAGGAAGGGTTTGTACTGAATGGAGACAGTCTGTAGCGTATTTGTGGACATCAACACACAGGAATTGCATCTTTTGGCTCTTCATTTTCTTTCTCACATGAATCTGTTTGCATGTCCAGCATGGCCATATAAGGGACAGAATGACATGGTTTCTCCCCTTGGAAGAGAGCAGAGCCTGGGCCTCTATGAATGTTGATGGTTGCTGTGGACGGACATAAGGTTTGTTTGTTTAATAATGTACATATTTTCCTGCTCCTTCTTTGAGGAATGTCCTCTCTGCCAAGGATAATGACTCCAAGATAATCAGAGACAACAGAGTCTGAGAGGCAAGGGTGTGGCTAATGTCTCAGCAAAATGGTAAAAGCTGAGATCTTTAGGACAGCCCTTAAGGCTATGGGACAGGACTCTAAGAACACAAGTCTGAAAATATATAATTTCTCAACTATGTGAAATATGAGGGTGCATTAGGAATTGTATAAGGAGCTTTATATCTCTAAAGGAACAGAGGCAGCTGCACTGTGAGTCGCTTGTCAGAAAGATAGAGAGACAGGCAGATAAATACAGGGGTGAGCAGACTCTTGAGCTCAAGGTCATCCTGGACAGAGGGAGTTGAGGTCTAGGCCTAGGCATGGTGGGAATGGTAATTTCAGGGCGGGTCCCACCCTGCTATTATACTGTCTGTGCTGTGCTTGCTGTCTCTTTCTAAGAATTAAGAAACTGGGGTCAAGGGAGGCTGATTCTTGGGATAATCTAGATGGAACCTCGTGTAATGACTGAATTGATATGTAAAATAAAAGTTCCGGCTTTTGATCTGCAAGAGATGAGCTATCCAAAGAGGTGTTTTATTTTATTTATTTTATTTAGTTTTTAGAATTGCAAAACAGCTGTCTTGAGCTGAGAGCTGTCTGGAGATCTCCAGAGAGAGAGAGAGAGAGAGAGAGAGAGAGAGTGCACAATCAGTTAGTAGCAGTCTTGAGTAGAACATGGGCCACCAGCTTGTAACTCACAATTTGACTCCAAGTCATTTGTTTTGTTGTTTCTAGATACCAACCTCTTCCAAGTGGAGGTTGGCCTTTGGTGCCTGTTACTGTCAGTCTCTCTCCGTCTGCTCTTCCATTCATCCACCTTTAAAATCTAACCGTGCATCTTTGAATCCATTTGCTCATCTTTCAACATTTTGTGAAATTCTCCACAAGTTAATTCAGAGGGAGCTAATGGTACTTCCCGCCATTGTCTTTTAGTTTGTTGGTGCCCTCCCTCCAGCCTTGAGCAGGCCTGAAAGACCTGTTTGTCAAAATAGACCAAATAATAGGACTGGTGGAGTTGCCCACCTTGGCTGCATGTGCAGTGCAGCCTGCTACAGGAACTTAGAAGAATAACTGCCAGCTGAGCTTGCCTTGAGACTTCTCCAGCAGTGACCAAGGATGGGTTTCCCCACCCATCTCTGGCTGAAACAAGAATGGGTTCAGTGGTGGGCCTTTCCCTTTAAATTGAGAGCTGAACATTAAACTTTGAGCCTTGATCAGAGAACTTTGTCTTGGCTTCATCTTTTCTCGTCCTCTGTCCCTTTTTCATCTCCTTTCAGGAGAACCCGGTTGGTCCATGGCCACAGGCAGTTACAGTTTGTGGAACTGAAAGTTGGTTCAGATTGGGCCTAAGCCTAGGGCATCAGGAAGGGAAGGAAGGGCATCCTGGTTTGATTACCTTAAAGTATGGTTCACTTAGGCAGATAAGGTTTTTTGGTAGGTCACTCTCTGGTGGAGAGATAGCTTGGAATTTTGAGTTGATTATAATGAAAAAATGCTTTGAACTGGTTAAAATTAAAAAATTTTTAAACAACTGTGCCAAATTGGATATAATTTGTCACTATTAGGATTCATTCCACTCACTAAACTAAGGCTTCTATCTCTTGATGAACAGATAAAGATATATGTTATAGACATAAATAAATAACCATGCTTCAATCAAAAGACATTTATTGCTGGGCTCAATGTGTGTGACACCATAGAAAGGTTTTCAAAGAGAAAGAAACGCTGTAGCTGCTTGGAAGCCTTACAGAAAGTGGACAGAAGTATTTGTCGTAAGTCTATCTGTGAATCAGCAGTTTAAAACCATGTGGATAATGTCACATATAGTTGGTTGCCAAACCCTCAAAACTCTCAAGTGTTTGGGTGAATGATATGAACTTGGCTCCTCTACTGCTTTACAGAATTGGGAGGTTGGTAATGGCTCAACTTCAGATGTCTGTAAACAATGAACTTTACTAAGGTAGCAAAGAGCAGTGGCCATCTATATGTAGGGAACTAAACACTCTGACTCAATAATTTGACTATTTAGATTTGATACTGTATAAAACTCATACTTTTTATAACATGACCAATTTGCTGAGAAATACAAGTGTCAAGAGTAAAGACAACATATTTTCCTCAGCTGATAGGACAAGTCTTAGAAACAGTTCATATGTTAATGGTAACTATGCACTGGCATCCATGAATTTGAGCTCATATAGATGGTATGTCTCCTAATATCAAGGAATTTAAAAGTTTAAAGTAATCTAAGCCACAAGAGAAAGTCATTTCCCACATATGGAGAAATGAGAACAAAAATTATTTGTTTGTATCATTCACTATCGATTGACTCCATGCATGCATACTAATGGTTTGTATATGCTTGGCCCAGAGAGTGGCACTTTTAGGAGGTGTGGTATTAGACTCTAAGATCCAAACTGGGGGACGATCTCCCACAGAAACACTCACGAACAGGGGATTCGATGCAAAAGCAAGAGGTTTATTGATTCCAGTGCACTGGGGTTCCCCCCGTCCCCCGTGCCCCCAGCCCCCTCTCCCAATGCAGGCTAGAGAAACCCAAGCTAAAGCTAAGAGCAGGTTTTATACGGTTTTCACAGAGTTTATGAGGACAGTCTTACAGTCACCTCTTAGACAATGTTAACCAAAAAGACTGACCTCAAACGGCCACTCCCATTTCTTGGCAACTCATATTTGCACATTATCCTATGACAATGAGTGTTAGCTGAGTCTATCTTATCATAGCTCCTGTTTACCCAGGTTTATTGCGATAAGGGCCCAGCTTCCTGATAATCTTTTAACTCCCTTATCTTGGGCCCTTCCTGGAATGTGTGTAAGTCTTTGGAATGTGCTTCTCCTGAGCCCAGAGAAGTTAATGTTTCACTGAGGCCTGAGATTTCTTCAGTGGCCTTGTTGGAGTAGGTGTGGCCTTGTTGGAGTAGGTGTGGCCTTGTTGGAGTGGGTGTGGCCTTGTTGGAGTGGGTGTGGCCTTGTTAGAGTAGGTATGTCACTGTGGGTGTGGGTTTTAAGACCCTCATCCTAGCTGCCTGGAAGTGAGTATTCTGCTAGCAGCCTCCAGATGAAGATGTAGAACTCTCAGCTCTTCCTGCACCATGCCTGCCTGGATTCTGCTATGCTCCTTCCTTGATGAAAGTGCACTGAACCTTTGAATCTTTAATCCAGCCCTAGTTAAATGTTGTCCTTTATAAGACTTGCATTGGTCATAGTGTCTGTTCACAGCAGTAAAACCCTAAGACACATATCAAATGTTTTCTATATTTCCAGCATTGTGGTTGTCATACTTGGAAGTGAGTTTTGATTCTTTAAAATAGTTCTTTCACTTTAAGATACAATGGAAGCTTATGCTATATTATTCTGAGAATTTGCCTTAGAAGGGAGGTTTTATAGTTAAGGTTACCTGAAGCCCTGGGTTGACAGGACCAGGACTAGGTAAGGTCAGTATTTGTTTGTGGGTGTGCATTAGACCATATGATCCTTAAGTCCTAAAAGGTCAAGTATATACTAAGATTTCACTTTGATTTTTACTACATTATAATTTAGTGATTTTCATGACATTTTGATAAATAGATCTTAGAACCTTTATTAGCTTCTTTTCCCTTGTTGTGATTAGATACATGACATATGTTATGGGAGGAAGGGTTTATTTTGGCTCACTGTTTGAAGGTATGGTCTATCGTGTTAGGACGGCATGGCAGAGTAAAAGGCATTTATAGTGTTTGGAGCAAGAGGCTGTGACTCATGTATTCGTGGAGCAGGAAACAAAGGGACAGGGACAGAGACTGGAAGCAGGTCTGGGTTACAACTATCAAGGCCTCCCCACAACAATCCACTTCCTCTACCTAGACTCCACATCCTAAAGATTCTGCTGTGATTACTGACTGTACGTAGGTGAGGGCAGGTGAAAGATAAGCCTGTGATTGGGCAGTGGAAAAAGAAGGTGGGCTGAGAGTCTTAGAGAGGGGACAGAGAGAGACAGAGATAGAGAGGAGAGATAGAGACAAGATGGAACCCATATGAGAGGAAGATGAACTTGATCCACGTGATTTGAGCTATGGATGTCATAGAAGGACAATAAAGTAATGTAGGGTGCATTTGCCCCGTCTAGGTGTGCAGCTTGTGTTTATATCAGTTGAGTTTTGAATTCTTTGTGTGGGTATTTTGGGGGTTGAGGATTTACTGTTATAAATCTGACTGATAAATTATAAGCCTCTAGAGTTTTCTTTATATGGGGCTTGGGGTTTAGAGCCACTCTTGGCAGACTAGCTGCTGGGGATGGATGACTGGGAATGCAAGCAGTTCTGTGGCAAGCGAACCTCGGGAAAGTGGGCAGATCACACTTGGGTATAGCCATGGGGGCTGGGAGACCGCCGTTGCTGGCCAGTAACCTGAGTTAGCATAGATTGTTTTTAAAAATAATTATACACACATTCCACAGCCCCCAAACAGTGTCATCAACGGGGTGCTCAATGTTCAAACACAGGAACCCCTTGGTGGGCATTTTACATTCAAACCATGGCAACTCCTCAGAACCTCATTTGTTCCATTAGAGTCAGGCAAAAAGTCTGATCAAGAATTAAGGCCTGTGACACTATTACTGATGTGTGTGCTTACAGACAGGAACCTAGCATGGCTGTCCTCTGAGAGGCCCAACAAGCAGCTGATTGAGACAGATGCAGATACTTAACACCCAACCAATGGACTGAAGTAGGGAACCCCTATGGTTGAATTAGGGAAAAGGCTGGAAGAAGCTGAGGAGGAGAGCGACCCCATAGGAAGACCAATAGTCTCAACAAACTTGGATCCTTGACATTTCTCAGGCACCGAGCTACCCACCAGGCAGCAAACTCTAGCTGGTCTGAGGCTCCTAGCACATATACAGCAGAGGATGGCCTGGTTTGGCCTCAGTGAGAAGAAGCATCTAAAAAACCTGGAGAGACTTGAGACCCCAGGGAGTAGGGATGCCTAGTGGGGTGGGGTAGGGTGGAGACATCCTCTTGGAGACAGGAAGGAGGAGGAATGGGACGAGGAACTGTTGGAGGGTGGACAGGGAGGGGGATAATGACTGGAGGGTAAAAAAAGATTAAAGATAATACTAATAATAAAAAAAAAATTAAGGCCTGGCTCTTTAAGGGCACAGTGAGCTCCTACTTTGTAGATTCTGTCACAGACATGGGATCCAGCACTTCAGCTCTTCAGAATCACACTAACCCAGCAAGGTGAGTATCACTGTGTGCGTTTTTTTGCTGCTGGGGCACGTGGTGGGTTCACTCTCATCTTTTGGCTTGAGTCAATTCTGTCACATCTTAGCTGTGTGACTGTGAAGAACTCTGTGGCATTTTTATTTCCCAGATCCTCAGTGAGACAGCATTAATTTCTCATAGAGACTGAGGGAAAGGAGAGGAATGAGACACAGGAAACGCTGAGTGATTATGACCTCTAGAAGGACTAAGTCAAGACGGGCTGCTTTGTCCTCTATCAAATTGCTGTTTGCAGGTGGCCCTTGATGGCTCTGTGATCCTGGAAAAATTGATAGCATCTTTGGACTATGGCATCAAACTTAAAAAGCCTTGGAGTATTGTAGAAAGCCAAAACAGCACGAAATGAAATAGTGACATGCCATATTAAGCATATTCAGTATATTATTGAATTCAGCATCTTAGTATAAAATTGCTCATTGTATAACCTTGTTGGTCCAATCTCCAGTTTTTCTTGAAAATTCTGTCCAATTATCTTAGCAAAAGAGACAGATACTCAAAGACTCATTTAATCGTTTCTGTCTTAAATTTTTCCAGCTTTCTTCTGTGAATGTCTCACAGATCACAATCTCTGTCTTATCCATTGGCTTCTAACACATGCTATAAACTTTGACCAGGTAGCAGAAAAAGCTGTGTGAATGGATATGATCCGGACCAACTGTTTTGTATAGTAGACTCAGATCCAATAGCTCCTTAGGCTATATTATCTTAGAAATCCATATCTGACAGTGGACATGTTAGCATCCTGTCTAACCTCCGCCCCACAGTTACCTGGGAGCACCCAGGCAGGCCTGACCCACTGTAAAAGTGGATGCTTGCCCCTCCTCTCTCTCTTGTCCTCTTGGTTTCTTGCTCTTCCCTTCTTGCTCCTGCTCTCTTCCTCACACTTTCCCATTCCCTTCCCCCCTCTCTCCACATGATCATGGCCGGCCTCTACTTCTCTGCTCTCTCTCTGTCTTCCTCTGCCTCTACTACCCTCTTAACTTCCCTCTCCATACCCTGAATAAACTCTTTTCTGTATTATACAGCTATGTGGCTGGTCCCTCAGGGGGAAGGGATGCCTTGTCATGGGCCTGCTGAGACATCCCTTCCCCCATACCTCACCACACACCCTCAAAACATATCCCAAATCTCTTTATCTTTTTATATACACATCAGGGCACACACTTCGAGGAGAGTCTTCCTTCCTTCCTTCCTTCCTTCCTTCCTTCCTTCCTTCCTTCCTTC
>JANHMN010000006.1:97405628-97427222 GCA_030674055.1 Rhabdomys pumilio | reverse complement strand
TCCTCTTCTTCTTCTTCTTCTTCTTCTTCTTCTTCTTCTTCTTCTTCTTCTTCTTCTTCTTCTCTCTCTCTCTCTCTCTCTCTCTCTTCTTTTGACAAGATTCTCTATGTAGCCTGTTCTGTCTTAGAATTCACTCTGTAGACCAGTTCAAGGCTGGCCTTGAACTCAGAGATCTACCTGCCTCTGCCTCCCAACAATATTTTATGGCATGAAGGGTATAGATTGCCATTATTATTTTAGAGACAAGAAACTGGGGTCTTCCTTCTAAAGTACCCTTTGGAGATTAATGTCAAAATGGCTTTCCTACCTGCAGAATCCATAACAATATACATAGCATCATTTCTGGCCAGAGTGTTGATTTGAGGGTTTTGAGTTAATAGTTACACAAGGGTGGTATAGTATTTAACGAAATTCTTAGTGTCATTTTATGTGACACTGTACAGGTGAGGAACTCTGCCCCATACTTGAACACTCTAATGATGCTCTATGCTCACTACCCAGAGTTTGTGCCAATGTCACAGGTTAAAGGTTCAGCGCCCATCAGGATGGCTCCCATTTCAAACACTCGAGACAGATTAAAAGGTCCTCAGGCTACACGTACTTCTGAGCAGTGTACTACAAATTCAGGGGTTCCCACAGCTTGTCTAGGGTCGGTCATTTAGCATGAGAAGTCTGCAGGATAACTCACAATGACAGTTTCATTGTAAAAAGCACAGATGATAGGTGGAGTCTTGGCGGTTTGGAAGAGACAGCCTTCCATATTCTTTCCACGTCTAGTAAGGTGAGCATCCTCTTCCGGCATCTCCATGGTTTCACCAACCAGGAAGCTCACCAAGCTTCAGTATCCAACATTTTTCTTGGACCCCCCTATCTTTGGTGAGATTGAGCACAGGGTTTTACGTCCATCCACTAAGCAAATGATCCCAAAGAGTATGCTTGTCAGAGCCCTCACTGGTAATTCAACCGTTGGCTGTAATCTCTAACTGTCCCTTCCTTGCTGGAGATAGCATGGAATCCCCAGGCTCAAAGCTTCAGCTCTCTGGTCACATAGCTGGACTTTCTGGCCTGTGAGCATAAACTCAGACGTGAGATACAGACACAGCATGAACCACAGGGACACTTCCAACAATAGGAAAATTGCTAAGGTGGGGGAATGTCCTCCTAGGAACCTGGGACAAGAACATTTTCTTTATTATGTAGACCAATACTCTAAATAGGACAAGGGTAAATTAATATTTAAGTGAACACATGATGGAGGACAGAGGAGGACAGCACTTCTGTAGGGTTTGACCCCAGCTTCCTAAAATCTTTTCCAGGGTGATGAATGTGGGAACCTCTGGCTACTCCCTCGTTTGAAGTATTCTGAATTTGTTGATCTGAATCCACATGCTTACAGGGGTCATGTGTCTTGTGGGACTGTTAGGGTGGTAGTGAAGTCTCTGCAGACCAGAATGCCTTGTAATGAGCCATACTCACAGTAGGGCATCACGTATTGAATGCCTGTCATAGACTAGAAACTGTCACAGGTCGGGAGGATACAGATGGGAATAAAACAGAATAAAGCCGCAGCTTGCTTTGTGTTTTCTTTCAGCTTTCCTTCTGGTTGGTGAAACAGACAATAAGTAAATAACCACCGGAGTATGCTAGTCAGGTGATGGCGGAATGTACTTTGGAGAAAACAAATTGAATGCCCGGAACCTGTCGCTGCTCCTCGGCAGGCCGGGCAGGGGAAGCCTGAGTGAGCATTGGACTCTGGGGCAAAGTTTGTAATTTGTTATTGCTGCTGCATGCCCTCTGCCTTAAGGGGAAAAAAAAATCTGTCCCCGAGTGTTTAGCGAGTCTGCTTGGCCTTTTGATTCTGCAGTGATTAAATGCCAGCCTATTGGGAATTAGTTTTATTTTAATTCAAGGTTAAATGTAGAAAAGACCTCCCACTCCTCCCATCTATCAAAGCTCAGCTTCGGATCTTCTAAGGTGCCAGCTCGGTTTTGAAGCCTCCTCGGCCTCCCCCAGGCTAACTGTGGTTTCCTTCCTTCTTCCCCTTGCTGAAAAACGGCACTCAGCTCACCGGTGTTGCGGCACCTTTCACTGTATTGCAGACGGAATTACATGTGTTTGAGCTCCTTTCTGCCAATAAAACGTGTAATTTCCTTGGCTCCAGAGGCTCCTTTTCCGGTAGTTCTCCCTGTATCCGGCTCCCTGCATCCTAAGGAACTTTAGAATGCCTGGTGCATAGCCCCTGCTCAATTAGCTATTGATTGGGAGAGAGACACCTGCTCGCATGCTTAGCAGCACCGATATCTGATTCGCATTATGTAAGTTTCTTATCTAATTTCCACTGACTTTCCAGATGAATGAACTTTTCACCAGGCTCTTTAAGCCACTGGTACTGTTTCATAGGAGAACATTCAAAGTCTAGACTTCTTGATGAGGTAATAAGCGGAAATGCAGGTATCGGTGCATTTCTTATCACAAAGGGATAATCAGTCGATGCAGGGATTGCAAATATAAACGAACATAACAACAACAACATCAGCAGCAGCAACAACAACAACAACAACAACCATTACCTCAGTTTCACTCATTCTGAAGGTGTCTATTGAGTTGTCGTCTTTTTCTGGGTACATAGCAAACACCAGTGACAACCATAAATAGTACAGGCCAAGTCTTACACAGGTATGCATATGCATGTGTGAGAGCAGGTGTCCTGAGAGCCAGATGTGTTAAAACCCCTGGAGTTACAGGTGGTTGTGAGCTGTCTGTGAATTCTGGGAACTGAGATTCAGTCAGTTGCAAGAGTGGTTCTCACTCTTAACCACTGAGCCATCTCTCCAGCCCCTACAATTTAGTTTTAAAGGCATTATAGTCATTCAGATTTCAAGGAATCATGCGGCTGTACTGTTTTCTAGCCTGGCTTAAAACAAAAAAAACCCAATACATTATGAACATTTTTTTGGGTCTGGTAGCATTATTGCTACAATATCATTTTTATTAGCTAATAATGCCTTGTTCTAATAATATAATAATGGCCCAAACTTTTCAGCTGAAATATATCGATTGTGAACTGAGAGCAAATTGCTGCTAGTGGAATTTTTCTGTCAAAGGGTTTGCAAAACCCACTCTTTTATGGGTCTGGCTTAGCCGTCACCACACTCCACCAAAGGACCGGATGCTCACACTGGTCAGCGTGTGAGAAGAGTAGTATCAGCAGATTTATTTGGTTTTCATTTAGGAAAGAATTAACCCAGGCCATGTGTTTTTGCTGGTGAGGATGTGGTCATTTCTTACTCATTGATCTCTAATGAGACCTGCTCCACCGCGGATAATGAATGAAATTTGTAATCAGTATCAGGCCAGAGAAGCATTTTGCTAAGGTGGATGTCAGGACTATTGGATGGTTTCTGCCCTTAAACCATAAAGCGAGGGAATGACTAATAGGTCTTATTCTGTATATTTATGTTAATTGATTCCTCAGTTTGGCCAGTGTCTTGTCCTGCCGTTACATGGAGAAAGGGTATTTAAGAAAAATCCTGGCCTGAATGTCAGGAACACAAGGAAAGAGCTAGGGTGAATGATCTACTGTCAGTAAGGAGACTGTAAAGGGAAGTGGTCCCTGGGCCCAGGGGAGGGAGGTAAAGAACAGCAGCAGTCAGTCAAAGGCTGCATGAGCAGGCAGGACAGCAAAGAGCAGAGCTGGAGCGCATGCGCACTGCAGCCTACCCAGTTTTTACCACAGGGAATGAGGGGCTGTCCCATCTTTGATTGTGGCAATGTGACAAGCGACTTATAAAGTGCTATACAATAGCTCCTACGTATTAACACAGGCTCTACGGAATTTCTATTTTTCTTCCTAATGGAAGGCAGTGGATCAAACAGCTAACAGGCCTGGGAGGTGACTGCGGTGCGGACGGTGGGAAACTAGAATGGCAGCCGGAAGTCTTGCTTCCATTCCCTATCCCACCGTCTGCCAGACCCCCAACCTCCACTGGCTCAGTCATTTCATTCAAAGGCTAGAGTTTGAATGGTTCTCTTGGCTTGGGGTGGAGGGTCTCTGATGCTCTTGTCACCTTAACCATAGCTTGCACAAGTTCAGTGAAAGAACCATGCATTCTTTCCGCACAAATATAGGGAATAACTAACTAAGCCTTTAACACATTTAGTCCGTCATCTCTCCTATGAACTTTTTTGAGTTTCATTAGGAAGAGAGGTTCTGTGAGTTATACCATACATAAATAACTTTACCACACACAACTGACAGCTTGTTTTTACTGTTTCATTATATTTATTTATTTATTTATTTATTTATTTATTTATTTATTGTTCTTTCAAATCTCATGCACCCCAGACTGGCTTTGAATTTGTTACGTAGCTGGGGATGGTCTTGAACTCCTGGTTCTCTTATCTCTGCCTCCGGAGTGCTGTTCATACATGCTAAGGGATGGAACCCAGGGATTCGTGTAGGCTAGGCAAGCAGTACTGAGTTTTTATCAATATATTGACCATCAAAGTCTGGCTTCAAATTCATAAGAACGGCAGAGAGGAATCCTCGGCAGACACATTATTCCTCTATTAATTTTCTTAACTTCCTACATTACCTCATAAAACCACGGACACTTTGCAGTTTGCAGAAAGGGTTGTAGTTAAGGCCACATGCTCTGATGGCTTTCAATGGTGGTGTGTCTTCATCAGACCTAGAACAAAGTGTGTGTGTGTGTGTGTGTGTGTGTGTGTGTGTATGTGTGTGTGTGTACGTATATCCACAGGGAGAAAAATGATGAGATAGTCTGACTTCAAAGAGAAAACTTGCAGATTTTTATCTGTAACACATTTTATTAAAATTGCAACAAACTTTATAAAATCAGATGTATGGTTCATTAAGGGAACATTACCTTACAATTATGATTAATTAGATTAAACTTATGAAAGTGTGTTATTTGTTCACATCAAAAGGGCGGGAGAGGATGATGGATGGAGAAGGAGTGTGATAAATGAACAGAGCGGCTGAACTAAATTGAATGTGTATTCATCCGTTCTCACTTCATAACTAATGATAAATTGAGCATGTCACACTTAACAATACACGTCTGCGCCTAAGCACGCCGTCTCGGCTCCTGTTCTCGGTGTGTTGTGATGGTCGGGACAGAACAACTGAAATTTTACTTACTGGTCTTTGCCTGCCTCTCACCTTGGAGAACACAAGAGATACTTGCTCAATTAAGAGAACGTATAGAGCTGTTAATTCGTCGTAAAATTGCCCTTCCTCAGATCATGCTCCGGCTATTTGGAAACAGATTTATCTTTACCTAAAATGAACATGCCCATTTGCAGGCCTAATTATACGGCAGGGGTGCAAGCACCTTTCTTTTTAATGCCAAGTTATTTTTTTAAAATTTTTTTTATTTTTTTATTTTTTGGTGTTAGATGGAAAGAAATACTCCCCCACACTCATTAGCGAGTCTGGGAAATGTGAAGAGGAGAGACAAACAGGGACAGGCTTCGTCAGCTCCCTGCGACCTGGGCTCTGGAGTATTTTAATTACATCATCATTTTGCAAGGATTATGAAGCTGGTGTTGAGGTCAGGGAGGAAAGGGGTGGGAAATAGTTCTGGTGAGACTGAAACTAGACACGTTTGCCACATAGACTCAGGAATGGCTTTTGGAAAGAATCGCCATTGTTTTCTATAAGAGCTCAGGAGCTATGATATGGAATGTGGCACATGGACAGTGCCCTCTGCCCTCTGCCCTCTGCCCTCTGACCTTGGAGCAAGCCCCTGTGAAGTGAGTGACCTTCTCTGTAAAGGCTGTGCACTCCTGCTTCTCTCTGCTCTGAGTGTTCTGGAAGGGTTTCAGTAGACTCGCTGTGTGCCATGGTGCAGGTGTCTAGTCGGTTCTGATTTTATCTAAACCCCATCATCTTCAAGTCCTCCCTCAAACTTGATTTGAGCCTTTCTAGCTTCATCTCTTCAGCAATGCTAGAGTTTTTAAGGGACCGAGTCAGATAACTTCCACAGCACCACATTCATGGACCACACAACAGGAGACTCGTGGGTAAGAATTATGCTATCTCCCAGGGATGGTGGGCATCCTAACAGGCAGGAGGCAAGAGGGATGGTGGTTGCTTAGGAACTTCAAACGGTGGTGCTGTCACAGTAGTTATTCTTGTTCACTGCAGTTGTCCATAGCTGTGGCTGAACCCAGCCAGAGACATTTGCTGCTGTCCAGACAGCTTTTGTTCACCATGGATTTGGTGAATATTGTTTCTGGCAGTATGGGTTAGACAATGATGTTGCCAGACTTACCACAGAGATGGGTGGGCTGTCACAAAAAGCAACTGTCTGAATCCCCCCCATTTCAGAATGTCACGAGGGGTAAGGCCAAGAGCGCTACTTGTCTGTAAGGTGTGCATTTAAAGAATGGAATAACCCAAAGATGAGATTTCAGGTGATTTGCAAAGCTGACATGTATCATTATCTGAATCACATTCTTTAAAGAGATGTATATATTTAATGTGTGCACCTGAGTGTATGTATTACAGGTATTGTTAGCCGCCACTAGGTGCTGGGAGCCAGACCCTAGACCTCTGTAAGTGCTGTTTTTAACCATGGAGACATTTTTCCAACCCCCTATTACATTCTTAAAGTAGTACAAGAAACATGTGGGTCAATACTATGCCAAGTGAACCCTAAAGTCAACTGCTTGACTCTAACACTAATGACTTAGAGTATTGTGTACATTGGATTAGTCTTGGACCCCAACTGAAGTGATTTAATTCCTGAAGTACACAAACACTTGCTCTGCTTCAATCTTTTTCCTAGTGAGCCCCCTCAGTAATTCATCTGTTAGGCCACAGTGAGGTTCTTGGGGTGTTCAGTCTGTCCTTTCACATGGAGAGATGTTGGGAGGGTGAACCTTGGTCTTCCGATCCAGTGAGAAACAGAAGCAGAATTCAGCTTTCTTGAGGCTGTTGTTTGGTTATCCAGTCAGGTCACCTCTCTCTTCCCAGGCAAACCATTGCTCCCCGCTCGTGAGGATGGTTTCTCTATCAATAACAACCTGTCTTTGGGAAAGAGTATCCTGAAGGTGAGGGAAGAAGGGGAAACTCAAGCTACGCTAGACCATTCAAGAGAAGAGCGGAGAGTAGGAAACTGTCACACTTCTCTGAACTTCGACATGAAAATACATTTCAGAGTCAAGACAATTCATCTCTCAGGTTTCATGTGGGAAGAATATTTACTCAGCTGTGAGAAGAGATCACTAGTAAACATTCAAGCTAATGAAAATTTGATAATACTCCCTGTTCTGGAGGTAGCCTGAATTAAGCAGGTTCTTAGTGTCAGAATGTAAGATGATAAAGAATGTCAGGGACACTTCCTAATGGGAACAGAGCAACGAGAGAGCCCCCTCTCCCGTCATCATGAGAGATCCCCTCCCCCATCACCCCAGAGATGCAGGTCCTCACTTTGGCAAAAGAAAAAAAAGATTATTTTCAGTCCCTGCTTTTTGACTGATGCTGTCTGTGTTAATTTAAAAAGTGTAAATGAGGTTCATTTCAAGAGCACAATTCGAGCTGGAGAGATGGCTCGGTGGTTAAGGGCACCGACTGCTCTTCCAGAGGTCCTGAGTTCAATTCCCAGCAACCACATGGTGGCTCACAACCATCTGCAATGGGAGCTGATGCCCTCTTCTGGTGTGTCAGAAAACAGCTATAGTGTATACATATACATACATACAATAAATAAATCTTTAAATAAAAAAAGAAGAAAAAGTGTACAATTCAGTGGCAATAAGTACATTTTCAACGTTAGGTCACTATCACACAATGCCTTCCCAATATATTTTTAGACATCGGAAAGAGAAACTAGACGTTTATCAATAACTAATTCCCTATCCTTACCCCTGGCTTCAGGTCGTTGGGATTCCACATTGTTGCTGTGAATTTGCTGCTCTATTTCCTTCAAGGGGAATCATATAATGTTTGCTGTTTTTTTGGTGTGTGTGTGTGTGTGTGTGTGTGTGTGTGTGTGTGTGTCTGGTTACTGTTAGTTCACTTTGCATTTTGAGTGCCTGTGAAGGTCAGGCATGGAGGGTACTGGGTAAATACGAAACAAATGAAAGCTGTGGAGAAGGAGGAGGAGTGACGTGCATCTTCAGGACCAATGAGATGGTCCTCAGTATGATGAACTAGGTGGGATTCCCAGAACTCTCATGGTGGAAGAAGAGGACCAACTCCTGCTCATGGTCCCCAGACCTCGTATGTATACTACGGCATCCACACATGCACTGCTTACAAAATAAAAAGAAAAAGTGAGATTTTTTTTCCTGAGCCACGTCTGTTAGTGAATACTTGTAATTCTAGAACTTGGAAGGTAAGGAGAAAGTAGAACAATCAGCAGGTCTGGGCCAGCTTTGGCTATATGGGAGTTGGAAGCTATACTATGCTACGTGAAACCCTGTGTTGAATACCAGAACCGTACCATAATAAAACATTTTTTTCTTAATTTAGTAATAATAAGATAAAACCTGACATTTGTGTACTGTTTTATATTTCTTCACTCGAAGATATTGTACCCCATTTGATGTTTATTATTTTGGAAAAAAATATATCAATCCTTTAGGGTTGAAGTAAAACATGCATTTACCCACATGTCAATATTTAAATTTTTCTAGTTTAATTATAGTTAGAAACATTTTAACTTAGCATTTTTGAGATTAACCCCATGAGCTGGTGGGGTGGGATTTGGGAATGACATGCCTGCTTCCTTCCTTCTTGATAAGGTCCAGGGCTATATCTCCTCCAAGAAGGAAACTAAAGAAGTACCTGCTCCCAAGGTCTCATAGGAAATCAACAACAGAGTCAGAATTAGAATCCACAGCTCGAGTATCCGAGGCTGCACTGGGCTGAGCTGCCCAGAAGACACAAAATTTTTCTTTCCTGTGTGCCTATTCTCAGTGACCTCTACTGGTGCCCACCAAGCGTGAAGAAAAAGTAACCGTCCATGAATTCCCCCATGGGTGCAAACAGTGCAAATTGTTTTCTTTTGGGGTCAGAGCTTTGCCACCTGCCATTTCAGACACGGCGGAAGGCTGAAATACATCATTTGAGGGGTTACACACCATGTCACCCGTTACTGACTGGTCTCGACTTTTCTCTTGGAAAGCCGTTCTCTCTCTTGTCTGGCTTCGTCTCTAGGATCCTGTCGATCTGCGAGGCTCCAGGTGGCCTGAGGAGGCTGGAGGGGACATTCTGCTCCCATTCAGACAGCGGAAAGGAGAGGTTGGGCGTTAATTACACTAATGCCTTTCTGGTTGCAACCGTGTTTGTCCCTGTCTCTGCAAACACCACGTTTTTCCCCTCTGCAGTTTGTGGTTTGACACAGCCTGGTTGCACTTCCCCTCTGATACTGTCTCATAAACCTCTCCGGCAGGGATATAATTGCCCACCTAGCTTTCCAGGTTATGCATTGCCCCTCCCTCTGCAGCACACCGGTAGGTAGAGAAAGCATTTATGCTTGACTCCGTGACTCCCCTAGACCAAGTTCCGCCCTTTTATCACAGAAAGGCTTTCAAGTAAGCGCTGCAGTGCATTTACTTTTTTCTTAATATAACTTCCACCCCTCATTCCTTGTCTGCTTGCCAATGAAGAAAATAGACGAACCTGCTTGGAATAATCAAACGAGACACGGAGAGGAAAAAATAGGGCAGGGCAGAGTCAGTGACTAATTTACTGGGGACAATACATTCATTCCAGTTCAGAATTTTAAAGCCGTCATCCTTGGGAAAATAACTTTTAATGGCCATGGTGATATTTCAGTGACAATATTTGAGTCTTATTGGGAACATTGATTTCAGATTGTAGAAGGAGAAGAAGTGTTAGAGTTACTGATGTCTTTGTTCACGTCGGAACATGTGTTTCAGTTCTGTGATGATGATTCAACTACCACACCGGCTGGACTACCTCTCCTGTCTTTTTCTGACTCCCAAAGAACACACTGTTCCCTTGTCTCTTCTAGGACACACATGACTGTTGTGCACCACCCTTAGTCTCGAAGCCCTGGTGGTTCTAAGAGTGGATCTCTCAGGGATCCCAAACTAGGCTCATCTTCATCATACAAAATGGCTCCCAACACACACACACACACACACACACACACACACACACACACACACACACTGCATGCACACCCAGAGACATGGATCCAGACTGAGATAGCATTAAAAACCTGCTTCTTCCTCTCAGCTGTATGCTAAAATTCAGACTTCTTGGTTTAACATCTAGGCATCCATTGGTCTAATTTCTGTCCAAATGTCCAGCTCCCCTATTCTTCTGTTACATGTATTACAATCTCTCTCCACTGAACTTCTCCCTGGCTCCAATATGTCTGCACAGGTGTGCCTTTTGCCTGGACCATTCCTCTCTCTGTCTTCACCTGGAGGGGTGGTCCTGCATACGACCTGTTTGGTTGGGCCAGATTCTGCTCTGTGAGTCTGGGGTACCTATTTCATGCCATTAAGGTGGCATTTGCCAAATCATGTAGTTTCCTATCTTGACAGGATTGAAAACTACTGGCATCAAGGGTTATTTCATGCCTTTTATTGTTTTCAAACCTAACACACTGTCTGGAAAACAATGTGTCTAGGAATTGTGTGTAGGATGAGGGGTAAAGCCGTGGCTCATTTACAGTGATGTCAATAAGAGCCTGGACTCTGGTTCCAGGTCAGGAATGGCTTTTGATCTTACTACTTATTAGCTGGATCTTTTTGTCAATTACACCTATCTCTCAGAGTGACAGTTTTCTCATGAAGTATAACCATGTCACTTGATGTCACTTTTATTAGAGTTATTGTTATTATTGTCAAATGCTAAGGTAGAAGATGAGGTTTCGGATTGAAACAACAGGATACATCTCCTTCCTGTCTTAGGCAAGTCACATGACCATTATGTAAAATGATGATTTAGAACCCACCTGTTCACAGGTGTGCAGTAACAATGAGACATAACAATTGTCACCATTTATTGAGTGCTTCTTGTGTACCAGACACCTTTCTGGGATCCTCTGTATGCATTAACTCATTTAATTCTGCAAATGTACCACATTTTGTGGTAAAGATCATTATGCAAATTCTACAGATAAGTAATTGATCTATAAGATAGCTTTCTTGACATTATACAGGAAGTAGGTGGCATAGCTCAGAGTCTCCCATAATTACTATATTCTACATGCTACTCACTTCCATCACAGACAGACAGATTACATACACACTTGCTGCTTAAAACACTTCTGTGACACATAAAAGAATACTTTGGGACTCACACATGATTTTTTTTTTTTTAAACATGATCTTGGAGTTAAAGAAGCTAAAAGAAAACAGAAATTGTAAGCGATAAATGTCAAGGAGATCTGTCTAAGAAGGTGTGCCCCATCGGTCCTTCACTTCCAGAGGGGACACATTCTGAGCATTTGCAGTATAGACATGTCCTAGACAAATGGGCATCATCTGTGGCTGTTTACATTTTTTTTTCTATTTTGAGATGGTTGTACAAACACAGGCAGTTGAAAATTGGATAAAACACTTTGCACCCAGTGTCTGATAATATTAATACCTTAAGTAACTGAAGCACAATATCAGAACCAGGAAACTAATGTTGGTACAAGTATTTGCATGGTTGTATATGTGTGTGGGTCTCCCTCTGTGTGTAACTCAGTCATTGCTACTATGATTATAGTTTCATGTAACCAACACTGTAATCTAGATACTTAATTGTATTGTCTCTTCAAGGATTTTCTCTGTTACTGAGATATAACTGGCTCACCATTCCTGACCTTGGGTGGACACTAGTCTCCTCTCTGTCTTGTGCCATTTACGTATGTGATATATACCAATATAGCTATAGTCTGTGCCAAGTGGGGTTTGGCTTCTCCTCCCATTGGTACAATTTTCTAAAGATTCCTATAGGTTGTTTATGTCACAATCTATTCCTTTGTCACAGTTGAGTACTATTCTCTGTGGTATACGCACCCCAGTCTTACCATTCACCTTTGGAGTGATGTGTGGCGATTTCTAGTTTCTGACTATTATAGATAAAACTATGATTGATATGTTTGTATAGGATTTTCTTATCTATAGGACAAATGCTGAGTTGCTGAGTTATATGGCATTGTATGCATAGGTTTTAAAAGATACTTTTTATTTATTCTTTGAGAATTTAATAGCTATATTTTGATGATATCTACCTCCCATACCCTCCTCCCAAATTCTAGCCAGACCTCCTCCCAACAGAGTCTCCTTCCAACTTCATGGCATCCCAAATCTGTTACTGATGCCTACATGCTCATGGGTGTGAGGCCATCCACTGGAGCATGGTCATCTACCATGGCCACACTTCAGAAGAGAATTTCCTCCCCGTGTAGGCCTTCAAATGTAATAGAAACTGATTTTTATTATTTTATTACTATATTTTTAGTTGGTGAAAGAGTTGTTGGGATTAAATTGGAGAGGAGAACAGGGTGTCTCAGCTGTTGATACCTTCATTCCATGTCTGTCCTCCATCACAGACTCACCTTCAAAGTCACTGGCACAGTCATGGTGACTGCAGCAATTTGGATCGAGGGGACATTCACAGAACTGAGACTATGCCAAACAACTTCAGATTTCATGATTACGATGCATGACTGCCATGCATCCCAGGATTATCCCTATGAAATATCATTGTGCTTTATAAAGAGAAAGGACATAGAGCATTTGATGGACTTTTTGCTGCCTCTACAGGATAGCTATTGTATAGCCTTCAGCCATCTGTAACCATCTCTTTAACAACTGGAGCTCCTCCTGATTTTGGCTACTTTCTAAGATTTACAATGGGTCTTAGAATCGTGGAAAATTTACCTCCAGTTCTAAGTTTAGGATAAGAAATTGTTTAAAAGTTTAAAACAAGGGGCTAACGAGATGGTTCAACAGTTAAGAGCACTGAGTTCAATTCCTAGCACCCACATCATGTGACTTAACAACTGCCTGTAACTCCAGCTCCTCTCCTGGCCTCTGCTGACATTGTACTCCATGCATAAACTCTCTCTCTCTCTCTCTCTCTCTCTCTCTCTCTCTCTCTCTCTCTCTCACACACACACACACACACACACACACACACATATACACACACACACACACACACACAGAGAGAGAGAGAGAGAGAGAGAGAGAGAGAGAGAGAGAGAGAGAGAGAATTAAAAATTAAAGAATAAGCTGGGCAGTGATGGCACATACCTTTAATTCCAGCACTTGTGAGGCAGAAGCAGGCAGATCTCTGCGAGTTTGAGACCAACTTGGTATACAGTGTAAGTTCAAGAACAGCCAGGGCTAATTTGTCCTGCCTACATGATGCACAGGGATAAAGGTGGAGCAGAGATTGAGAGAACAGTCAGTCAATGGCTGGCACAACCTGAGACTCATCCCATGGGAGAGAGGAGCTAACCCCTGACACTATTAATGATACTCAACTGTGCTTGCAGACAGGAGCCTAGCATAACTGTTTCCTGGGAGGCTTCATTCAGCAACTGATGGAAACAGATACAGAGACCCACAGCCAAACATCTTGATGAACATTTAGGCGTTGCTATAGATGTGTTAGCACAAGACTGGGGTCCCAGGAAGCACATGGGTTCTGCACATCTTCCTGATCTCTCCCATTGCTCTCTCATTCCTTCCTTCCCAAGACACTCCCAGATGTGAATTCTCCCATGATCTCTGATGTCATGTTTCCTCTTCGTAGAACTGTGAAGTTCTACATTCTCTCCCTCCTCCTAGACCAGGAAATGGCTTTTTGAAATAAACCCTTAATTTTTATTTCCCTTTAACAATTGGTATGTTTCACCACATAAGCATCTGGGGACAGAACAAGCTTTATCTGTTTAATTAACACAGCAGAGGTAGAGACAGCTTTCCTCTTAGTTTTTTTTCTTGTAAAATAATTTCTGTGTTTCCAGTGTAGCTTAAGTAATGGCGCACCTCACGCCTCTTCTCTTCATCAACCCATCTATATGTTCTGCATTAGTTATGTTAGGTGTCATAAAAAGCATTATAATCTTTTATGAAAGAAAAAGAAACATATCTTTTCACATACAATATCAAAGTCTACCTACTCCATGATCTCAATGATAATTATTCAAAAATATTATTTCAGGAACAAGCAAATTCTAAAATGGTATTTTTGTGTTGTAACATGTTTAGAAGGCTGTCATTGTGCTTGCTTGCATGAATACCAACTGTCTGCTGAAAACAGTGACTGTGGACACTATGGGAAAGATATTAAATAATAGCACATGGATGTACTTCGTACAACTGTTTCTTGGGCTCCTACTATGGGTTAAGAATGGAAATCAAAGTTGAAGCAGAGATAGTGTTGATAAGACTTTTATCAAATATTCTGAATGCAGAATTCTTGATGGAGAACTCAACATGAGGCCAGAATTGCTATCACTTCTCATAAGAGAAGCTTGTGTTTCTTTCCAGTGCCTTTGGTTGCAGGAGGAACAAAGTAGGAGGTAGAGGAGAAGGCAGAAGATGAGGAGAAGGAGGTGATAAGAAGGAGGTGGAGGAGGAAGAGGAAGAAGAGAGGAGGAGGAGGAGATGTGAACCAGTCATTGACTGAAGGTGCATGTGTATGAGATTTATATAAAACATGAATTTCCCTACAGTCTATGAGAACTTAAGAATTTTCTTACCCATACAACCTTAATTTACATTTTAATTAGTGTGAATTAAAATTAGTTTATTTACTGTTATTATTAATTTGCATGTGTGATATATGAACTGGGCATGTAAACATGTCTGTGTGCACTGTGTGACCTGTGTGTGTGCTCCTGTGTGCACTGTGTGATCTGTGTGTGTTCATGTGTGCACTGTGTGCCCTGTCTGTGTGTTCCTGTGTGTTCCTGTGTGCCCTGTGTGCCCTGTGTGTGTGCTCCTATGTGTACTGTGTGATCTGTGTGTGTGTTCCTGTGTGCACTGTGTGCCCTGTGTGTGTTCTTGTGTGCCCTGTGTGCCCTGTGTACCCTGTATGTGTGGTCCTGTGTGAACTATGTGACCTGTGTGTGTGGTCCTGTGTGCACTGTGTGCCCTGTGTGTGTGGTCCTGTGTGCACTGTGTGACGTGTGTGTGTGCTCTTATGTGCACTGTGTAACCTGTGTGTGTGTTCCTGTGTACACTGTGTGCCCTGTGTGTGCTCTTGTGTGCCCTGTGTGTGTGCTCCTGTGTGCACTGTGTGATCTGTGTGTGCTCATGTGTGCACTGTGTGCCCTGTGTATGCTCTTGTGTGTACTGTGTGCCCTGTGTGTGTGCTCCTGTGTGCATTGTGTGACCTGCCTGTGTGCTTCTGGGTGCACTGTGTGACCTATGTGTGTGATTCTGTGTGTACTGTGCCCTGTGTGTGTGCTCCTGTGTGCACTGTGTGCCCTGTGTGTGTGCTTCTGTGTGCATTGTATGATTTCTGTATAGGAGATCTACTTTCTCCTACTTTAATCTTCAGATCTAGCTTCCTACTTGTATCTGCGTGTAGTTTCCTCAGCATACCAAGCAATTACAATCTTCTGTTGCTTCATTACCCTCTGTTCTATTTCCAGAAGTTTCTTATTTCAGTTCTGTACATCTAGAATGCCTTTCTGGGATCAGTTTTCATGTTACTGCTTCTTAGCAAGGATTCTCCAACTCCAGGTTGCTGGCCATTCCCTCTCACCTTAGTGTTCTCTGTACTGAGACCTGCTATAATACTATTCCCCCATGTTTCCCCTGTAGTGCTTAGTAAGCACCTTGGGAAGCATGCCTTTAATTTCAAAGTACTTAGAGTCTGGTGTGCAAGTCATGCTTATTGGCTTGCTGATTGGCTGAATGAATAAATGTACTCCCAGTGCCATTTAAGTCCATGGAAAGAAAGCATTATGCCTCCATTTTCTTTATGTACCAAAGGTATTTGAAAAGCACTCATCTATTGATTATCTATCTATCTATCTATCTATCTATCTATCTATCTATCTATCTATTATCAATCAATTTATCTATCATCTCTATCATCTATCTTTTAGCTATCTATCATCTATCAAGAAATCTATCATTTATCTATCATCTGCCTATGTATCTATTGTCTATCTATTATCATATATATATATATATATTCTTTGTGGCTAAAAATATAAAATTTTGATGTTTCAGTTACAACATTATGGTTCTGATCCTGAATATTTTCAACATGCACTTAAAATATATCTTACTCTATTGTGTTATGTTTGGGAAGGCCAAATAACTTATGCTGATCTTAACATTTTGGCATCTACTTAGAAGTTCTAAAGATTATTGGGTTCAACTTATAAAAATCAACTATCAATAAATTATTTAAAAAAATTGTAAGGCATTGTATAGTAACCCTTGATGAGGTTGTCCATGTAATTTTATTACATGATAAATTCAAAATTCTGAATGACACTGAATCACTGGTTAGATAAATAATATTAAATAATCACAAGTTGGAATATAGAAAATTTCAAAATGTAACATATATGGGAGGTTATACCAGAGGTTATTTTATGTAGCAGAAAAGAAATAATTTTGCTGTTGTTATATTTGAATTCTTGATTATTTCTTTTTTTTTGCTGGGGTTTCCACTGAGGTAGTTTACAGTGAACAGTTTGAGAATAGGGGGCTAAACTGTTCAGGAGAATAGACCAAATTTACACATTAAAATTCTTGGAAGTATACCGGCTTTCCTTGTAACTTCATGGTGAGATGATGTTCTTTGTGAATCACCTTGATTTCCCAGTCAAGTTTAGTGAGAGAATTATATCCATCCACAGCTTGATCACAAACATGAGTGAATGTATTTCCTCTCAAGACATTTCTGCCCTCTCTCTCTGAATAAGGCCAAAGGGATGCTAAGCTGGTTCTTTCTCAGAACCTCATTTTAATTAATATGTTAGTTCTGCTTCAGGTTAACATGAAAAACACCCATGGGCAGCTGTGTGTAAATGTAAATTAGCATATAATTTGAATAGTGCTCATTTTGATACATCCATTCAAACTAGACCGACTATAAACAACTAGGAAATTGGAAAGGCTAGGTAATTTTTTTTCCAGATGGAAAAAACAATGGATTCTATATCATCAGTTGGTCACAATAAAACCAACAAATGAACAAGTTCTGTTACTAAGACTCAATTCCCTTCTCTGAACATTTCATTGTGCACCAGGGACTGGGGGCCTGGATTTCCTTCAACAACGTGTTAGTCTCCTAAATGTCTGGTAGTTTTAAATTTGGGAACCTGGTTTTCTAGAATCTTAGGGCACCTCTGTCAAGACAGAGAATAAAGTACATTTTAATAGGTATCTATCTAGCTTCATTTGGAACTTTTAAATATTTATAAATATGTGAGAATCCATCCGTATTCTTTCCAGGTCCTGAAAATGTTATTATACACAGCCTAGTCATGTATCAATATAATAGCAATTGAGTATGATAGAATTTTAAATGAAGGGTCAATGACATACAATACAAAAGAATTTCCAAGATGATTTAGTAGTACAGGATACAGAATCCACCAATGATTTAGGACTTCTATTAGTTATTATTGCATAAAATTATTATAAATTAATGGGCTACAGTAACAAGTGTCTAGTATACAAGAACCCTGGAATGGCTCATTAGGAAGATTATTTTGGGATTATAATCAAAGCATTGGTCCGGGCTGCAGTCCCACTGGGCTGGGCTGGGCTGAGTCTGCTTCCAAGTTCACTCACCTGGTTGGTAGGTAAATTTTTCGTAGGCTGCCTTGGGCCCTCATGAGAGGACAGCTGGCTTTATCTATTAATAACAGAGAGAAAGCAAGAACACCCAAGGTAGACGTAATGATTTTTTAAATTAAGATTTTATTTTTATTTTGTGTACATTGGTGTTTTCCCTGCATGCATGTTTGTGTGAAGGTGTTGGATCCCCTGGAATTGGAATTACAGACAGTGTGAGCTGCCATAGTGCTGGAAGAGGAGCTCTTAACCACTGAGACATCTGTTCAGTCTGCTTGCTTGCTTGCTTGCTTCCTTGCTTCCTTCCTCTCTCCCTCTCTTCTTTTTCTTTTTATTCAATACAAGCTTTTACTGTGTAGCCCTGGCTAACCTGGAATTCTCTCAGTAGACTAGGCTGGTCTCGAACTCACAGAGACCTGTCTGTCTCTGCCTCCTGAGTGCTGGGATTAAAGTCATATGCCACCACCTCGGGCCACCATTTATGCTGTATTCTATTGCTCTTCTAGGATGACTATCCGGGGATCTCCAACAGAGAAGACTACACAAAAAATGAGAGGAGCAGACCTACGCCATTGAACCCTGTCTTGGAGGCTGCCCATGACAGCACTCCTTATAGAATCTCTCCAGCACAATGACCTTCAGTTCCCGAATATACAATTCTGCCCTATCTCAAGGCCTCTACATGCATAGCCTCTGCCTTTCCATCGATCTTTCTTGGCTCACCCAGTATGGACTAGAATTTAAATGCTACCACTATAGTGAGATTTTCACTGATCACTGAATATGCAGTAATTATACATTCATTCTTTATAATATCACATTATTTGAACTGAGGAGTCAGCACATAAATACATGTTGAATGAAGGCATCCCAGTAGTTATACAACCTTGAGGGAAAGGTAAGCTTTCTAGACATCAGTAGCTTTAGTCTGTGCTTAATGATCTCCCACACCTCCTGCACCCCACACCTCCTGCACCCCTGACTATATACTGGGGAATATGAGCCCAAGTAAGATACCGCTTTTTTTTACATAATCATCAAGGAGATTTTTTTATTGTTGGCTAATTTATTTTCCCCCTTTCTCTTTGGGGTAGGATAAATTTTCCTCCTACTTTGTTTACAGGCTCCCTTTCTTCACCTGCATTGTAAAATCGCTTTCCTCATTTTCCACTCATCCACCCACAAGAGGCACATTTCCTGCCCTGTACATAGCTTAGAGGATTTAGTTTGAATTAAGGTTCTTATTTCATGTATGAGAAGTGCTTGAATGGGAACAAGTTTAAAAAAATGTTTTTTAACATAAACCAGTTTTGATCTTGAATGATAAAGTGTCCCCTTGAACATGGGAGAGCATGTGTGTTTTTCAGAAACTTGTTGTATACAAAAGAACAAATACCCAGGAATCAAAGCAGACCCTTAATAATACCCAATTGGAGTTCTGGTCATGTTTGAGCTATTCAGAGTCTAATCAGTAAAAGCCCCTTGTGTCGATAATTGCCTTCTCTTGGAATCATTGCAGGTATCTGTTACGCCATACATTATCCACATACAAAGGAGCATATGGTTATTGAACACATAAAAACAGGCTGTCGGCGAATGTTTCCTTTAGGTACCTTAAAATATTCCTGTACAGAACATTATGTGGGCTGCTTCCTAACTCTTCTACTCCTAGTGTAGAGAAACAAGTTGCTCTTGCTTAACATTAAAAACCAAGGGTTATCACACTATAAGACATTGGAGATCTCAGAACTGACTTATTAAGAAGGAACTGCAGTAATTATTCTCTAGAGTGAAAACGGAGCCACGGACAGACAGGATTTCTTAAAAGTCGGCAAAATATTGTTTTTCTCTCAGAAAAAAGAAACATGAGTTTTGTTTTTTAAAGAAAGGAAGCATACAATGGATAAAACCCTTTATTGACCCAGGTTGATTTTTACTTCCAATTGCCTTGTTTTTCCCCAATTGTGCTAAATGAAAAAGAGAGATGATCAAAAGCATATTTAAGTTGTTACCTTATTTGAATCAAGTAACTTGAATGGTTACACTTTAAAATATTTTTAACATTTAATTAGTTTCTTTTATCTTATGTTTATGAATATTTTGCCTGCACCGCCTGCAAGCCTGTTGGATCCGACGGAACTGGGGTTACAGATGGTTGTGAGCCACCATGTGCGTGTTGGAATTAGTTGAATCTGCATCTTCTGCAAGAGTAGCAAGTGCCACCGAGCAATCTCTCCAGCCCCCCAATAGTTATACTTTAATAGTTTAAAAAGAAATTTCTGATTAGCTGCAATGCTTAGCTAGTAATCATTCTGCAAAGGTGGGATATGACTTTAAGAAATGACCACTTTGTATGGACAATGTAAGACGCACACATGCACCCACATGTCTATGCAAATGCACAACACCATGTTAGAATGACTGTCTCAGGCAAGAGTTTAAGTTGGTAGATATCAGAAATAAATAGATTGGTAAGAAAATATTGATGATCTTATAAGACTAATGAGAGTGGAATGGGAGTTATGTGGATGATTCTGAAATATCTTCATTCCTTGACGGTATAAGAAAGTCCCAGGGTAGAGACAAAAGGCAGGTTTATAAAATGCTATCTGGAAAGAACTCTTGATGTGATTTCCACTCCCTCTCTTCTTGACCAGTGCTTCTCAACCTGTGGGTCACATGACTCCTTTGGGGGTCAAATGGCCCTTTCACAGGGGACGAATGTAAGATATCCTGAACATCAGATATTTATATTGTGATTCACAACAGCAGCAAAATTACAGTTATGAAGAAGCACCAAAAATGATTTTATACATGGGAGTCACCACAACATGAGGAATTGTGTTAAAGGTTCACAGCATTGGGAAGGCTGAGAATCATTGCTCTAGCCAGATGAGGGTGGCTGGTTCTTGCTTCTCACCTTGTGCTTATTCAATCGTGTTTTCAGTGGAGACACTTGGAAGGCATGGGTGTGTCCTGCAAAGGTTGGGTGAGGGGAGGGACTGCCAGGTGAGTTTATGGGGAAGTTTTAATTGACCTCAGTTCTGAGACTGATGGTTCTAGAAGATTCATGTGCATCATGTGCATTTTCTTTCTTTTTTCTTTTTTTGATGTGTACAAATTTCTTTTTTATTGGATATTTTATTTATTTACATTTCAAATATTATCCCCTTTCCTGGTTTTCCCTCTGCAAACTCCCTATCCCATTCCCCCAACCCTGCTTCTATGAGGGTGCTCTCCCACCCACCCACCCACCCACTCCCACCTCACTGCCCTAGCATTCCCCTACACTGGGGCATGGAGCCTTCTTGGGACCAAGGGTCTCCCCTCTCACTAATGCCAGATAAGGCCATCCTCTGCTACATATACAGCTGGAGTCATGGGTCCCTCCATGTGAACTTTTTGGTTGATGATTTAGTCCCTGGGAGCTCTGGGGGGTCTGGTTGGTTGATATTGTTGTTCTTCCTATGAGGTCGCAAACCCCTTCAGCTCCTTCAGTCTTTCTCTAACTTCTCCATTGCAGATCCCATTGGGGACCCCATGCTCAGTCTAATGGTTGACTGTGAGCATCCACCTCTGTATTTGTCAGGTTCTGGTAGAACCTCTCAGGAGACAGCTATATCAGACTCCTGTCTGCATGCACTTCTTGGCATCTGCAATAGTGTCTGGGTTTGGTGTCTGTATATGGGATGGATCCCCAGATGGGGCAGTCTCTGGATGGCCATGTGCATTTTCTATGAACCAAATGGGGTCATTTACATCATTTACACACACACACACACACACACACACACACACACACACACACACACA
>JANHMN010000006.1:97383850-97405618 GCA_030674055.1 Rhabdomys pumilio | reverse complement strand
CACACACACACACACACACACACACACACACACACACACACACACACCTACTTACGTAGATAAGGGGAGGGGAGAATTAATAGGGACATAAAATGACCTAAGAGAAGCTGAATGGATGGGTGTCTATTTGAGTTTTTATACAGGACCAGAGGCTACAAGGGGACAGTACTCGCTGCATATACTGTGAAGGCTTAGAAAATCATCTGGCAAGATGAACATCCAGTTGTTCCCAGGGGCTCTTGGATACAGAAAGATAGATACTTATGCATGTACTGTGGATGTTTCCACTAACGTGGTAGTGTTTTACCTAACTTCATCTTTTTATTTGTTATGAAGCCCAGGCTGGCCTTGAACTGGTTACCCTCCATAGTATAAGATTAGGCTGCTTTGCTTGGTTTAATGGTGCTTTCTAAAGCTTGCCTTTCCTGTTCTAACAAACAGCAAGTTCTTCCTCACGAAAGTCATTAACAATGGGCGTCTAAGCTTGGCTTAGTGGTGCACAGTTTTAATCTTAGCACTCAGAAGGTAGAGGCAGGCAGAGCTCTGTGAATTCAAGGCTAGCCAGTTCTACACTGTGAGTCCCAGCCCAGCCAGAGTGACACAGTGAGATCCTGTCAAAACAAAGCAAAACAACTCACCCAAACCAGGAGCAACAACAACAATGGAAAACTGGCGATGGACGGTGTATGGTGAACGTGTGTCACCTCCTAAGAGGTTATATTCTTGGTATGTGTGATGGCCATTCAAAGTTTTATTTATTCATATATAGTTTGTGGGTGCAGTGCTGAAAATTTTCTTTGCCTTTGACCTCTGATCAGGTATTACCATATGGGGATCTTTGGTGTGTGCTGGAAGGAAATGCTATCTGGTTTCACTGTGAAATGCATGGCACCCTCTGCTTGTAATAATAGAAAAGCGCTTTGCTATTCAACCCGTGCATTCATCTATGCGACCGTGTCTCCTCAGGGAAATGCTGGAAAACGGGATTTATGTGGCCTCCTCCTCCACTTCCCCCCCACCCCCGCTTTCCCCATCCTTGTCCAGGTAGCTATTAGTTGTCTCTTCTAACAACACTGCTCCGGCTGCAGCTGGGAGTGCTTTTTAACGTAGGAGGTGTACTTCAGGCATGACACCAGGTCACTTTCTGAGTTACATTTTATGGGACTGATTAAACTTTAGCACTATAACTGTTGACTTTACAGGCCGGCGAAGGGACTCAGAATGTCACACTCTGGATAATGTGTGCTTCTCAATCTGGAAAAATCAAATAGAGATAAGAGTTTAATGTGCTTGACAAAGGAAACTGTCATCCACTTTCGAGTCCTCTATATTTGTGAGACCTCAATATTTAAGATGAAGTAATATCTTTCCCACTGATGAAGTTCAGTCACAGTGAATAGTTATATGTATCAAGGAGCATTTTCAGTTCCATGGGTGACAAGGAAGATTTAAATGACCTCCAGTGCTCTAAGCTCAACCACCTGCTTTTGGCTCCTTGGTTTCTGGAGAATGAAGAATTTGCTCCTGGAATTTTCAAGGTTTGAGAAATGCACAGCTGATATTTTTACTAGAGAAATAACCTTTGCCTAAAATACAGCAGCATCATGAACTCAATTCTTTCCCCCATTTAATTTGGGAGTTGAAAATAGAAATCACTTTATCTATATTGCCAAAGTAAGGCAAAATGCTCCCTGCTGCTCTCTCATGGATTCGTGATGTGGCTCATAACTAGAAGGAACATGGAAAGAACGTAAATGTTAGATGTGGAAAATGTCATCACGGATCCATAGGCTTGCACTATGCTAGGCAGCTAGGTTGGTCCGTTTCACAGAATCCCCTTCTCTGTGTGGTTCTGGATCAGGCCTTGGGGGCTGATGCTGGAAGGTCAGGGTGGGCTGCACTTGGAAGGGCATGTGTGCTGTGGCTGCTCTTACAGGGAATCATGCACAATGGCAAGGGGCAGCAGCTGAGCCTGCAGGTGACCTAGCACTGAGTGGATCAGAGGCTTCTGCTCTTCCAAATTCCACATATATGCAAACTCTCTTATGGGAAATTACATTGTAGAGTCAATTGTTCTATAATTTGTGTTGTGCCAGTTTTAAGTTCTAATCTAGGCGGGTTGTTTTCCAATACATACTAGTGGGAGAAAAATACAAAGCAGAATGAAGGTGTAAGGTGAAAGAAAATGTTGTGAAGTGTAAACTCCTAGCAGTTTTTGCTTGTTTGGTAATAGCATATATATATATATATATATATATATATATATATATATGCACAATGCATATATATATATATATATGCATATATGCACATATATGCACATATATATCCGTAAGTATGTGTACAAGTATAGAGGTGTATATACACACACATGAACATATATAGGTATGAATGCATGGATGTAATAAACGCATGGATTTATAGATGTATCTATACATACACATCTATACATACAGATAGACACGTGTACATAGGTATTGTGAACAAAAATTTCTGGAAAGGCCACACACTACACCAAACCTTCTACCATGCCAGCCAGAAGTTCAATGATTTTGGCGACACTGGAATGTTGCAGGTCCAAAGCCTAATTACAATTTATCTTGGGCTATTTTTAGCCATCACTTGCCACTTCTTCCCCTGTACATTGTGTCTGACCTGACACTCTTGTGATTAACAAGTCAGAACGTTTACAGTGTGTTAACAGACCACCAGCTGCCACTAACAACAGCTGTGAGTGTTATCAGATGGCACCCGAGGCCTCTAAGTAGTGATTCTCTGATTCACTTTAATGCATTCAACTCATATCCTTGACGCTTCTACCAATGTGTCTATAAGCACCTTGATCGGTGACTTTCTTTGTCTTGTTATTATAAAACTTCCTGAAATAGTTATCTTATTGGAACTTGGAATATGGGGTAACTTGGGTTGTTATTAACAATTTCTCATCCCCTTTGAGGTAAGAGTCGTGTGTTTGTGTGAATGGAATATACAGCACACATAATCATACACATGGTATTTGCCTGTGTATATACAGGTTTCCCTCCATATCTGTGCATTATTCCTCTGTGTCCATGATATTATTTCAAATAACAAGACTTACAGATGATCAGATTCCTATAGTGGCCCTCCAAGTTTACACTGGAACCTACAGATAGAAAGATATCTGTCTGTCTCTCTCACTGTTTGTCATGAAGGTCTCTCTCTCTCATATGGAATCACTATCAATCAGAATATCTTCTATTCATACTGGTCCCATGACCTTTCTATGCCAGAAGGGCCTGGCACAGATCAGCACCACTAAGCTATCTCCTTACTGTGTTGTTTCCGGTTTTGTGTATTGGGAACTCGGTGGAAGCATCCCCTGTCTTCTCTTCCTTCTTTCTCAACATTCCAGTCTTCCTTGTCCCAGTGTCCCTACCAACCAATATATTATGGCCTAAGGCAAATGGAAAATTAGTCATTTGTTTCCCAGTGGCTGGGGACCCAAGATATAAATATATATGCAGATTGTTCTGAAGCAAGCCCTTTAACTCCAATGTACTTGCAAATCTCCTAAATACTGCTATGATAATAGTAGGTGATTTATTTTATGTCTGGGTACATCTGAAGGGTGCGGCACATTGTGATTTGCAAACCATTTAACTTGCTAGAATCCGAGTGTTTGGCTTCATCTGCAGAGTTCGCCCACAGGAATTTAATATAAAGGCTTTTATTCATGTTGTTTGAGTGTGGTACTTCCCCCAGATCTGATGGATGAGTTTGAAATGTGTGTGTTGGGGGTGGGGGGAGAAGGGAGGGAGGAGGAAATTAGCCTTTCTGCATCTTCTAAGGAAAAGCAAACCTTCATCCTCCATTTCCCACACATCTGCTGTGAAGAGTCAAGGACTCCTAGAGAATGACAGCACGTGGGCGACCTTATTACTCAGATGTAAGCGGAATGGGCATGGGCCCAGGGGACAATGAAGAAGAATATTGTCCCTCTAGCTCTTATGTCTCACCTTGAAAGCTAAATGGAGAAGTGACTCAGTGCCCAGCACCCTTGCTGTCTAAGGGACTTCAGCTTATTCCCAACCTTCTGCCCACAGCATTTCTGCATGGCCGGACAATGTCAGCGCCCTGCTTTGTTACTGGTTTTTGTGGTGTGGAGTGAATTGTTTTTACTCCTTACATTCATTGTGTGCAAAACAAGTTGGGCAAAAAGCATGATTTCTGAAATCCTTGCTATGCTTCTGTTTGATATTGTACTGGCTGGTTTTCTGTGTCAACTTGACACAGTCAGAGTTATTACAGAGAAAGGAGCCTCCCTTGAGGAAATGTGTCCATGAGATCCAGCTGTAGGGCTTTTTCTCAATTAGTGATCAAGGGATAAACCAGGGCTATATACATGAACTTTGGAGAATGGAAAGGGATTCTTCTTGGGGTGAAGTTTCATTGGCTGAGGCTTAAGGTACTGGAGATACCTCATTTGCATGGTGAAGCATTCCAGGAAATTGAATCTGTAATTTCTCCACGGATCACATGGCATTCCCCGTGTATTATGTGTGGGTCATGCTCCCCAGATCAGGCCTCACTAAGAAAAGGGAGTCTTCCATTTTGTGCCGAGCTGAGGAACACTGTCTGTATGAGGGAGACTGCAATCTTAGTAGCAAGGTGCAACACTTATCCTACATAATTAGGAAAGAGATTCTAAGACACGAAAGCTGAAGTTTAACTAAAGGGAAGAGAGATATCAAGGAAAGAAATAGAAAGGTCTTGGTGATTTATGAGATGAAGGGAATGGTGAGGGGGATTGATGAGTCAGAGGATGGTGCCTCCTGGAGAGTAGATAAGCAGCAGCAGCAGCAAACAGGCAGATATGTAGCAGTGGCTGATTGAAAACTACCAGGAAGCAATTGAGAATTACACTTGGGTGGTGCTTTGCAGTGCCAAGCGTGTCTACGTACACCTTCTCAGTAATTACATCTTGTAACAAAGCAGTATGTATTAGTATTTCTAGTACTGACAAGCCAAGAAAAAAATTGACATTTTGGACATAGGCAAAAAGATGACTTGTCAAGTCACAGTGTAAGAACTAAATGTGAGACATTCAGGTCTCAGTTTGGACTTAGAATTCACTGCTCCAGGACACATTCCGGGAGGAGTACACTATTCCTGAGTCAGAGGACATTTGCTGGATTAACATTCAGAAGAGGAAGGGAAAGGCTGATTAACATTCCTCAGACCACAGGGAAGAGAACCCACCCGTGGATGGGGAAGGTCCAGAGCACAGAGACACATTCCAGGATGGGAGGTGGTCAGGAAGAAAGTAATGTGTGAATCTGAGTCATCTATAGACTGGACCTGAGAAGGTCAGCCTTTGTGGTTGCCCTTGTATACTTTGTATAAGAACTGCTCCCAGCTTTTGTTCGGGGTTCTCTTGCCTGCATGCAAGAGAGCCCCAGTGCACCAGAATCATTAAACCTCATGTTGTTGCAGTGAATCCTCTCTCTGTGTGTGACTCTGGGGGAGCATGTCCCCTGTTTTGAATCTTAGAGTCCAACACTTTTGGAGGTCCCACTGAGATTCACTCTCTCAGACCCCCACAGCTCCAGGGATTGGAGGTCTTCTTGCTCAGGCAGGTTTGTGTACTGTTTTGTTTTTGTTTTTGTTTTTTTTTTTTAAAATCTGTGAAGTATCTGTGCCCATGGCAGGGGCAACCATCTGTGTAGTCTGGTTTCTGTGCTCATGGTAGGGGCAAGAACTTGGCAAGCCATGGAGAGTGTGACCCTGGGATAGGGTCAGGACCCTGGGATAAGAGTCAGGTTATGAGTTCTGAGAGGAAATTCATGGGTAGTGGAAGCAGTGGGGCAGACATGTCAGCACACTGCAGGTCACAATTCCCTGGGGGACACCCTGGGGTTTGCTTGTATGGGAGATAGAGTCAGGACTGACCCTTCTTCGTTTGAAGGTGGTCTTTGGCCACTGTTGCCTGGGGCAGTGTTTGTTGTGCTCTCGTGGCAATGTGTCCGTATCTAATTCTGTTTGTGTTGTTCATTGCTGGTAGTGTCAGAAATCTGTTAGATTTGGTCCAGCATGGGTTGACCAAGTCATCTGAATCTGTTAAATTAGGTCCAGTGTAGACTGGCCATGTCATCTGGTTATTGGAGCCTTCCACCTGCAGTCTTTCTATGTCCTGATTGTACAACCTGGTCTCTGTACCTGTGACAGAGATGAGAACCATCTGTATCACCTAGTTTATGCTCTGCCTGTGACAGGGATGAGCTGTCTGTGTTGTTTTTCTCTGTTTTCTTGGTAAATTGCCTGTGTGTTGGTTGTCATTCTTTGTGTTCTTGGACTTTATTTGTTTATTTATTTGTTGATGGACGTTATTTTGGACCGAAACTACTGTATTACCTACCATGGGACAAACACTTTCCACCCCACATCTTTGACTCCCGACCACTGGACTGAAGTTAGGACTAGAGCTTGTAATTTGTCAGTAGGAGTGAAGAAACGGAGATGGTAGACATTGTGTACCTCAGAATGGCCATCTTTTCAGATGGGATGGCCACCAGCGGGATCCTTCTTTCTAGAGAAAGTTAGACAGGTTAAAGCGAGAATTTTTCAGAGGGGTTCTGGTGGACATCCAGACCAGATCCCTTATATAACTGTCTGGGAAAATTTGGTTCTCTGTCCCCCACCCCCTGTGAGTCCACCCATTTGTTTCACTTTCAGACCCACTGAATACCGAGGTGTTTGAGTTGAAGGATGGTGATGAGGAGAGCCTCACATCCCGTGGGAGAAAAGATCTTACCCACCTCAGATGCTGACCACCTCTTATTATATCCCTATCCTCCTTACCCTCCACCCCCCCCCCCAATGGTGGCCCCAGCTACAGCTCTGGGAGCACAGGGAGTCGCAGTTCTGGGAGCACAGAGGATCACAGCTCCAATGGAACCCTCGGTCACCCCTGGCAGAAGTGGGCCAGGAAGGTCTGGCTGCCTGGACTCGGAACAGGCAAGTGGTGACCCCTGAGATCACTGTCCTGCCTCTGTGAACCTATGCCCCCCCCTCATAATAAGGGCAACCAGCTTTTCCAGTATTGGCCCTTTTCATCTGCGGATCTCTATAACTGGAAGACTCATAACCCTTCTTTTTCTGAAAACCCCCAGACTCTGATTGACCTGATTGATTCTCTCCTTTTTTCTCGCCAGCCCTCTTGGGATGATTGTCAGCAACTCTCACACACATTCTTTACTACTGAGGAAAGGCAGCATGTCATCTTGGAAGCCAGGAAAAATGTTCCTGGGACAGATGGAAGACCCACTCTCCTACAGAACGAGATAGACACAGCCTTCCCTGACCAGACCAGATTGGGATTTTAACACACCAGGAAGTAGGGAACACTTGAAAGTCTATTGCCAGGCTCTAATGGCATGTCTGCGTCTGCTGAGCATAAAGCAACAGTGATGATAGCCTTCATTGACCAATCTGCCAGTGATATTAGGAAAAAGCTACAGAAGCTGAATGGATTACAGGACAAGACTTTTAAGGTTTTGGTACTGGTAGCTGATAAGTTGTTCTATAGTAGAGAGACTGAAGAAGAGAAGGAAGAAGGGAAGTAGAAAGAGCAGAAGCTAGAGAACTAGAGAAAGAAAAAGACAGGAAAAGAACTTGACTAGAATTTTGGCCACAGTGGTCAGAGAGAGTCGAGAGCCAGGCAAGAGTGTACCAAAGGAGGCCTTTAGATAAGGATCAGTGTGCCCATTGCAGAGAAAAAGGGCACTGGGCAAGAGACTGGCTGAAGAAAAGGGGGGATAGACCCTGCCGAGCTTGAGAGGAAGCCCCAGACCACAAAATACTGGCCTTGGTCAAAGATAGTGACTAGGGAGGATGGGGCTTGGACCCCCTCTCTGAGCCCAGGGTAACCCTGAGAGTGGAGGGGAAGCCCACCCAGTTCCTGGTGGATACCAGGGCCCAACATTCAGTCTTTTTGCAAACCATGGGCCTATTGTCTGGCAAGAGGTCGTGGGTCCAGAGAGCTACTGGCAATAAACAATATTCATGGACCACCCGAAGAACAGTGGATCTTGGCGTGGGCCAGGTGTCCCACTCGTTCTTAGTCATTCCAGAATGCCCCTACCCTCTCCTGGGCAGGAACCTGCTTGCAAAGATTAGAGATTCACTTTCTTCCAGAGGGCTTCCAAGTAATAGACAGACAGGGAAATGCAATACATGTGTTGACTGTAAAACTCGAGGATGAATATCACCTCTTTGATCACACAAAAGATAATCCTGGAGATATGGACTGGTGGCTGGACCAGTTTTGACAAGCATGGATGTAAACTGCAGGCATGGGTGAGGCTAAGAGCCAGCTGGCAGTCCACATAGAGCTAAAAGACTTGGTCACTCCAGTAACAGTCCCTCAGTATCCAATGAGCAAGGAAGCCCAAGATGGAATTAGACCTCATATCTTCAGATTGCTAGATTTGAGGATACTTAAAAGGTGTCAGTCAGCATGGAACACATCCCTGCTTCCAGTACGAAAGCCAGGTACCAACAACTACCTACCGGTGCAAGATCTCCGTGAGATAAACAAACGAGTGATGGACTTACATCTCACAGTACCAAACCCATATAATTTTTTGAGCTCTCTTCCCCCAGAAAGGACTTGGTACACTATACTGGATCTTAAAGATGCCTTCTTCTGTCTCTGACTGAGCCCAAGAAGCCAACTGATTTTCACTTTTGAATGGAAGGACCTGGAATCAGGAATATCTGAACAATTAACATGGACTCGGCTTCCACAGGGGTTCACGAACTCCCCTACCATCTTTGACGAAACTCTACACCAGGATCTCACCCTATTCAGAGCAGAGAACCCCCAGGTAACCCTTCTTCAATTCGTAGATGACATTCTCTTGGCTGCCCCTAGTAGAGACATGTGCCTCGATGGAACCCGTCAATTACTAATGAAACTGGAAAAACTAGGTTATAGAGCCTTTGCTAAGAAGGCCCAGATCTGCAGAAAACAGGTCAGTTACTTGGGTTTTCTGCTCAGAGATGGAAATCAATGGCTGTCAAAAGTGAGAAAAGAGACTGTGTTTCACATCTCCCATCCCTCAAATGCCAAAGAAGTAAGAAAATTCCTGTGGACAGCAGGGTTCTATCAATTATGGATCCTAGGGTTTGTTGAGATGGCAGTGTGTGGGGAACCAACAGAAGGCAGCTATCATCCTTGCAGCCATCTTGAGCCATATACCCTGACAAGAGATTTGATTACAATAGCCTACAACAGCTGAGCACACTCTGATAACATCTTGCTTTAGATACCCAGGATTTTCCCTTGGGTGTGTGAGACTTAAAGGTGTGATTTAGAGCTGAGACTTGAGGGCGTGACTTAAGAGATTAGATTTAGAGATAAGGCCTAAGGGCATGACTTAGAGACGTGGCTTAGAAGTGAGACATATAAAAGGCAAGAGACAGAAAGAAGACAGATAAGAGAACCAGACAACAGATTACTTGGCAGAGTACAACTTGGAATTAGAGTACAACTTGGAACAGAGAATTAGGTATTAGGAACTTGACACTTGAAGTAGGAATTAGGCATTAGGAAGAAAACACTTGGACTAGAGAACTCAGAAGTTAGTTAGGTATTAGATCATTAGACATTAGGCACTTAGCACTTGGAAGAAGAAACTTGGAACTTGGAGGCACTAAGGACTAGGAACTAGGGACTAGGAACTCAAGACTTGGGACTTGGACTAGGAAGAGAGACTGAAGAATAAACGGGATGGAATCACACTCTGTCTGGTCTCTATTCCTCGTGTCTGCCCTCACTCTCTCTCTTGCTGAACCCCGACCCGCAGACCTGAGCAGCTTGGGGCAGTGCAGACTCTAACAACTTAGCCCCCAAGGCTTTTGGCAGTGCCGGTTCAAACACTGATAGAGTGGTCCCCGACATTTTGGCCCCCAAATGTGGGCTAGTGCGGTTCTCAACAGCAGTGCCCCCCTATCTGTTGATTAAAAGTGATAGGCTATTTGAGTGGACAGAGAAAGAGCAGGCTGCTTTTGACACCATCAAGACAGCTCTTATGTCAGCCCCTGCCCTGGGACTTCCTGATGTGTCCAAGCCTTTCCACCTGTACTTGGCTGAGAATGGAGGGGTAGTAAAAGGAGTCCTAATGCAGAAACTAGGGCCCTGGAAAAGACCAGTGGCATACCTCTCAAAGAAACTAGATTTTGTAGCAGCTGGGTGGCCTGCCTGCCATCGAATTGTGGCGTCAGCGGCAACTGTAGTCAAAGATGCTGGCTGACAAGTTGACCCTGGGGCAGGATGTGGTGGTGACTGCTCCTCATGCATTAGAGAGCGTGATCCGCCAGCCCCCGATTGTTGGCTCACTAACACCCGGATGACTCGCTACCAGTCTTTGCTACCTGTCTGAACAGGATCCCTTTCACGCCAGCCACTGGGCTGAACCCAGCCACCTTGCTGCCAGACTCGAATATCGGAGCACCGACCCATGACTGTCAGTAACTGTTTGTGGAGGTACATGACTGGTGAGAGGACTTGAGTGATCAGCCTCTGGCAGATGCTGAGGTAACCTGGTATACTGATGGTAGCAGCTACCTTGAAAATGGGAACAGGAAGGCTGGGGCCGCAGTGGTAGAGGACAAAAAGTAACATGGGCACAAGCACTACCCGAAGGGACCTCTGCCCAGAGGGCTGAGCTGATAGCGCTGACAAAAGCCCTAGAATTGGGAAAAGATAAGTTTAATATTTACACAGATGGTAGATATGCCTTCACTACGACCCATACCCATGAGGCTGTTTATCAGCAGGGAGGCCTCCTCACGTCAGCTGGAAAAGAAATTAAGAATAAGACTGAGATTTTAGAGCTACTTGGGGCACTACACCTGCCCTCTAAAGTGAGCATCATCCACTGCCCCAGCCACCAAAGAGAGACCTCGGCGGTCACAAAGGGAAATAACACGGCTGACAGAGAAGTGAGGAGGGTAGCGAGTGAAACGGTTTTTGCCATGGCTGTGACAGAAAGTAAAGCTGAACCCAAACCTCCATTTTTATATATGGCCCAAGATTTGGCCTTAATGACTAAAGTTGAAAAAGAGTTTGATAAGGACTCGGGAGTGTGGAAAACCCTGGCTGGGAAGATAATTCTGCCCCAGAAAGAGGCAGAGGAGATGGTGAAGCAGATGCACCAGTGGACCCGCCTAGGAGTTAAGAAACTGTGGTTACCATGTTAAACACCAGATTCCACATACTTGGACTCACACAGCTGGTTGAGGATATCGTACATGTACGTGTACCCTGTCAAAGGTAAATGCCTGCTGAACCAAGGCAGAAGCTGGCAAACGCCTTCGAGGTGACAGACGGGGAACCTATTGGGAAGTGGACTTCACAGAGCTCAAGCCCACCAGGTATGGTAATAAGTACCTCCTAGTATTTGTAGACACCTTCTTTGGCTGGGTAGAGGCTTTTCCAACAAAGAAACGGCAATGGTGGTGGTGAAAAAGATCCTAGAAGAAATCTTTCCATGATTCAGGGTACCTAAGGTAATCAGCTCGGACAATGGGCCTGCCTTCATTGCCCAGGTAAGTCAGGGAGTGGCCAAATATCTGGGGACTGATTGGAAACTTCATTGCATTTACAGACCCCCAAAGTTCAGGTCAGGTGGAAAGAATAAATAGAAATTTAAAGGAGACCTTGACTAAATTGTCCATGGAGACTGGCAGTACAGACTGGGTGGTGCTCCTTCCTCTGGCTCTTTTTAGGGTTAGAAACACCCCTTCAAGGTTTAACCTAGCTCCTTTTGAGATTGTGTATGGGGCACCCGCTCCTCTGACCACCTTAGGAGAGGTGACTGGATTTACTTGTCATAGTAACGGTGATTTGTATGCTAGGTTAAAAGGACTTCAGGTGGTGCAGAAAGAAGTGTGGACCCTGCTGGCCCATGCATATGAACCAGGGACCCCAGAAACATTCCATAGTTTCCAGGTTGGAGACACGGTCTACATCCAGACTCTAGAACTGCTCTGGAAGGGACCGTTCCTGGTGTTGCTGACCACTCCCACTGCTGTGAAGGTTGATGGAATATTGGCTTGGATCTATGCCTCCCATGTGAAACAAGATCTAGAGGGACCATCACCCAACTGGACAGTCTGGCACACTCAAAACCCACTCAAGATAAGAATCCAGAGACAGACTGAAGCTGACTGACATGATTCCACCTGAGGTACTCATGGTCTGGACTGTGATCTCACTCCTGGTGGGAAGGCCTGGACTAGCCCTTGAGGGTAATCCTCATGTCCCCCAAAAGCTGACATGGGAGGTCCTCTCACAAACTGGAGACATTAGTCAATTTCAAAGACAGCACACCCATATACCTGGTGGCTCACGCTCATCCCAGATGTTTGCCAGTTGGCTACAGGATTACCAACATGGGATATCCCTGACTATTATGCACCCAGGTGAAAAGACCCTGGAGGGTATGGGCTACCTGAATGTAGTGGAAAAAGAACATGCTCCCCCAAACCTTGTGAAAAGGGGGGTGTTGAGGGGTTTGAGTGTAGTCATCCCCACCTTAGAGCCAAACTAAGACAGATCCCCATCTATGCGTGTCCCCGTGACAGGTTAACAAGGGCAATGGAGCACACCTGTGGAGGAATAGGAGAGTTCTATTGTAAGAGATGGGGCTGTGAAACATTAGGGGATACATGGTGGAACCGTAAGTCCTCTTGGGATCTGATCACTGTCACCCATGTGGCTACCCAAGAGGGTGTAACTACAGATCAATGTGCTGGCTGGGTCAGTGCTGTCCCCAACTCCTGGGCTGGAAACGCCTTGCCTCTAGATTTAGCGAGGTGGACAGGAGAAGGCCCCTGCACTGCCTTCACATGTAACCCATTGTCCATCCAATTTACTAAACCTGGGAAAGAGTTTGCCATGAGATGGTTACAGGGAAGGACATGGGGACTCAGGCTGTATCGTTCAGGGTATGATTATGGACTCACTTTCACTATTAGATTAAAGATTGAAGCCCCAGATTACTCCAAAATAGGACCCAATCTCATTCTATTGCCACCTACAAATGGTAAGAAAACAGGCTTCCCTCAGATAACCACCAGATCCCCCCGGCCCACGGCACTTCCCACCCAGAAAGCTGTATTAGATGAAACTCAGCCTAATTTGGATGGGTCAGAACTCAGGCTCGTCCAGATGATAGAGCGGGCTTTTGAGGTGTTAAATTCTGCTAGCCCAGAGGCCACTCAGGCTTGCTGGCTTTGTTATGATGTAGCCTCTTCTTATTATGAGGCTGTGGGACTCATAGGTAACTACTCAACTTCTAACTCACCCTCAAGCTGCTGCTGGACCTCACAAGATGCTAACAGCGTCTAAGATCACACTAACAGCAGTCGTTGGACAGGGGCTCTGCCTGGGAAAGGTACCACACACTCTCGCCTGAGCAATGCCACCATCCGTGTAGCATAAGAAGACAGTGTTAGTTACTTACTCCCCGCCACCCCCCGCCCAAAAATGGTTGGTGGGCATGTGGAACAAGACTTACCCCCTGTGTTAATTCCAAGGTGCTGAACCAGAACCAAGACTTCTGTGTCATGGTACAGCTAGTGCCTAGGCTAATATACCATGCTGAAAATGATCTCCTAGATGCCTAAGAAGGAGGACCCCTTAGTTCTCTCTCCCAAGAGAGAACCTGTTAGCACGACTTTCTCAGTCCTCTTGGGCTTGGGGGTGGCCACAGGAGTAGCTACCGGGGGAACAGCCCTAGCTCTACAGCCTGAGTGTTACCGGGTACTTAGAGAGGCTATTGATGTAGATATTCAGGTTATGGAAGATTCAATCTCTAAATTACAGGAGTCTTTGTCTTCTCTTTCTGAGGTAGTCATGAAGAACAGAAGGGGATTAGATCTCCTCTTTCTTCAACAAGGCAGGTTGTGTGTAGCCTTGAAAGAAGAATGTTGTTTTTATATAGATTATTCAGGAGTAATCAAAGATTCTATGGCCAAGGTCAGAGAGAGGCTAGCTAAGAGGCAGAGAGAAAGAAAACAGAATCTAGGATGGTTCAAGTGGTGGTTCAATAAATCTCCCTGGTTTACTACCTTGGTCTCTGCCATAATGGGACCCCATATAATCTTGCTTCTATTGTTCACCTTTGGCCCCTGCATCTTTAATCGCCTGGTTAGATTTGTTAAAGATTGCAACAGTATTGTACAAGTGCTCATGCTTAGACAACAATATCACGCTGTACACCAAGATGACAGCTTGTGATTCCAGGATTGGAATCACCCACAAGAAAAGGGGGGAATTGTAAGAACTAAATGTGAGATATTCAGGTCTTGGTTTGGACTTAGAATTCACTGCCCCAGGACACATTCCGGGAGGAGTACATTATTCCTGAGTCAGAGGACACTTGCTGGATTAACTTTCAGAAGAGGAAGGGAGAGACTGATTAACATTCCTCAGATCACAGGGAAGAGAACCCACCTGTTGATGGGGAAGGCCCAGAGACACATTCCAGGATGGGAGGTGGTCAGGAAGAAAGTAATGTGTGAATCTGAGTCATCTATAGACTGGACCTGAGAAGGTTAGCCTTTGTGGTTGCCCTTGTATACTTTGTATAAGAACTGCTCCCAGCTTTTGTTTGGGGTTCTCTTGCCTGCATGCAAGAGAGCCCCAGTGCATGGAAATAATTAAACCTCATGTTGTTGCAGTGAATCCTCTGTCTATGTGTGACTCTGGGGGAGCATGTCCCCTGTTTTGGATCTTAGAGTCCAACAACAGCACCAATTCTTTTTCTGGGGATGGATATCTTTGTATGATTTACCATTTACTGTGGCTTACAATAATTCTACTGTGGAAGTGTAGAAATTAGATAAAGATGGGGCTGACCCCTGGCTGGTAGGATGGGAATATTGGTTCATAATTTGAGCATAATTTCATAAATTGAGCATAATTTCTATGTGGTAAAATGCTAGCTGCAGACATTTCATCATGGTATAAGACACTAACGGGAGTGGATTCTATCCCGTCATGTTATGTATTTAGAAATTTTACACCAGCAACTTCTTGCAATGTCTACAATCTTTTGAAATAGCTTTATTCTCCTTTCTGCTGATTCTATCATTTTTTACTTAAATACATGTTGGCTGTGTATCATATTTATATGATAGTCATCTTTTTAGATTTTTAAAAATTGATACTTGAGAGCTCAGAGGTTAAGAACTCTTGCTGCTGGCTGGAGAGATGGCTCAGTGGTTGTCTGGTTTATGCAATAAAAAAGGAGGAGATGTGGAGAGCTTTTGGGGCTGCCTGGCAGGAATCTGACATTGACCAAGGACAAGTAAATGAACTGCAGGCAGGAATCTGACATTAGACTAGAACAAAGAAGTAATTATAGGCAGGAATCTAAATCTTAAGCTAGAACAAAGAAGTAGACTTCAGACATGAAAATGACTTTGGGCTAGGACAGGGAAGTAGTCTTAGATATTTTGGTCATACTGACAAGTCCTTAGAAACAGTGATCACAGGACTCTATTTATTGCCTTTTGTGTTCTTTGACTATCTAGGTTTATTGTCTTCCTTGTTCCTTGACTCTTTGCATCTATTGTATTGCTAGTTCCTCAACCTAGAACTGGCCTTAATACTTGCATGTAATTTAAACAGTATAAAAGCAAAAAAGGAGGTGGAGGGATGGGATACGGGATTACTAGGGGTGATGGGGAAAGGGGATAACATCTGAAATGTAAATAAATAAAATATTGAATAAAAAAGAAAAAAAACCCAAAGCCAAACAAAAACCAAACCAACCAACCAACCAACCAACCAACCAAAACCATAAAAACCACTAACTACTCTTCCAGAAGTTCTGAGTTCAACCACAAGATAGTTCACAACCATCTGTAATGAGATCTGTAATGCACTCTTCTGGTTTGTGTCTGAAGACAGCTACAGTGTACTCAGATATATATTCTTGCTGCTTTTCCAAGTACCAGAATTCTATTCCCTGCATCCATGTTAGGCATCTTACGATTGCCTATAATTTCAGTTCCAGAGCATCTAAAGTCTTCTTGGCCTCCTCAGACCCTCCCCTCCCCGCCCACAGAGGCAGAGCAGGAAATAGAAGTTAGCATTTAAGGCTTTAAGTGGATCAAAGATGGTAGACGGCATGCAGGCATGCTCTGCAAGAATCTGTGTAATTTCTCTCAGAATGATGGGTAATGGCCGAAATCTAACAGCAAAGTAAAACAGGAAACACTGAAATGTAGGGCAGAAAAAAATCCAGAGTCCTTCTTGGGGTGATCGGCACAGTCAGAGCTCTCTGTTTTCAGTGACAGAGTAACTAGAGAGAGCCAAGCTTAAGACAGAAGTAGTTGCTTATTATTTGAACATTACTGTATTTTCACATGCACCTGCACTTTGATAGTGATAGTTCTTACAGACAGCGTTCCATTCTTAGTAGTGTATTGGAGATGGAACCTGGTGCCTCAAACAATAGTATAGCAGAAAAAAATGTCATCCCAACCCTCCTACAAGCTTATTCACCTTCAATATTGAAGACTCATCCACTGAAAAAATAAGTGGCTTTGTAAGATCCCCCCCCCTCCAGGAAGGGAGGACATCCCTCAAGCCTCAGGAATTCACGGCCACCCCAATAACTCACAAGACACCATTCTTGATTCAACAGCAAGAGGTATTTTTCGGAGTCAGTCAACTGAGGCCGAGACTCATGGCTCACGCAGGGGCAGAGGAGTGTCGACCTCGTGGACTGGGAGTGGAGGACTTATATAGGACAGAACCACAAATCAAGGAGGTGAGGGGGGTTACCAAGGAAACATAACATAAAAATAGCAGAAAATTCCAGAGGAACCCAACCTAAGTGAGTCAGGGTCATGGAAAACACTCTGTATACTCATTCTTCTCAAAAATGTGGTCTTGCCATGTCACTGTGTCCTTGCCCTGTCATTGTGGCCTTGCCCTGTCACTTGCTCAACTATTTCTCAGTTGCTCTGGACATGGCCCTGCCCTGACATCGTGGTCACTAGTTTCTCAGCACCACCTAGATGACTTGCATTCCTCTCTTCTCTTAGTGGTTAGCCAGTTCCTGAAACCGGCAAGTCTACAGTTGTAGCTTGCTTCAGAGAAAAATTTCCATGCACTTTAAAGTGAGGCCTAAAGAAAAGCTTATATACATTTTATAAAACGATTTTTATAATTTTTCACTCTACATCTTAAAAATCCAACCAATGATTTAACTCCAGAATCACAAATTCCAAGGCAAGACCACCCAAAACATGAAAAACTAAGGTAGCACAATTCCTGCCTCTCCAATTACTAATTCCATAGTAATGGCTTTCAAGTCTAAGACAAAGAATTCAAGAAGACAATTGTAAATATGTGAAAAGAACATAGTGCACAAATATATTCTTACAGGACTCCAAGAGAGTACAAATATATTCTTACAGGACTCCTAGAGAATACAAATACACTCTTACAGGACTGAGAGAATACATAAAGCAACTAGACAAAATAGGAAAGTTGATACAGGATATGAAAGTGAAAATCAATAAAGATACACAAGTTCTGAAAAAAAATCAAATTAAAATACTTGAATTGGACTAAAAAAAAGTCAAACAAGAGGCTCTGTGGGAAATATCTCTGATAGAGCAAACCAGGGAGAAGACAGACTGTCAGGGCTTGAAGATAACGTGGGTAAGGACAAAGATAAATAACTAAGAAAGCATGAACATAGCATTTAAGATCAATGGACACTATAAAAACACCAAATCCACAAATCACAATTATAGACAAGGTGGAGAATTTCATTCTAAAGACCCAGAAAACATCTTCAATACAATTACAGTAGAAAATTCCCTAAATGTGGGGAAAGAGATGCCCATCCAGGTACAGGAGTTATTTATAGCACCAGAGAAGCACCTCTTCAGGTCACATTATTGTCCTAAGATGAAAACTTGGGAAGTTGCAAGAGAGAACATTCCAATTACATATAAATGTGGTCCCATCAAAATCACAGCAGATTTCTCAACAGAAACTTTGAAAACCAGGAGGAGTTGAAATGATGTTACTTTTAGATGTGAGAATTGCCAATGGAGACAACAATTCCCAGGAAAACTATCTGTCAGAATTGGAGAAGAAGAAGCTTTCCCTGATAAAGAGTCTAAAGGAATTTATGGCCAATAACCTGGCTTCATAGAAGGAACTTGGAGGAATTCTTTACATTGAAGAGAATGAAGACATATATAAAGGCAAAAACAAAAAACAAACAAACAAACAAACAAAACCAAAAAACCCACCCAGAATAGCAGCAGACAAACATGGAATAGAAAACCAAATACCATAAAGTGGAAAGAATTACAGGAATTAGAACACAGCTTGCAATAATAACTGAATATGTACTGTCTCTGTTCACAAGTCAAAAGATTTAGTCTAGCAGACAGGAGTAAAGAACAAGTCCTGTTTATTTAATCACCATCAAAGATAGACACATCTTTAGGGGGAAAAAAGGAAAGCAGCCTCCAAGCAAATGAGAGCCAGAAACAAGCAAACATGGCCCTCAAACCACACTGATAGTCAGAAGATTAAAGAAGTTCATTACATAACGCTTAAAGGAATAATCCATCAAGAGGAGATCACAATTTCAAGCATACAAACACTGGTGTACCCAATTTCATAAAACAAATACTAGTAAGTAAAACGACACCAATAAATTTCATTACTACAATGGTAAGTGACTTCAGTATGTCACTTTCACCAGTAGGCAGTTTGGTGGTTTGAATATGCTTGGCCCAAGTAGTGGCACTATTTGGAGGTGTGCCCTTGTTGGAGAAAGTGTCTCACTGTGGACATGGACTTTAAGATCCTTGTCCTAACTGCCTGCAAGCCAGTCTTCTCAAAGTTGTCTTTGGAACAAGAGGTAAAAATCTCAGTCTTCAGACTCATATTTGTGTGAATGCAGTCATGTTCCCACCGTGACAATAATGGACTGAATCTCTGAACCTGTAAGCCAGCCCCAATTAAATGTTGTCTTTTATAAGAGTTGCTTTGGTCAATGGTATCTGTCCAGAGCAATGAAACCTTAAGACAGGCAGGCAGGTAATTTTGACATCTCAGTTAAATGGCATCAAGGATCAAATAGACCTAACAGACATGTACAGAACATTCTTCCCAAACACTGGAGAATACATATTCTTCTCTTTAGGTTTTAGACCTACTCTCATATGACAGGACACAGAGCAAATAGTTTCCTAAATATAGTTTAGGAATAAATATAGTTTAGGAATAGTTTTCTAAATATAGGAAACTAGAAATAACTTCTTGTATTTTGCCTGATCACAATGGGGCAAGTCTAGAAGTAAACAAGATCATGCATGAAACCTTGGAGATTGAGCAGCACACTATTGTGTGATGAATGAATTTTTGAAGAAATAATAATAACCAAAATAAATTTTCTGAATCAAGTGGAAATGAAAATACAACATGCCTAAACCTATGGGAAACAGTGAAAGAGATATTTATAGATACAACTGCCTACATTGAAATATTAGAGTGTTCTCAAATAAACAGCTCAACAGTAGATCTTATGCTTTTGTAAAAAGAAACCAAACTGCAAATCAGTAGATGGAAAGAAATAACCGAGAACAGGACAGAAACTAATGAAATGAAAATAAGCAACAAAGAATCAATGAAGCTAATAAATGATTCTTTGAATATATAATAAGATTGATGAAGTCTTAGCCAAACTAATGAAAGAGAAGAGCCAAATTAATAAAATTAGGGATTCTATCAAAGATACCAATGAAATTCAGAAAACCATAAGGATATACTTTAAAGATTTGTATTCCACTAAATCTAGAAGTACCAAAGGAATGACATTCCAGGTGTATGTGACCTACAAAAATTAAACTAGGATATGAAAACAAGTTAAACAGAACCATTCTAAGTAATGAAATTGAAGCAATTTAAAGGAAAAAAATCTCATATCTTAATACAAAAAGGTCTAGGCCCAGATGGATTCACTGGTGAATTTTACCAGATCTTCAGAGAAACAACGTGTTTCTCAAGGTAGTTCATAAAGTAGAAATGCTCTCAAGTTATTTGACACAGCCAGTATTACCCTGGTACCAAACCAGATAAAGGCATACCAAAAAAATTATCCAGCCACCTTGCTGATTAACACAGATGTGAATACTCTTACAAGTTGAAAACTGAATTCACAAACTTAAAAAAGATCAACCACCTTGTTCAAGCTGATCTTGTTGTAAACATGAAGGAATGAGTTAGCATATATTAATCAGTAAATGTAATATATTACATAAACAGACTCAAGATCAGAAATTACACATTCATCTAAAGAGATGTGTCATGGTTTGAATATGTTTGGCCTAGTGAGTGGCATTATTTGGAGGTGTGGCCTTGTTAGAGTGGATTTGTCACTTTTACACCCTACTCCTCTCTATCTGGAAGCCAATATTCTGCTAGTAGCCTTCAGATGAAGATGTAGAACTCTCAGCTCCTCTTACACCATGCCTGCCTGGATGCTGTCATGTTCCTGCCTTAATGATAATGGACTGAACCTCTGAACCTTTAAGCCAGCCCCAACTAAATATTGTCCTTATAAGAGTTGCCTGGGTCATGGTGTCTGTTCACAGCAGTAAAACCCTAATACAAGATGCAAAAAAAACTTTTTGAGAAAATCCAACATTCTTTCATGGTAGAAATTCAGATAGACTAGGGATGGAAGGAACATATCCCAACAAAATATAAACCATATTCCATCCTTATGAAAGCAGAGAGAACCTAGGGATGGAGGGGACATATCCAAGCACAGTGAAAGCTATGGACAACAAATCTTTATTCAGAACTATACAAAATGAGGAAACCACAAAGCATTTTCATTATAGTCCGTGACAAGTGTCTGTTTCCCCCTCTGTTACTCAATGTAGTGCTTAAAGCCATTGCTATAGCATGACAGAAAAAATGAACAAAAGAAGCACAGAGGAAGAAGCCAAAGTATTCTTATTTGCAGATGATATAATTCAATATGTAAGAGAAACCTAGACTCTACCAAAAAACTCTTACATATGAGAAATACTTTCAGCAAACGGTAGGATACAAGATTAACATACAAAAATCAATGGCCCTCCAAAGGTAACAATAATGAAGGTGCTGGGAAAGAAATCAGGGAAACGATCCCATTCACAATTACCAATAAACAAAACAAGATACCTACAAATCTAACCAAAGAACAGAGAGACCTCTGTGATGACAACTTTAAAGTGCCAAAAAATGACACTGAAGAAGTGATAGTAGAAGATGGGAAGAGAGTTCACGCTAATGGATTCGAAGAACTAAGGAGTGAAAATGGTTATTTGACCAAGAACAGTCTACAAAGTCAATGGCATCTATCAAAATCTCTATGCCCCTTTTCAGAGAAATAGAAAAAAAAAAAAACAATCTTAAAACTTATATGGGTGCACAGAATAGCCTTGCTAGCCAAAGCAATCCTGAACAAAATGAATAACAAATAATAGAGTATCACATACCTGGGCCATAGCAGCAGCAGCAGCAGCAGCAGCAATACAACAAGAAGAAAAACAGCAACAACATCAGTAACAATAACAACAACAGCAGCAGCAGCAACAACAGCAGCAACAATAACAACAGCAGCAGCAGCAACAGTAACAACAGCAGCAGCAGCAGCAGCAGCAACAGCAACAACAGAAGCAGCAAAA
>JANHMN010000006.1:97367522-97383750 GCA_030674055.1 Rhabdomys pumilio | reverse complement strand
AGCAGGAGCAGGAGCAGGAGCAGCAGCAGCAGCAGCAGCAGCAGGAGCAGGAGCAGGAGCAGGAGCAGCAGCAGCAGCAGCAGGAGCAGCAGCAGCAGCAGCAGGAGCAGCAGCAGCAGCAGCAGCACAATACTGGTACAAAATAACCAAATAGAACAGAGGGTCCAGATAGAAATTCACATAGTTGCAACCTGTGATCTTTGATGAAGATGCCAAGATTATACACTGGAGAAGAGTTGGCCTCTTCAACAAGTGGCATTGGGAAAATTAGCTACCCACTTGTAGAAGAATGAAAATCAATCTCTATTACTGACCCTGTAAAAACCCAACTCCAAAGGGATCAAAGACATTAATGTAGGACTTGAAATTCTGAACCAGTTAAAGGAGTAAGCAGAGAAAACACTTTAAACACAAGCACAGTCCCATCCTGAACTGGACTCCAAGTGCTCAGGAGACAACGCTGACAATTAACAAGTGGCACAAAATGAAAGTAAAGAATTCTTACAGAGCAAAGGAAACGGTTAACTGAATGAAGAGACAAACTCTAGAGTGGAAGAAAAATCTTCGCTAGCTACGCATCTGACAGAATATTATCTGTAGTATACAGAGATTAAGAGAAAAAAGAAACAAGATATCAAACAGTCCAATCCATAAATGAGCTAATGAAATAAAGACAGTTCTCAAGAGATGAAACATAGGCCTGGCAAGGTGGCTCAGTGGATAAAGGTACTTACTGCTAAGACTGATGACGTCAGTTGAATCCTCATATGATGGAAAAGGAGAACCACCTCTCTAGGATGTCCTCTGACCTCTACATTTAAACACCAAAGCACAGCTGTCCAAAGCACAGTATTCTGCAGAATGGTCTCATGTAGCATAAAATTTCTCAACCTACTTTTAATAAGGGTCCAACATCTCCTCTAGTCTACCACCCACCAGAGGTAGTGGAAGGGAAAGTTATTAGGACACGGGGAAGTAAACCTGCTTAGAAATAGTTCTTTGGGGCCAAGTCCAATCTTTGTTGTCAGGCTATCAGCAGTTCAGTCCAGTAACAAACACCAAATACAAATCAGCAGTGCAGTCCTCTCAGCAGACACCGCACAGCAGCTGCAGCCCAGTCCACTTGGCAGTCAGCACAAATGAACCAGCAAAGGTAGTTCAGTCTTGAAGAATCTGTAAGGTTCACCAACAGGCCTGAGGCTGCAGAAGCAGTATGAAGCTGCAGAAACCTCATGAGAAGTTCTTTGGTGAGTTTTACTCAGTGGCATCACCACACGCGGAATTCAGCAATGCAATGAAAGGTGAGCATGCCAGTCATTAGCAAAGAATAGTGAAATGGAGCAGAATCAGTGTTCAAGCTCACACACACACACACACACACACACACACACATACATATACACATATACACATACATACACACATACACACACATACATACACACATACACACATATACATATACACACACATACACACATACACACATACACATATACACACACATACACACATACATGTACATACACATACACACACATATACACACACATACACACACACACACATACATACACACATACACACACATACATACATACTTACACACATTCTTTCACCTGTCTGTCCCAGCAAACAAAACATCATTTGACATGCCTGACTTTTTAAAGAAACCAAAAGTTTCCACTTCAGTCTCACTTACAGAAGCACTCAACTTTGAAGTTAGTTCTCTATCAGAACAAGTCACAGTGACCTGAAGACCTTCCAAGCCTCCAGATAAGAGTGCAGTTTCCTGACCACTGGCCTATTAAGTTTCGAGCTAGGGACTAGGTGGCAGGTCCTGGAGGTTTGCTCTGGGTGATGAGAGGAACTTGGCAGAAGCCTCTCTAGTGAGACTGAAGGACACTCTTCTTCTGGTTCCAGGTATTGGATCCCTTGGTTGCTGGGCCACCGGACAGTACTGCTACTCATTGCTCTTACCTGGGTTAATTCTAGTTGGTCACATGTGGTTCTGGTGGACAGGGAGGCTCTTTGTCACAGAAGTAGGCATCTGGAGGCTCACTGTGCCTGCTGCTTCTTGAGCTCTCTTTACTCCAGTACAATGAATCCAAAGAGATATGTGAGGTGGCTTCTTCTTTTTGGGTTCCTGGAAGGAGACTGGAGGGTGACTGGCAACAGGGAAGCTTCCTCTTTAGAGCTCATCCTTTTCAGCTGCATCTCTGTGTTTAGAAACCTCTGCCTATCAAATGCTAGCAATAAAACCGTGTGCTACTATGGTGGCTTCTTTATGTGGTACTGAGCATTGAAGCCAGGACTTTCTGCACACCAGGCAAGTATTCTACTAACAGATCAACATCCCTGGCAATTTTTAAAATTCAATTTTTAAAAAATAGTTTTGAGGGGCGCTGCTATAGCTCAGTGGTCGAGTATTTCTTTGGTACTTGTGAGGTACTAGGTTCAATCCCCAGGCTCAATCCAGGTGCCACATATACACACAAAATAAAAGTTTTGAGATTTGATTTTCTCAGTACCTAGTTTTGCCTGCTCGTCAGTTTTTTGTCTTTACTTTCAATTTTAAAAGCTAGATAATGCGTCACTAAATTGGTAGAATTCTGCCGAGAATCTTGTTTATTGAACGCCGTGGTTGGGTTACTCCTGGCATTTACAGTTCCTTTATTAGGTCACAGTTAAGCTTGAGGTTGTCTCGTGTAGTACAGTTTATTGTAATTGGCAGCTAGACTTTACATTTATTTTTGTGCTACATTTACCGTCAGCCTGTAGCCAGCTCTCAATTCACATAAAGGTTATGAGCCTGACAGCCCTGGGCATTAGTGGATCTTTTCCATGCAGATCAACAACAGCAGGAAAATAAGACTTCTTTTCCAAAGCAATGTTGAGAAACAGATTCTTGTCCTGGCACTTAAACACACCAGCTTCCTGGGGCCCCGTCTGTCACTAATTAATTCTGTTCAGCCAACTGTGGATTCTGCACATTGCAGTTCCTTCAGCCTGCATGGCTCCATCTTGACTACAAAGGCTTGGGGCAGTTTTAGAAAATGCTCTAGAGGAATGGGATGAAAAAACCCCTGGCCCTCCCCCTGGCCAGTGGCATCTACTCCTGAACAGTGAGCTGGTCCAGCTCATGCAAGGAGAACCTTATTTTCATTTTTTCCAATGTTTAGAAATATCCGCAATTATTCTAGGATTCAATATAAAATACTTCTTTGATATGGTTTTCATTTCATTTAAAGTATCATCAATGTTTGCTCTCAACCAGTGTTTAGGAGTTGTCCTTTTCTTTGATGTCTTAGAATTTTGATAGTAATTGTGGGACAAAGGCTGTGACCTTTTTAGTACTGTGGAGACTGACCATCTTGGGTCCCGAAGGTACATTTGTGCAGAACAGCTGGCCATTTTCTTTCTTGGGTTTTCATTCATGTCAAATTGCCTCCATGTCTTACTCTCCAGAAACTCTTGTTACTCACAGAGTCCTCAAAGTGGCATTGACTAGTACAAGGCCAGGCTGACTAGTACAAGGCCGGGCTGACTAGTACAAGGCCAGGCTAACTAGTCCAAGGCGGGGTTGACTAGTACTGACTTCCACCCCACCCCCAGTCTCAGCAGCATTCCCAGGCAACAAGCTGGACTTGATGCTCTCTCTGTTCCTATGACAATACCCACAGGGAAAAAGTGTGTGAGTCCTTCCTACTCCTCAATCTAGTTTGGATTTTACCTCCTTTCAAATCAATATTCTTTCCTGCTGTGGTGGTCTATGTGTGTAATTTCAGAATTTGGAAGGGTGAGATAGAGGATTTCAAACGCAACTAAGGCCCTACCTCAAAACAACAATCAAGGCGGAACAAACTTCCAGTATTTTTCAGCTTTGCACACACAGATAGACCTTTTAGGTTCCATGACACATGTTTTTTATATTTTCACCTATTACATCATGTTATAAGTCTATTTATTGGTATATATTCCTTGTTTGGAACATTTTTGTTTTCATTGGTATAATTTATTATTAAATGGTCAGCTTTTTAACAGAGTTAACTTTTTGGGAAGAATTTCATGCATGAGTATCCCAGTTCTGCCCCTAGCTCTCCCTCTTGTGCCCAAATTTCCTATCAAATCCATGAACTGTTATTTTTAAATTATTGTTGTCACACACACATGTTTGCATGCACACACATATATACACACATACACACACACACACACACACACATACTCAAAGAAGGTCTTTGATGAAGGCTGAGGACTCCACTTATCTGTGTTTATAAGAATAGGTATTTAGCTAGGCAGTGGTGACCACCTACACCTTTCATCCCAGCACTCAGGAGGCAGTGGCAAGTGAATCTCTGAGTTCAAGGTCAGCTTGGTCCATAGACTGAGTTCTAGGACAGCCAGGGCTACATAGAGAAACCTTGTCTCAAACAACAAAAACAAAACCAACAACAAAACCAAAACCAAAACGAAAAAGCTAAAAGCCAAAAATCAAAAATTAAAATCCAGAAACCAAAAACCAAACCAAAAGAAAGTATTTAGGATGTAGTGAGAAATTACACTGGTTGGCAAAGTGTCAGGAGTAGGTTCTCTTCAAGGGTCTATGACCTCACCAATTATGGGTAGTTGTCTAGGTTTATAGTACCAGACACGAATTCCCTCCTATTGAATGGCCCTACACCTAATTAGATGGTGCCTAATATATAAACACCACTATTGCACCACTGGGGACATCTTGTCATGCTGGACACAGTTGTGTTGTATAGGCATCACAGCTGGATAAAACTGGATAAAGATCTTCTTGACTGTTAACTTGTATCATACCTTCAGATACGATGAAATCTGTCTTCAGAGAAGTTTCCAGGTGAGTTCTTGCTCAATTGTTTTGTATTTGAAATGTGTGATGTCTGCAGCAATAGGGTCTTACCTTCAAGTTCTGGGAGGAAACAAGGGCAGCAGCAATAGCCTACAGTGTTAGGGGGAGAATCTCTTGGACTCCTCTGAGTATGACCAGCCCTTGTATTGCTTGGAAACTTTTTCTTTCATGGAGCTTCTGTTTGCATACCTCAACAAGAGCTGAAGAGACCATGCACAGTGGGGAGCCATGATGAAGCTTTAATGTGGATATTTGGATATCTGTATATCTGAGCAGAATATAAATGCTCAGACATCTATCTGTCATTATAAAGATACCTATATCTCTATCTATCTATCTATCTTTCTTTCTTTCTTTCTTTCTTTCTTTCTTTCTTTCTATCTAAATATATGTAGCAGGATATCATCCTGTTACATTTGCAATAAGCTAACTAAGGTGGGAGGAGCAAAGAGTGGGAAGGAGAAGGAAGAGGAGGAGCTAGGAGGAGGAGGAAGAAGAAGAAGAGGATGAGGATGAGGAAGAAGAAGAAGAGGATGAGGAGGAGGAAGAGGAGGAGGAAGAGGAGGAGGAGGAAGAGGAGGAGGAGGAGGAGGAGGAGGAGGAGCCATGGAGAACCTTGTGTGGGTCTATAACAGTCCTGGGTAACAATTTATATCTTAAGGTTAGATACTGAGAAACAACTCTAATTGTGTGGGCAAACTGTTAATTGAGCATTACAAAACATATAACAACATTGGATAATAATTAAGCATTAGAGTCTCATTTCAACCGAGTACCGCATGAATGGCGGGTATTGTCTGGGTTCAGCCAAGCTTTGTGGAGACAGCGTGGTGGATTGGCTGATCTAGCCACCATGATGGCATCTCATGGGTACCAGAGCCAGCAGCCTGAGCCAAACAGCTGTGGGAGCATGCCGTTGCTCATGGCCTCAGGCCTTGCCTAGATGGGAACATGGTGCCCAGTAACAAGAAGCCAGTTTGGGTGGGTGCCGCCATTTTAAATATTAACCACAACACACACACACACACACACACACACACACACACACACACACACACACACATATATATGAATAATATAAAATTTTAATTTATTTGTAAAAATATTTTATGACACACAAAATATTTGAAAATTTTACTGAAAAACTTTGCCTTCACACACACACATTCTCACACATACTGTATTAGTTATTTTTCTGTTTCTGTGATAAAATGCCATGACCAAGGGCAACTTAAGGAGGAATTTTCTTTTGGCTTATGGTTCTGTAAGGTTTATAATGGTAGAGACAACATGGCAGCAGGCATGGTGTTGTCAGGAACATGCAGCCTAAGCCTCCTCAAGCAGGCCACCAACTGGGGACCAAGTGTTCAAATGCTTCAGGCTATGGGGGACATATTTCATTCAAACTACTACCCTTAAACTTGATTAAGAATATACTGAAGAGCAATATAGGCATTCTTTCATAAAGGTCCCCAAGTCTCTAAAACTATATTTTAAAAACATGGTTCTTTAAAATCAGAAAACCAAAGAGAAAACAACCACTTAAGACGTTGGAGAGCTTTGTACAACGTGGTCTCCCACTGAGGATCTGTGCTGTCCTGGAGGGGCCTGTCAGGTCAGGAGTCACCCCCACAGGCTTAGGTTGTTCCACTGTGGCAGATGAGCACACTGCATCCTGTGGTTTGAGATTCACTGACACAGCAACTTGTATCTGCCCTTTAACCTTGGTGAAATTCAACTTCTGGCTTGCAGGGAAACCCGGGTTTCATTGACTGTGAAATCAGGAGAATGTCCAATGAGGTAAGAATGATTAGCTTTCACTTTTGGATGAGAACATGGCAAGGACAAACACCGGTTCAGAGAGATCCTTTATACAGAGCCTCATACCTTATAAAGCCTTGATCGCAGACAGCTCACTGGAACATTAGGTATAGTTTTTAGCCAAAATCTTACCTTCTACCTCATTACTTCTTAGCATGTCTTGGGGACTTTCTAAGTCAGTTTGCTCATGACCTCAGATTGTAATGTTTTGAGGGGTAATGACACTGTTGTTGCTGCCCTATCTGGCAAGTATTTAAATCTGCCTATTTTTTGTAAACTGCATTTAAGTGATGTCTTAGCTGAGTTGTGTGTGTGTGTGTGTGTGTGTGTGTGTGTGTGTGTTTTAACTCTAGCTTCTTGCTCCTGCGTTTACTAGATCCCTCATCACCACATTCCAAGTATTTGCCTATATAATTTTCTCTTGTACTCTAAACTGCCCCAAAGCAGGACCTCTGTCTTTATGTTCATTTGTAGCATGTGGCATGGGACTTGAAACATATTGTTAAGGTAAATGTTGGCTGAATAGACTAATTTCGTGACCTTTCAAAAATGTCAGCATTAGGAGAGTGGGTTAAATGTGCCGGTGTGAGCGTGGCTATGACATTTGTATTTTATTTGCAAATTGCTAAATTTGGAGACCTACACCGAATAAAGGCTTGGGTGGATCCCCTGGCCTCAGGGCTCCTCTCTCTTCTTTGGCTTTACTCGGTGACTCTGGTTCCACAGCACATTGTTTTGATTTGTTGTTTGTGGCTTTGTTTGAGGGAGGGCCTCATGTATCCCAGGTTAGTCTTGATCTTCTAAACCATTTCCCTCAAGTACTGGGATTACAGGTGAACACTGACTGCCACCCCAGGTATCCAAAACCCTGCTCTCTAAGTTTAGATCCAAAGTACAGGAGTCTCTTTCACATTAGAGAGGGAATCCCAAGCCCTTTGGCGTGACACTGAGTGAGGTTCACGAGCAAGGGCTAACTGCCCCTTGCCCAGGTGAGTCTCACCACATAAGATAAAAGTTTAAACGATCGTTTAAAAGAAGCAAAATGCCCAGTGCATCGTAAAGGACCGCTATTGCCTTTCATTGCCGATGCCGTTTTCCCCAGAGTAAGGAATTATATTGTTTGTGTCAAATAACTTTCTTTCTTTAGTTGTTCAATTTAATCGGAGGATTTTTGATTAAGCACTCAGGGTTATGAATAAATAAGAGCCACAATTCAGTAATCCACGCGACCTGGGAAGGCAGTAACACATTAAATGTTCAGCTCCCCTGTGCTTCTTAACAGCCTCTCCCTCCCACCTTCCGCCATGGCTAGGCCCCACCCCAGAGGCAATCCTGGTATTGCAAGCTTCAGAAGTTAGCATTAAAATGAATACTTTTTAATTTCTGTGGATGAGATGGGGCTCTGGGCTCTGGGACAATGCTGATGGATGATGTTTTAATGCAGCTGAAATGTTATTTTTACTGAACCAGGGAAAACTATAAATTTTGCTTCATTGCCACTGATGGCTCTATGCATAAAACTATGGTGGCGCCCATCGGCCGTGAATAATCACCTCGGCACGGCAGATGTTACTTTGCGGGGAAAAGCAATTCTTATGCCGAAGAATTGTGGAAAGATTAATTGTCTACAGCTGTTTCATGGCCCACAGCAATCTTGATACATTTATGATAAGTTTAAGAGCCCACAAGAGGCAACTCCTATTCCCTGTTGTGAGAAGTGGGCGGGGGACGGAGCCGGTGGCTTTATTTTGACACCTGGATTCATAGAATCTGTCAGCTCCATTACAGCCTTCATAGAAATCTGGCAGTTGGCAGTTCTGAAATGATTGTGAGTGAGGTAAGATGCAGGAATTATCCATAAGTAGATAAAGAAAAGGAGACGGAGAAGAATTATTCAAATTTGTGCAAATGAATTGCTTCCATTTTTCCTCCCTCTGCCAAGTGGAAATTGAACGTGACCCGCTCTGACCTTTCTCTATTAAGCGCTGCAAATTGCAGTAAACGCACCGTTCTGAGCGCCCTAATGGGACAGAGCCCCAGCGATGCCTCATTAATAAGGGGAGTTTGACCTTGCTGGTCAGCCCTTCATTCGATATTGAAAAGAAATAAGAAAAAGAAGAGATGACCCACTGTAAATTTTGAACAATACGTTTGATTTAGTTTGCATATACTCCCTCCTAGGCGTTCCTGCGACCTTTTCCCTCTTCCGGTTTCCCTTCAGCCACAGGCTAGAGGAGTTCTGGGAGCTTACCTTGAGGCACCAATCCAGAGTGAGATCGTCTTCACTGCTCAGGGAACGGCAGGCTGGGTGGAAACCATTGGCTTCTCCACCACTTCCCTCAGACCACACCCACCGGCCTCCAGGTCTTCCCCTTCCCTTCCTGTTCCCCTTTCTTCTTTTCCTTCCTCTTTTCTTCCTTCTCCTCTACCTTCCTTTTCTCCTTTGAGATAAAAGAACCTTGATAATTTGTGTGTGTGTGTGTGTGTGTGTGTGTGTGTGTGTGTGTGTGTGTGTGTGTGTGTGTGTGTGTAGGTGTTGGGTAGATTCTCTGAATTTTACTGTGGCTTTGTGTAGATTTAGGTGAGAGAGTCTCTCTTTGATGAAAGAAAATCTAGGGCAAGGACTAGAGCCTGCTGCTTGTTTGGGAATGAATGACTTGGCTTTATCAAACATGGGGAACAGAGAGTCAATGTGGAAGAGAGATTCAGAACCCCCGACCTTTATATAAGAAGGCATATCAGTCTTGTGTGCTTTAAATTGAGCTCTTTAGTTTTCCTTCTGTGCAATGCCCAAAGTACCTCTATCAGGGCTCAAGGGATTTTCTAGGAAGGTTTTAGCAAGGCAGAGAAAAGACGTTTAATTCACTCAAACAATAACTCCGAATGCACAGAGAGCTTAAAGCAGGTAGCTCAAGAGGAGATATTGAAAGGACTTCGTATTCAAAGGGGCCTTAGAACCTACCTGTCCCCAATGTTTAGCTGAGGTGTCCATCTTTTCTACATCGATCATGAAGGTGGCAAATCACCTTGGAACTGGGATTCCTTACCAGAAACTGAGATTAGTACAAGCCTTTCATCTATATTGTTAAATGGGAATACTGGGACTTTTTGGTCCCGACCATGTCATGAGGTCTAATTGGATGGAACTTTTGAATCCAGGACTGCACCAAACTGCTTCGGAGGGAGGTGTTTGGCTCCTGTGGCAGCATGTGCCAAGAGTCAGAAACACAAAAGTCAATGTGAAATTCAAAGTTTGGAATGTTGAAAGTTACCCTAATTCAACGTTCCCTTCATTATATAGGCTCTGTCTACCCTGTTATTTTGTGATTTCATTTTAGATTCCGTGTGTGTGTGTGTGTGTGTGTGTGTGTGTGTGTGTGTGTGTGTGTAAGCTTCTACTATATTAGGCTTCCACACTATGCCTTAAATCCTTTAAATGGCCCTTAAATTTAACTGTCTTTCCATATATTCTCTCCCTCATCACCCTCTTTCCGTGCCTCCCCACTTGATCCTCCATCCGAGTCTCACCCACTCATCCATAACTATCTATTCTTTTTCTCTTTTCTAATGAGATATATTTATACCTCTTAATCCCTTACTTTATACCTACCCTTTGTGGGTCTATGTTGCTTAGTTATCATTGACTCAACAGCTAATATCCACATATAAGTGAATACATACCAGATTTGTCTTTCTGGGTCAGGGATACCTCACTCAGAATTATTTTTTTTTCTAGTTCTATCCATTTACCTGCACATTTTATGATTTTATTTTTCGTTTAACAACTGAGTAAATGTTCCATTGTGTAAATGTACCGCACTTTTCCATTTTCTGTATTCATTCTTCCAATGAGGGGTATCTAGGTTGTCTCTACTTTTTGGCTATTATGAACAGAGCAGCAGTGAACATGACTGAACACATTTCTCAGTGATAGAATGAGGTGTCTTCTGGGTATATGCTGGGGATGTGATTTATTTAGCTGGATCTTGAGGTAGATCAATTCCCATCTTCCTGAGGAACTGCTGCACTGATTTTCATGCTGGCTGTACAAGTTTGTACTCCCACCAGCAATGGGTGAGTGCTCTTACTCCACATCCTCACCAGCATGAGCTGTTACTTCTTTTATTGATCTCAGCCATTCTGATGGGCATATGATTAAATTTCAAAGTCGTTTTGATATGCGTTTTCCTGATGACTAAGGATGGTGAGCAGTTCTTTAAGTGTTTCTCAGACATTTGAGACTTGTACCCTACTTTAAAAAATTGGGCTGTTTTTTTTTTTAATATCTAGTCTTTTGAATTCTTTATATATTTTGGAGATTAGCTCTCTATTGGATGTTTAGTTGGTGAAAATATTTTTTTTCTCATTCTGTTGGCTGCCATGTTGTTCACATGATGGTGTCTTTTACCATACGGAAGCTTCTTAGTGCTCTTAACTACCGAACAATCTCTCCAGACCCCTTCAGCAGTTTATTTTTTAAAATTTTTAATTTTTTTTATTTAGGATTGTTTTAGCAATCCTGTTGTGTGTGTGTGTTCCCATCTGAAGCTGAAACTTGTCCTTTCAAGATCTGGGAAGCGTTGTGTTAGAATTTTGACAGGGATTGCATTGAATCTGTAGATTGCTTTTGGTAGGATGACCATTTTTGCTATATTAATTCTACTGATCCATGAGCATGGGGGGATCTTTCATCTTCTGATGTCTTCTTCAATTTTCTTCTTCATTGTCTTGAAGTTTTTATCATTCGAGTCTTTCACTTGCTTCATAAGAGTTACCTCAAGATACGTATTTTTTTTGAGGCTACTGTGGAGGTTGTTCCTTGATTTCTTTCTCAGTCCATTTGTCATTTGCAAGTAGGAAATTACTTATTTTTGTGAGTTAATCTTGTAATCTTTCCACTTTGCTAAACGTGAGTACCTGCTGTAGTAGTTTCCTGGTGGAATTTTTAGGGTCACTTATATATACTATGATATCATTGCAAATAGAGATACTTTGACTTTTTCTTTTCCAATTTGTATCCCCTTGAATGCCTTCAGTTGTCGTATTACTCTAGCTAAGACTTCAAGTACTGTATTGAGTACATATGGATAGAGTTGACAACCATGTCTTGTTCATAAGTTTGAAAAACTGCTATCTGTTTCTCTCCATTTAAGTCGATGTTGGCTGTAGGCTTGTTATAAATTGTCCTTATTATGTTGAGATATACCTCTTGTGTTTCTAATCTTTCCAGGACTTATATTAAAGGAGTATTGGATTTTTTCCCAAAGGACTTTTCTGCATCTAAGGAGATTATTATTATGTGCCTCTTGTCTTTCAGTTTATATGGTTGATTACGTTTATTGATTTAACATAAGGTTGTTTATATAGTGGATTACATTTATTGATTTACATATACTGAACCATACCTAGATCTCTAGAATGAAGCCTATTTGGTCGTGGTGGATGATCTTTTTGATTCTTGGATGCTACTTGCAAGTATTTTATTGAAAAAAGTTGCATCTATATTCATAAGGGAAATTGGTTTATAATTTTCTTTCTTTGCTTGGTCTTTATGTGGTTTAGGTATCAGAGTAACTGTGGCCTCATAAAACAAAGTGCTCAATATTCATTCTGTTTCTACTTTGCAAAAGTAGTTTGAAGAGCATTGGCATTAACTCTTCATTGAAAGTCTGGTAGAATTCTGTACAAAAACCATCTTGGCCTGGGCTATTTTTGTTGGCAGACTTTTAATGGCTGATTCTATTTAGCTAGGGGTTATACGTTTGTTGAAATGACTTATTAAATCTTGAATTAACTTTAATAATTGGTATATATAAAGAAACTTTCCACTTCTTTTAGATTTTCCAATTTGGTGGGATATAGGTTGTTATGTTCTTAGGATTCTCTGTATTTCTGTGGTGTCTGTTGTTATATGTCTCTGTTTTTCTTTCTAGACCTTCTCTCTGTGTGCCTTTTAGTTAACTTGGATAAGGTTTTGTTAACTTTTTTGATTTTTCTATTTAGTGTTCTGTATGCTTCTTGTTCGTTCATAGGCATGTCTTTCTTTAGGTTAGAAAATCTTTTTTCTATGATTTTGTTGAAAATATTTCCTGTGCTGGGTTTCTTCTTCTTCTATTCCTATTATTCTTAGTTTTGATCCTTTTATAGTGTCCATGATTTCCTGGATGTTTCATACATAGAATTTTTTAAATTTAACTTTTTTTTTGACCTAGGTGTCTGTTTCTTGTACCTTGTGTCCAATGCCCGAGACTCTCTCTTTTGTTGGTGAGGTTTGTCTCTGAGGTTTCCTTTTGTGTTCCTAAATTTTGTATTTCCAAAATTCTCTCAGGTTTTCTGTATTGGTTCTATTTCCATTTCAGATTGTGAGCTGTTTTCTTCACCTCCTTCTATGCTTGTTTGTGTTTTACAGATTTTAAAAAGGGATTATTAATTTTCTCTTTAATAACCTTTATTATATTCATAAAGGCTATGTGAAGGTCCCTGTCTTGTGCTTCAATTATGTTGTATATCTCAGGAACTACTGTGGTAGGCTTGCTGGGCTCTAGTGGGGACATACTGTTCTAGCTGTTGTTGACTGCATGTTTTACACTGGTGTCTAAGAATCTGGGTTTGGGATGACTGTAATTTTAGATGCTGATATTGAGTCTTGTCTTTGTTTAGTGAGTGTTCCCACCCCCACACACACTTGCTTTCTGTTGCCCTGTCTAGTTTTGAGGAAGCATAGAGGCTGTGTGTTGCCTGGTTGAGAATGCTTCTAGGATCCTGCTAAGTGTGGCCACTGGTAGTTATGGTACAATGTGTTTCTAGGCGTCGGGAGCTGTTGCTTAGGGATGGGGATGTGACAGAAGTGGAGGAGGTGAGGGGGGTATAAGAGGGAGCAAAGCAAGGTGTTCCACAGGATCTGCTTAGTTTTGTGGGGATGGGAACAGAGTAGGGCGAAGTCACGGGAGGTAGTCTGCTCCAGAGATAGGGGTGAGACTAGAGCGTTGGGTTTGGACAATAGGAGAGAGAAGTGAAGATCTGCCATTAACTTCCCTGTTTTCCTGTGTTCTTTACATTTGTGTGTGTGTGTGCGTGCCATGGTATAGGAGCACAACCTGTATTAGTCAGTTCTCTCATTCTGTCATGTGGACTCCAGGCACTGAGGCTACTCTCCCAGGCTTGACAGCAAGCACTCTTACCTATCAGCCTAGCACTCTTACCTATCAGCCCAGCACTCTTACCTATCAGCTCGTCTTGATGGCTCAGGATTCTGATTTTGATGAATGTTTTGCTCTATTTTGCAAAGTCACTTCTTGTCCCAAAGTTCTGATAAGTTTGTTTATTCCCCAAATAAATGTATTGGTTTATTTACTTATGTTTTAAAATTTCATTGTTGTTGTTGTTGTTGTTGTTTTTAAATTTTGTACTTACCTGTCTCTTCAAGGTTCTGTCTCTCTCATTCTTTAAAACAAACAAACAAACAAACAAACAAACAAAAACAAAAACAAAAACAAACATCCAGCAACGTTCATACAATGGGAGCAAGTGAAATTCTGGATTGAAGTCTTATTCCTGTTAAACAGTACTACTGAATAAAGTTGTACCACAGTTAGTGTGTGGGCCTGTGTTTTTCCGCCACTAAGTAAGAACTTAATGCGGTGCATTTACCCCAGACCGAGAGAAGCTTTCCTACCACCTCGGTGCGGTGCTGAGTCTGCTTCACTGGTTCTGTTTTCAGTCTTCGTAGAGATGATGTCTTTGCGGTATTCTGATCATTTTGAATTCAGTTCTTAAAAGGAAGACTAAGTTTTAAGAAGAGCATTGTAGTAACCTATTTTTTGAACTGAGGTTCAACTTTCTCGGTCACAGTCCTTACCCAGGCTGTCAGGGATGAGGTCATCCTTAACAGAGAAAACAGGGTAAAGAGAAAAAATCCGGGCATATGTTCCCCTTTGGAAGCAGGGAGAATTTGGCTTGAAATGTCACACTTGTTACTCGCTGACTGGGAGGAAAATACACTAGTGGACGAAGGAAACCAAATCAGCTGAGATGCCAGAAGGAACAGTGAGATGAGAACAGAAGGAGAGTTGTGGGGAGCTGTGCCCGCTGGAGGGCAGCGTGTATCTTTTGTGGAGGGGAAGGGAGTGTTTTAAAGCTGACCGTGGTGATGGTTGTACGTCTCTGAGAACCTATAAAAGTCAATTGAACTGTGCTTTTAAGAACACCCTAAAATAATGTCAGCAGTAAAAAACAGTGTGCGCTGTGGGGTGCGGCTCTGCCCTGTAAACATGAAGCCTAAAGGGCAATGTGTGAGACATGCGCAGTGTGTGCTTCCCTAACACGTTCCTGTATATTTGGAATCTTAGTTATTTTATGCAAATTCCATTTATAAGTAGTTCTCTCAGATCATATCTAATATATCTTTCTAGGCACTAACAAGGAAAACCCAGAGATGAAAATGATAAAAATAACCAACCAGTTAGAATTGAGTAAGACATGCCGCATACCTAGGGATAAACATTACAAAAGATGTGCAAAGCCTATACACATATAATTATATATTATTCTGAGAGAAATTAAAAAAGACATAACTAAATGGAAATATATACTCTGCTTATGAGTTGGAGACTATATTAGCATATTAATTGTGCCCAAATCAATCTATGTATTTAACACAATCCCAACAGACATACTATAGAAATTGACAAGTCAATTTGGAAATCCATATGGAAATGAAAAAGAATTAGACTAGATAAAATACCATTGCAAAAGAACAGTGTTGGAGGGCTTATCCTAAATTATCCACAGTCTTATTGTAAAGCTATATTAATCAAGAAAATGTGGTATTAGTGCAACGAAAGACATATTGGCTAATGGAATCAAATAGAGAATCTAGAAATTGACTCCCACATATGTGGGTAATTGATACTATTTCTAAGTTCTAAAGGCAACAGAGTGAAGAAAATACTTTTTCTTTAAAAAGTTTGCTAAAATGGTTAGATGTACACATGGTGAACAATAGACTTGGATATATGCCTTGCATCATTAACTAGAATTAGATAAAAATTAACGCTAGTCAGAAACATAAAGCCTAAAATTCTAAAAGTTACAGAAGAAAATAGAAAGTCATTGTGATCATGGGTTAGAAATACAATATTTAAAGCAACATAAAACCATGATATATGACAGAAAAATAATGTTAGACTTCAATAAAACAGATTTAAAAGACAATAACAGGCTATCAGAGATTAGAAGAAAGTATTTGTAAATTGAATGTCTGATAAAGACTTGTAATTGAATATACAAAGAATGTTTGGAGTTTACTGCCATCACTACTGCTAACTAACCCCACGAAAATTAGGTCAACTGTTTGAACACTGTTTCCCACAGAAGCCATCTGATGGCAAATGAGACCCTGGGAAGATGGTCAGTGTCACTGCCATCAGGGAGTGCAAACTCATAATCCAGTGACATCTCTCCATCCATGTTAGAGTGGCACCTCTCCATCCATGTTAGAGTGGCCATCTCTCCATCCATGTTAGAGTG
>JANHMN010000006.1:97354641-97366413 GCA_030674055.1 Rhabdomys pumilio | reverse complement strand
ACACACACACACACACACACACACACACACACACACACACACACAGCTCTTTAGTTATTGAATGCACTAAATTATCCTAATTGGAACAGAAAGCCTCTTTACATGAGGATGTCTTAGATGAAAAATGTCAGCATTATTTCAACTTGTATATTTTTCTGGTTCTATAATCAACGTTGTCTCTTAGCAACCCCAATGAAGCTCCCCATTAGTGAATGTAGATTGACGAGTGGGGAGGTTGAGATTACCTCAGCATAATTCAATCAGACTTTCTGATGAGATCAGAGAATATTTTGCAGCCTTAAATTCCCCAGTGCCTGATACGAGCTTGAAATTTGTATGTTTCTGAGTTAAGTGTAATTTTTAGATTGACTATAAAAAGAGCATGTTAAGTCAAGAGGCTAAATGGAAATAATAAAATAAAATCAACAGTTCCACAGTTAATCCTGTACACCAAGAATATGTCCCTCAGGTCTTTCCTTGTGAATTTACCCAGCATTGGATATCCTATGAGTTTTTCATTGGGTTTGTTGAACTTTTGGTAGCAACCTTTGAGACGTCATAGTTGAGGCTGGCTGCTGAAGGGTTGGCCACCTTTAATTACAGAGACATTCAAGAATGAGTAGTGAGAAAGGAGAGTTGGGGATGAACTAGGATTTATACACAGTGGAGAAAGAGGGAAGGGAAATGATCCAGAATAGTAACGCCTCATTTATCAGATGTTTATTAAATGCCTGCTATAGTTCGTGTATTATACTAGACGCTAAGGGTTCAGAGCCTAATGATATTTAATTTCTGTCCTTAAAATGTTTATGACACCGAACAGACAAAGGAGTCAACTGGTTTGATTCAAATAAAACAATATTTTAAAAACTTTGTTACTATTTCTAGAGACAGTTCTACTCTGTAGAAGTGCTCCACAGTCCCGGGGACTGATTGCTTCAGGGATGAGCAATAACTTTGGCGCTAGAGACTCTCCTGATATTGACATAGATAGGAATCGGGCGTGGGGTGGAGGGGCTACACCAGGATCGTTGGTTTCTGGACTTGTAATCATATGATCTCTAGTACAGCCTGTGCACAAATGTTCTGAAGACTGGTACTTGACAATTCAAACTAGAGATTGTTGATGTGGCAAAACACCTGACATTTTATGGAAGGATAGGTTTATTTTAGCCAACAGCTCAAAGGTACAATTTCTGGGAGCATCTGGCCAGAGCAGGTCACACTGCATGAGCAGCCAGGAAACCCGGAAGTACACGCATGCTCAGTTTCTCTCTCTCTCTCTCTCTCTCTCTCTCTCTCTCTCTCTCTCTCTCTCTCTCTCTCTCTCTCTCTCTCTCTCTCCACTGTAGCCCCTTCTGGTGGAGCAGCTCACATGTAGCCCTTCTGATGGAGCAGCTCACATCCAGGGTGGGTGTCAGGGTGGGTGTTTCCTCTTTAATTAATCTAATCTAGACAATCCCTCATGGACATGCCCACAGGGTTGTGTCTCCTGGGCGATTCTAGATCCTGTCAAACTGAGAATGTGCACGCAAACAGAATAAAAAGCAGATGCTTTTTGAGGGCCTCATATGAAATTAAATTTATGCAATATACAAAGTCAGTTATAACATTTGTCTTTTTTGTATTCACACACCCATACCTACCACCTTCAGGGGTGACCAAGCCATTTCTAAAGATGAAAAATGGACTCCCTCAGGCCTGTGTCTTGAGGATATGTGGGGAAGAAAGAGGAGGGCTGGTAAAGAGGTAACTGCATTGCAAAGCCCCTGCACACCTCTCTGCAAGGCTCTGCTCGGCCCTGGTGTTGACTGGCCTTCTTTTTATTTTTTATGTTTTTCATTTACCCTCCAGTCCCCGAATTTCCCAGTTCTGGCTTTTCCTTGAATCTTTCTTACTTAAAGTAATTGTCTCTGCCCCAGCCCATCTAAACTTGGGTTTCCACATCACCACCTCATCCAATAGTTAAGGGTGGAAATCACTATGTTTTGGAGTCACCTATAAAGGCTGAGCTTCAAACAAAATGTGTCTTCCTGTAGAAATGATTTGTGTGTGTGTGTGTGTGTGTGTGTGTGTGTGTGTCTGCGTGTGTGTCTTGGACGAGGGTGAGCTAGGGTAGCATAACCAGGAATAGAAAGATATGTTCCAGTTTGGTGGCTGCCCTTTTGCTGGGTGTATATCACCAAATCTCTGTTCCCATGAAGACTCCATAGGAATGTGTGTTTAAAGTTATTTATCCTGAAGCATACTTTACTAGTCATTGTTAATCTAGACATAGGGGTTGGGGAGTGTGTTAGTTAGGGTTTTACTGCTGTGAACAGTCACTGTGATCAAGGCAAGTCTTATAAATGACAACATTTAGTTGGGCTGGCTTACAGGTTCAGAGGTTCAGTCCATTATCATCAAGGTGTGAACAGCATCCAGGCAGGCATGGTACAGGAGGAGCTGTGAGTTCTACATCTTCATCTGAAGACTGCTAGCAGAATACTGGCTTCCAGGCAGCTAGGACAAGGGTCTTAAGCCTATGCGGACAGTGACACATCTACTCCGACAAGGCCACACATTCTAATAGTGCCACTCCCTGGGACAAACATATTCAAACCATAACAGGGATCAAGAAGATATTATCGTGTATAATTAGCCTGGATACAATTTGAGAGTGAACAAATGGGCAGTGACTATCACCCTGACATCTGTGCTGCTCCGTCTGTGTCACCCTTCCTTTTCCAGAATTCACTTTGACCTGAAATGAAATGATGGCTTGGTGTGCTCATGGATATCTTTCAATATCCAGGGAGGGGGAGGGGGAGGGGGAGGGGGAAGGGGAGGGGGAGGGGAAGAGAGAATATGTAAATGTGTGTAATTGCAGGCTCACTGAGCAGTGATCTGCAGTTCAGTTTTCCCAGGACACATCATTCTGATTCTCTCTCACATCTGAAGGCAGTTTGTCTCCCTTTTATTTTGTGTTACCCATGTTTTAAGTGTTATCTTTGTAAGGCCTCTAAAGCTATCTGGCAGCTAGGCAGAGTATAAATAACCTTTATGGTTATTATCATTAGATGTAGCATGCACTCTGTTTTGACGTCATTAATAAACCATTCCAGCGATGTTGTTGCAACATATAATATTAGCAGGAGGCTCCCCAGGGATGCATAGAAGAGGGTGTTTAATATTCTGCTTGTTTCTTAGTCTACTTCCCCATGGGCAGAGATGTTAAAGCATGTTCAGCTAAAAAAAAAAAAAAAAAACCATATCCATGGGATCAAAACCCAGGATAAACGTGGTTGCAATTCATAGAACTGCCTTTAGTTTAGCCGTTTTTGCTAAATTAGAAGATTGTAAGTTAGCTCAGTTAATCTGCTCTTGAATGTTTTACTCCGTTTTAGATATGTGCAACCGAACAAACGGACAGAACAGTTCTCAAGGTCCTATGTATTAGAGATAGCATTTTGGAAAATAGCTTGTTTGCATTTCTTGAAACTCTATTGGAGGAGGAGTTTAAAAGTAATGAACCAGTTAATTTGGTGGAGGAACTCTGAAGGCTACACAACGCTCAGAAAGGGGCCTGGGCATGTTTGGCTGCTTTCCATCAGCGTTATGACAGCACAGGAAGATTTGGAAAGTGCTGAGTTTTTGTCAGAAAAGGACATTTAAATTTACACCCGAGGATGGGGTGATTACTAAGGACTTTAGTGCCATTAAGAGGATGCTAAGTTCTCTGATCAGGCAACCGGAAGAATACCCTAAGGGACCATCTAAGGAATTGACAAAACGCCCCGCACCACAAACCCAAGGGTGTAAAAGTAGAAACTCGTTCCAAGCGCTTTGCCTTGAGCACAGTCCCAGAGTGCACTGTCCATGGAGGACTAGGAAATTGTTTCCCCTAAGTTTCTTTCCCTGTGTTCAGCTGTCCGAATACCTGGAGATTTCTGTGTCTATGTTTCTAATGGTTTTGGGTACAGTTCTTGTGGGCAGCAGAGCTTGGTGTCATTTACATGATTCTGGTTTTGCAGGCACATGGAATGTAAGAGTTCAGGAGCAGCAGAGGTCTTTTCCAAAACTTCAAAGGAAAGTGTGGGAATGTAGTCAAGGTAAGGCAGGACTAGAGTCAGTGCAAGGGGCTGCGGATGGGCCAGTGTGGGGAGTAGTGAGAGTGCACTAGAGTCAGTGCAAGGGGCTGCTGATGGGCCAGTGTGGGGAGTAGTGAGAATGCACTAGAGTAGTGCAAGGGGCTGCAGATGGGCCAGTGTGGGGAGCAGTGAGAGTGCGGCTGACGTTGTCATGGAGACCCTGTGAACATCAGTGTGAGGAATATTATATGGTCTGAGAAAAGGTGTTGATGGGAATCAGACCCAGCTAATGAGAAGCCATGTGGGCTGTAGACAGCAAGGATGCATGAATTAGAACTTCCCTCCCCCCAAGCCATTCAGGGATCACACCTCAGCACCACACGCCCCTAGGTATCACACAAATCTTGCTTGGGGTTGACTCATTCTTCTTTTAAATTTTTTCTCCATTTTGAGCTTGATTAGAGACTGTATATTGTAATCCCATTATTTTCATTTGTGGGGTGGTGCACAATTAAGTGTTCATCTTTGGGACCTGAGTTTTTTAGCAATTCTGGAATAGCTTGGGAATTCCTGAAGATGGACTTAGTGCACTTTGCATGTGGAGATGGACTTCAGCCTTTTGGAGCCAGGCGTGGAAGGTTAAGTCATTTGAATATGGAGTATTCCCAAAGTTCCTATGTGCCAAAGGCTTGGTTGGCAATCTCTTGTGCTATTTGGAGACAGAGCCTTTGAGTAGGTCTTCCTGAATGTTGATTGGGGGGAGACTCAAGGAAAGAATGTTAGATTGCTGGACATGCCCTTGAAGATGATACTGGAACCGTGACCCTTTCTCTGTTTGCTTCTTGGCTACCATGAAGTCAGCAAGTTTTCCCTCTGAAATACAGGTCTATTCCGGTGTGCTGCCTTGCCACAGGTTTAAAGCAAGGGCTAAGTAAGCGTAGACTGAAACCTCTGTAGCCATAAGTGTAGGCTTAGAGTTTTCAAAATGTACTTTAATAAGGGTTCTTAAATGCTTTGACCTCCTTCTAGCCCACCATCCAAAGGTTTGGGAGGAAAGATGTTAAGTAGGACAAGGGGATGGGGACCTGTTTAGAAGTAGTTCTTTGGGGTGATTCCAATTTCCATTTGTCAGGATACCAGCATCCAGTTTACCCAACACGAATAATCAATCAATCATCAATCATCAATCATCAATTGTCAATCATCAATCGTCAATCATCATCATCATCATCATCATCAATCATCATCATCATCATCATCATCATCATCTGCATCATCATCATCAGCAGCAGCAGAATCTATCAGGCCTCCACCAAATAAGTCCGAGGGAGCGATCAGGACCAGCTGGAATGCCAGGAGTTCACTGCTGTGCCTCTCTCAATGAGATGAAAATGTGAGACCAAGGAAGAGTTGCACAGCTAGCTACGCAAGCCCCCATCCCTGTCCTTTGAGTCCGACTTATACTCTCTCCAAACATGACTTGTCCTCCCATGGGCCTTGCCTCAGCAAAACACGATGTGAGACTGCATCACAAGACACAACCAGAAACAACTTTCACTTCGCATAAGTGAAAGATAAGTCTTTCTTCTTTACAAGTTAATCTATTTTGTCACAGCAATGGAAAGCTTACCAGCACACTTGGGCTCAGTCATATGGTGACACAAAGTTCTAAGGACCGGTTAAGAAAGAATACGCCCATCGCACAAGTGATTGTCAAGTATCTGTTAATGTCCCATTGACTTAGTACAGCCAAAGCTGTTGATTGAGGCCAGACTTTGAATTAGGCACTCGACGTTATATGATGGGGGGGATCCTGAACAAGGAACAGGGATGGATTTGAGATGGTTTTTGCAATCCTTTATGATAACAGAGCTGTCTTTGAGTAGTTAGAAGTAGGTGTTGACATATAGGTTATTTATCAATAACCGTTGTAATCAGATTATCTGTCTAGAAAGGCACAGTGATTCTTTCTTCCGTGCCTTTGCTTTGCCGTCACGACTCTAACCCTGTAAAGTTCCATCAAACGCTCTATTTTGTAAGTTTCCTGGCTCATGGCATTTTCTCACAGCAATTACAAAGTAACGAAGACAGGCAAAGAGCAAACTGGGATCAGACCTGGATGATTCCACAGAGCTGGTGTACTGGCTCCTCTGCATTGTCTCTCGTGGGGCCTTTGAGGAGTCCACTGGAGGTTCTGCACTGGGGACTCTGACCGCAGCATCTAGAGCTCCCGCTCCCCTGTTGTTGACAATGCACTCTGTAAGACGATCCTCTTCGGATCCTCTTCGTTGACTTTAGTCATCTCCCAGGAAGCTCCTTTCTGCTCACTCACTCTGCTACAGATTATCTTAGCCGTAACAAATGAACTTACTTCCTTGAGGGTCAGTCTCCAGTGTCTATAAAATTCCTGAGATCACTTGTTAAACTTTTGTTGCATTTCCCTCCTATGAGGTGGGAAAGAAACACGATAGGAAGACATTGCAGCATCCTCCCTTCGGACATCTGCACTGGAATCCTCCCTAAAGTCCTCTCTAAAGTCCTCAGTCCCTCTGTGAAGTCATTGCTTTTCCTCATGTAGCTTAAAAGTGGGGATGTGGATGGGTAAGCACAGCTTTCATGCAAAGCTACAAAAGTTTAACTCCTGCCAGAATGTAGGGAACCTGAAAATTGCCATGCTCTCCACCATGATGATAATAGATCAAACTTCTGAAACTGTAAGCAAGACCCCAATTAAATGCTTTATTTTCTAAGTGTTGCCTTGGTCATGGTGTTTCTTCACAGTAATAGAACAGTAGCTAAGATATGTATGTATATAGATATGTATGTAGATATATTTAGAGAAAAAAATATAAATACCCCACGAACTGTATACAAGAACACAAGGACTTAAGAGGATGGGCATCTGCAAGCCAAGATTAGAGTCTTGACCAGAGTCTGAATCTTGTCAGTCTTTGAAACTGAGACACTAAGTTTCTGTGAAGTCACCGGTCTGGGTCTGCATTGTTTTATTCTGGCCCCAGTTGGCCAGCGTAGATGTCTTCACCTTTAAAATCAAAGTCAAATTCTAAAGCTGCTCACAGAGCTTCTTTAAAAGCTCACCTCATATCCTCATATCCTCAAAGACATGTCAGCTCAAGGAAGCCCCGCTTGACTGAAGAGGGTACCAGCCTGTCTTCACTGGGAGAGCTCAGCCACAGCACTCAGAGTGTTAATATTATCTCCACAAGAAGACACCCCCTGGTTTCTCATTTTGTTAGCTTTCTAGGGCTTGGATATCTCATGGACTGATTTCCTCATCCATGACATCAATGCTATAGCAATTTCCTGTAAGCTATGGTTTGATCATATTGAAATATATTAACTGTGGTGAGCGGTGAAATTGCCAGTGCTGTTATTGTATGGGCCAGACTTTAGGGAGAGACAGTGACAACCCCTGAGAGATTACATTCACACTGTGGAATCTGTGACCTCCCCCAAACCCAGATAAATGGCATTGGTTTGGAGGGAGGAAGTTGAGAACCAAACAGAGGTATTTTAAAATCAGCTCAGTTCCATCTTCTGTGTCTGAGAACTGTGCAGGCATCCACTGTAACAGGGTTTGCAAATAACAAAGACAGAAAGCTAAAGTTCTTTGGACTTAAAAGATGCATTCTTTCCCCTCTTTCAATTCGTAAAGCATTGCCTGTTGATACCAACCTTTGATGCTTAGGTTTTAAATTCTTCAAATACAAGGACTGTGTTTTATCATTTATTTACATTCCCAGGAAGTATCTTTTAAAGTTATTATTGTTTTATATGTATGGATGTCGCATACATGTGTGTCTGTGCACCACATGTATGCCTGGTGCCTGTGGAGGCTCGAAGAGGGAGTCAGATCACCTGAAACTGAAGTTACAGAGGGTTGTAAATGAATCAAGCCTTGGAGTCTGGAAGAGCAGCCGGCACTTCTGGTGACCATCACTTCTATTTTCAAGATAATCTTATGATTATTATTTGATGACTAAGGATCATGGGGTTTCTTTCCTTTAAGTTTTCTTTTTGGAGATTTATTTATTTTTATTTTAAACATATGAGTGTTTTGCCTGCATGCAGTCTGTGCAGCACATGCATGAACTGCCCACAGATGCCAGAAGAGGGCGCCAGATTCCTTGGAACTAGAGTTACAGATGGTTGCAAGCTGGGAACGAGCTCAGGTCCTCTGGGAAAGCAGCCAGCACTCATAACTACTACAGCATCCTTTTAGCCCATCTCTGAAAGTTTCCAACTGAATCTCTAAGGGAATAACCTAATTAAATGCTGAGCAGAGTGTCTGCTCTAAAATAAGAACCAAGTAGAGTAATATTAACTAAGTTAGTAGTGCTTCAAAGTAGGTGCTGGGTTTGTTGACCCAATCAATTAATGGATAGATGATTGTTGGTTTTTTTTTTAAATAATTATTATTATTTGTATTTTGCTCATGCTGGGGGTCAAACCCAAGGCCAGGTACATGCCTAGCACGGGTTTTGCCACTGAGCTATTTCCCCATTTCTGCATAGTTGCTGATGACTGGCTTGTCTCTTGCAACTCGTCTCTGCTTTATTCCTTCTTAATTTGTTTCTTTTGGACAGTTATGTGACCTATAAAAACCTCATTCTGCATTGTTAAGCACAAGGGCTAGACAAATAATGGGGGCGGTACAATCATGGCTTGATATAGATCACTAATTAATCCGAATCGATTTCTAGTGCACTATGTACGTGTATTTCTGTACACACCAGGATTTAATCACATAGATGTACAAGTGGAAGCTGATTTCCTTGAAATTATTCTCGTAAGTAGTTCCAAGTAATACTTGAGTCCCACTGAAATAAAACCTGCCAAGAACTCTTGCATCCAAGCCTCAATTTACGTATCACTTTACACAGCGAGTCCCAAAGGCTTCAACTCAAAGAATGGAAGATAAAATTAAAGGAATCAATCAGTGCATCTTACCGCTGTTCCACTCAAACCCGATAGCCAGGGCATTCAAACAAAGTGCATAACAGATTTAGAAAGCAATTCAATTTAATCATGTCTTGGATTAGGAGAGACAGGAACCCAGATCAACAACATGAGAGAAATGGCCACTAGCCCTCAGCTGGAGGTGTGAGGGAGGAGGGAAGTGCCTGTCTACCTGGTGGGAGGAGACCTGGGTATGGCCTGCAGTGTGGGCCAAAGCTGCTGCAAGGCTGAGGTGATTTCTTTTTGTCTGCTGTCTTTTCAGCTCTGGATTTCTGGAAATTAAAAATTTTTTCTTTTAAAAAAGATTATTTTATCTATGTATCTGTGTGAAAATATGTATACATGTATGAAGGTGTGCATGGAGGCCAGAAGTGGAGGATGGAACCCATGGAGCTAGATAAAGGCACTCATGAGCCACTTAACGTGGGCACTGGGAACTGAACGTGGGTCCTCTGAACGAGCAATCAGCCCCCCAACCTGCTGAGACATCTCTCCAGTCCCCAAATTCTAGGACTTTCAAGCTGGTGCTGAATAGTTAATTTCATACAATGTTCCTGGGCTGGAAACCCAATGACTAGCTTGAATGACTAACTACTCTGGATCTCTTCAGTGGGTTCCAGCTATTTAAAACTTCCGTTCACTGTATTCTAGAAAGCTCTGAATACAACCTCTGCTTCTAGAACAATGGTTCTCAACCTGTGGGTTCCGGCCTCTTGGGGGGTCAAATGACTCTTTCACACGCCTCACCTAAGACCATAGGAAAACACAGATATTTACATATGGTTCATAACAGTAGCAATTTTTCACCCAGAATTCGCTCTGTTTTAGACTGGTACATCCAGGTGCATGTTCTAGGCATGGTGCAGAAGGAACTGAGAGTTTTAATTTTCATCTGAAGGCTGCTAGCAGAATCCTGGCTTCCAGGCAGCTAGGATGAGGGTCTTAAAGCCCATACCCACAGTGACACATCTACCCCAACAAGGCCACACTTACTCCAACAGTGCCATACCTTCTAATAGTGCCACTCCCTGGGCTGAGAATATACAGGTCATAACAGGAACCAAAGATAAAAAATAGATTTAAAAAATGTTAACTCATGAATACTGGGGAGGAGTGTGTGCTAGCCGCAGGGGGTGGGGGTGAGGTTTAGAAGTCCCCAAACATTGAGCTAGCTAGGCATATTAAAAATTAAGTTGGTGTGTGTGTGTGTGTGTGTGTGTGTGTGTGTGTGTGTGTGTGTGTGTTTCAAGAATCCAGAGAGCTCTGGTGAGAGGCCAGAGACTTGGTGACCTGTCAGGAGGGAGCTCAAATCGGATTAATTATTCACAGCTTCCACCCATCCAAGTGACTGGCCTTCTCTAACAAACCCTCTGCTGCTTCCTAAAGGTTTCTACCAACTGAGGTCTGGACCAAGTATCCAAACATATGAACCATAGATGTTTCCCCTTTAAACTATTTTGGTTAATTCTTAGGTAAGAAGGTCCTTATGCAGTTTCAATTCCAAATTATCAGCAAAGGAAGTGATTATGGAATGAGCTTAGAGTATTTGAAATATAAGAACATTAGATTAAGGAGAGGAAAATAGTGTCACTTAGCCATGTCACTATGCATGTAAGATTGTGACAAAACTGGAATAGAACAGAAATTAGTTTCCAGAATAGGTCTATCCACAAGAAAGGTCAAGTCAATTAGAGATTTCTTTACTTTTAAAGAATTGTGTGAATGCATGTGCATGCTTGTATGTATGTGTTCTGTGTGTGCTGACAGTGTATGTTAAAACTGACATCTGGAACATATGTGATATGAAAACTTACTAAATGTGCTAATTCTCTTTTACAATAACCAATGCAGGTAATAGAAAGCCCATTGACTTGAGGTCTTTTGTGCTAAATGTGTCCCTGTGTTCAACCATAAGAAATTAGATTTAACAGAACTCAGTCAAAAAGAAAGGCACTGAGCAGTTTAGAGCAGTTGTTGAATCTAAGGTTGGATTTCATATGCTTCTGTCTCTGTCTCTGTCTCTCTGCCTGTCTCTGTCTCTCTCTTTTTCTCTGTGTGTATGTGCATGCATGTTTCTTTTTTCTTTCCTTCCTTTCTTTTTGCATTTATTTATTTATATACCTTTTTTGACATAGGGTTTTTCTATGTAGCCCTGAGTGTCCTGGAACTTGCTTTGTAGACCAGATTAGTCTTGGACTTAGAGATCTGCCTTCCTTTGCTTTCTCAGTGCTAGGATAAATGTCTCTCTCTCTCTCTCTCTCTCTCTCTCTCTGTGTGTGTGTGTGTGTGTGTGTGTGTGTGTGTGTATGTGTGTGTGTGTGATCATCACCTGGCTTTTTTCTTTCTTTCTTTCCTTCCTTCCTTTCTTTTTTCCTTCCTTTTCTCCCTCTGTCCCCCTCCCTCCCTCTCTTCTTCCCTCCTCCCTCCCTCCCTCCTTTCATCCTTCCTTCCTTCCTTTCCTCCCTCTGTCCCCCTCCCTTCTTCCCTCCTCCTTTCCTCCCTCCCCTCCCCTCTTCTCCCTGCTTCCTTCCTTCCCTCCTCCCTTCCTAGCAGTGAGCCATCCTCTTCTCAGTGAAGGTCCCAGAGTGAAGTTCCAGAGAGCCTTTAGATGCTGGTTGAGATTTGTGACAACTTTAGTAAAGTTACCTCTCCTAAAGTCTTGATCAATTGTTGTGTTTCTATCTGCAAATTCAAGTAATTGGAAACATGTCACCAAAGTTAC
>JANHMN010000006.1:97271559-97349631 GCA_030674055.1 Rhabdomys pumilio | reverse complement strand
ATTATTATTATTATTATTATTATTATTATTATTATTATTATTATTATTTTGTTTGGTGGTCACATGTATTTTTCTCATTTTTATTTTGTTATAAAAATAAAGATTTCCCATAACCTAAAAAAAGTTTGCATTCTTTTCTTTTTTTTTGAGATTTATTTCTTTTGATTTATGTGTGTAAATGTAGGCACACTGTGTATGTGTGGATGCTTTTTGAGGGCCTTGGTCCCCTGGACCTCAATTATAGGTGACTTGGAATTGCCTGATGTGGGTACTGAGAACTCAATCTAGATTCTCTGGAAGAGCAGCAAGCCCTCTGAACTGCTGAGCCATTTCTCCAGCTCCAATATTTGTATTCTTTTATAAAAAATATTATTTTTTATGTATTCACTTTACATCCCACTCACTGTCCCCTTCCTGGTCACCCCCTACCACAATCCTTCTCCAAATTCTTAAGTGGAAAACACTGATTGACATCTGCTCCAGATTAAGTTCTTTAAAAATGTAACTACTGGGGCAGGAGAAATAGCTCAGTGGTAGAGAGTGCATGCTGCTCTTGCAGAGGCCCCTGTTTTTTTTCCTTTCCCAGCAGACACATTGGACAGCTCATAACCACCTATAAATCCAGTCCAGGAGATCTGATGCCCTCTTCTGGCCAGTGAGGGCACCTGCACTTGTGTGTGCATACCGATTTCCCAAAGGCACATAATTACAAGTGAAAAATAATTTAAAGCTTAAGTACCTTAGATTTTCCTTTAAAATGGCTACCAATAATGAGAAATCATGAGCTGTGATATGCACAGTGCATTAGAAGCTGTTTGCATATGTTACCTCACAGTCTCCCCAGCACCTCATGGGACTTGCAAAAGAAGTCACACTGGCTCCACTTTACAGGTGCAGGGGAATAACGCACACTTAGGTTAAGGTCAGCCCTCCGGTAAGCAGTGATGGTCTACCTTGTTCTGTCTCCTTCACTGTTGTTCCCCCTTTCTGAATGCACTGACCTTTAGGGGTGTCTATGTCAGGTAGGGTTTAGACTGTTAGTGCTCTGGTCTCAGAACAGCAAGCTAATGGCTTCTCTGGTTCTTTCAGGGTTACCATTCTATTTGTGGTAAGAACTCTAATCAGAAAAAGCAACAAGAAATTTTTTCTGGGGTTGTAGCATTGCAAAAGTGGCTGTTACACAAACTCAAGACTGGGTCAAACTAGATCTCATAATTCCATTTGGAAATATTCTTCTTTTCTTTAAAAAAAATGTGTATAAGTGTTTTCCTTTCCTGTATGTTTGTGTACCATGAATGTGCCTGGTGCCTGCAGGGGACAGAGAAGGATACTGGATTCCATGGAACTGGAATTACAAACTGTTGTTAGCCACCATGTGGGTCCTAAGAACCAAACCGAAGAGTAGCCAGTGCTCTTGACAGCTGCACCCTTGGAATATTCATTTTTCTCTTTCTTTCTTTTTAATTAATTAATTTTAAATGCATATTTGTTAAATGTATTCACATAGAAAAAATATACGATATACCTTTCACTGGATTATACATTCTTTCTTTTTCCCCAATCTGCTTTTATACCATTTTGATTACATGCAAGTGTTAAGGTCAGTTCTGGGTTGAGGAACCAGCAATACAATAGATGCAAATAGTCAAGGAACAAGCAAGACAATAAACACAAATAGTCAAAGAACAAGCAAAGCAATAAACAAAGTCCTGCAATCACTGTTTCTAAGGGCTTCTCAGGATGACCAAAGTATCTGAGCCTACTTCCCTGTCCTAGCCCAAAGTCATTTTCATGTCTGAAGCCTATTTCTTTGTTCTAGCCTAAGATTTAAATTCCTGCCTGAGATTACTTCTTTGTTCTAGCCTAAGATTTAGATTCCTGTCTGAAACCCATTTCCTTGTCCTTGGCCAATGCCAGATTAACCCTGATATTCTTAACAGATTTTGAAGCTGTCATTTCTGTTCTCTAAGTAATCTTACAGAAAGTAAGTTACTTATCTCTCAGTGTCTGAGGATCTTAAAGTTCAGGGTTTCTTTTTATTTATTTTTGAGTCGGAGTCACACTGTGTAGCCCCTGGCCAGCCTGGAATTCACCTTCTAGACCACGATGGTCCTGAGATCGTAAACTCTATCTGTTTCATGCCTTCTGAGAACTGGGGTTAAAGTTGTATATCACCTCTCTTTCCTGGCTGACTGAGTGTCTTAGTTAGAGTTTCTATTCCTGCACAAAACATCATGACCAAGAAGCAAGTTGGGGAGGAAGGGTTTATTCAGCTTACACTTCCACATGGCTGTTCATCACCAAAGAAAGTTAGGACCAGAACTCAGGGTGGGAACTTGGAAGCAGAAGCTGATGCAGAGGCCATAGAGGAATGCTGCTCCCCTGACTTGCTCAGCTTGGTTTCTTATAGAACCTGGGACTACCAGTCCAGGGATGGCACCTCCCACAATGGACCCTTCTACCCTTGAATACTAATTGAGAAAATGCCTTACAGCTGGAGTTCATGAAGGCATTTCCTCAAGGGAGGTTCCTTTCTCTGTGATAACTCCAGCTTGTGTCAAGTTGACACACAAGACCAGCCAGCACATGGAATATCAATTCTCAATTATCTTTTCTTTCTTCCCATTTTACTGAGGCAGGATCTTTCTACAGAGGTCAGACTGACCTTGGGCTCCATGACTTTTTACTGTGGTTTCCTGAGTGCTGAGGTTCCAAGCCTGTGCCACCCTGCCCGGCATTCCTGCCTCATTTCTGACAGTGACATAACATCTTTCAGTCTGTTTGGCGGTTTGTATTCTCCTTACTGTCCAGAAACGGCTGAATATGATGAGATACTATGGATATACTGTTTGGGACTTGAATGAGGATTTAACATTTAGGAGGAGGCCTGACTAAGGTCACGTGACTAAGGTCACTCAAAGGACACCTGGGAGAGAGAGAGTGGTGAACGAACGACTTTTGCAAATATTACTTGAGACTCTGGGGTATAAGTTTGAATACTTTAATTTTTATCTTAAATAATAAGTTGCTTTGGATTTTTCTCTGTCGAATTTCTAAGAATTCCTTTGTTTACTAATGGGTTAGATACCCTAGGATATTTGGAAGTACCAAATGTTAGACATTCCTATCTGTTGGTGTTGGGTAAAGTTGACATTGTGATATTTTGATATGTAGTTTCATGTGTCCTTATGTTTCTATCCATCAAAGGAGTATAGTTAGAAATTAGAAATTGTCAATACAGAGGTTTTTTGGGGGTTGGAGGACAGGGTTTCAGTATGTATTCTAGCTATGTAGCTCAGGCTAGCCTCAAATTCACAGGATCCTCTTGTGACTACTTCCCAAGTGTTGGGTCATAGGCTTTCACCCTGAAGCTTGTTAGAAGACATTTGCTGCTGCTTCTTCTTATCAAAGATTCTGCCTATCTTATGACTTCTGTTAAAGGCAGATAGCCAAGCTATGAATGACTGGGTTCCTCTATCGGTTTTTGTAGAGTAGATGCAGGAGCAGCGGCCAATTAGTACAAATCCTGAAGCAGAATAACAAATGGCTCAGATGCACACAACGCGGCGGCTACTCTCTGGGGTCGAGGGAACGGTGCTCACAAGCAATGCAGGGAAAACAGTTGTACAGGGAGACAGTGTGAGCTGCCTCTGGGAAGCTAGGCATTGCTGCTCGTCTCATTATCGCCACTGGGTGTCACTACAGGCAGCCAGCTAGTCAAGGTTAAAATACAGTCAAGAGGGATGCTCAGCTAGAAACACCGGAGGAACAAAAGTGTCTCTCTCAACACACATTAGCAGTTTGAAGCAGAGAGAGGAAAACGCCATGAATGGAATGAATCTAGGGAGCTAAAGAGGGCTGGAGAGATGGCTCAGCCGTTAAAGGCTAGGCTCACAACCAATAATATAAGAGAGAGAGAGAGAGAGAGAGAGAGAGAGAGAGAGAGAGAGAGAGAGAGAGAGAGAGAGAGAGAGAGAGAGTCGCAGCTGAAGTGGTTCAGCCTTAGGGGGTACCCTACCACCTCACTGAAGTAAGAGCGCAGGGAGAGAGAAAGCCCAGCTGGATTGCTAACACACTGTACGAATGTTCTGTAGGATTTTGATTCATGTGGCCTAATTACTTTCTTGGAATGCCATACCCTGTTACATTAAAGGTCATGCACCTTTTACTTTGTCCTCTCGGAGTCTGTAGCATCCGTGGTAGGAGACCCTAGAGGAATCCGGGCGCTTACCTCGGTTGGCATTGGTTCTCAGCTTTGGCTCCAGTGCCATCCTGCCTTGAGCCCCTGTTCGACATTCTTTGCCTTATAAATCCTTGTATTTGACTTATTTAAGTATCTAGACATCTCTCCATGATCTGCTTGGAACTCAGGCTGGGGGGGGGGTAAGGTGGATAGACTGAGGCGGGGGGAGGGGGAAACGAAGAAACAGCTGGGAGATAGGAAGTTGGGTGGCCACCTCTTGTCTTCCCTGGCAGTGCCGAGGGGCAGGCACTGCAGCAGGATTCTCAGCGTGGCTGGTTCCCACTGCTCCCAAGATTCCCTCGGCTCTCACCCACAGCATTGGTATTGGCTCCTAGTAATTTAGTGAATTACCTTTTCCTTGGTATGTATCAAGTCACCATCTTTCCCATGAAGGTATTGTGCTTTTCAGAGAATACAAATACAAAGTAAGGAAGATGGCTTCCGCTGATTGAAAAAAACAATGCACCTAGTTTTTGAAAGTCTCAGAAATAATTAAAGGAAAATCCTGGTGTTCTACTTTCACCAAGTGACATCTGTTAGAAGTCCAGTGTTAGACGTCCAGCCTCTTCATAATTATCCAATTCTTATATTTTTATATTATTTTTATATCATCTTTATATATTATCAAGGTTGTTTTAGGCAACCTAACTTTGTTATTAAGTTATGATATTCTGGGAGGCCATGTCCTATAGACAACGCATACGAGGAAGCCTGTCATCTGCTCCGTTGCCAAATCTCTTGTTATTGGGCTTGCTTAGGAGCAGGTGTGCCAAGAGAAAGCTGAGGCAATCCAACTCTACTGTGCTTTTCATAATCTCTATGGCAAGGAAATCTCCCAAGGAAGGCCAGATAAGGTTACTTCTTTGAGAGCAGAAATTTTTTTTTTTCTGAGGAAAAGAAATAAGTGAATCATAAAAGTCCCCCACAAATGTAACTCGTAGAAATCAGAAACCCAGGGCGAAAGCCAGCACAGTGAAGACGTTGGGCTCAGCTTTACTGGACTGTGTCAGACAGCTGTGCTGGCTTCATGGCATTCGCTGTTTCCCACTAGTCATGGCTGTGCCAACATGGAGGCTGGCTTTCCTCCCAGTAAATGAGCCAACCACAGAATGACAGAATGCACCAGGACAGAAGCAAAGTCTTTGTAACCTCTTCTGGAAGGCATTGTATTACCCTTGCTAAACTCTGTTCAGGAGGAAAGGCTGCATTCAAAGGGAGGCAGTCACACAAGCCTGTGAATGGCTGCAGGCCATCTTGGAATTAGTTGTCTTAACAGAAGATGGAGACTGTGGGCTTTTGAATGCGATTACTGTTGTGTTCAGATCATTGGAATTCAGTCTCCACCTTTTTGTAACATAAGCAGTTGATGTGAAGGACAACTTTTTCTTGTGGAGCAGATTATTGAACTTGTTACAAAGTCCACTGAGGATTTTCTGAAGGCCCAGCACTTTGAGTAGCATCTTGGATGAGTTTCTAATAGTACAATATTTACAATTGGAATGGCTTAACCTGTGTCTCCGTACTGACTTTCCAGGAAGGTTGTGTTACTTTATCTTAAGTGGAGCATGTTTTCCTCCCTCTGGTTCCTTGCAGGACAAGGAGCAGACATTCTCAGGAAATTTCTAAAGAGCTGCCCACATGCTTCAGGGGCAAAGGAAGTGACAGGCTGGTTTCTCATTTGGGAGAGGTGAAGAAGATGGGAAATACAGTTAAAGTATCAAACTGAGAGCGATTGCTTGTTGAAAGTGAGGGAGAAAGTGAAGTAGTCTTAAAACTTACTCTGGTGTCACGTGGGGTGGAGGCGGAGAGTACATCCGTACTTCATACTGGCAGTAATCTTCAGTCCTTTAACTTTCAGTTACAGTTTTCTGGGACCCATGTGGAACATTGTTCTTTTAGTCTGTCTTTACCCTGGTCAGCCCTGTGCTCACATGAACGAACACCTACAGCGAAGTTAAACTGCAGGTGAAGAGAAATGGTTTTTTTCCTTAGCCTCCCACCCCCGCCACTCCCCAAGCAGACAGAGGAACGGAGCAGTTCACAGTTCAGACATGGAAGGAGCCACACTAGCCCAGATGTCCAGGTCGCGTTTGTCTCAGTTAGAATGCTTCTGGCTGCACTGGACGGAAAATTCCACACTGTCTATTTTAACACTGTCATTGATTCCATGTAAAAGGAGGACTGGGTTGGTTTGGTTTCTGGTGTGGGTTTGGCTGCCCGCCAGTGTCATAATTGATCCCTGTTTTTCCATCCTTCTACTCACCAATTTTGATAGGTACATTGGGCTGTATGTTTGTCTCTTGGTCACAAGATGGTTACTGCAGCTCCAGGCATTGAACCTAAAATACGAAGGGGGCAGGGGAAGTGAAGAAGCTTTCCTCTTGTCCTTTTCTCTGTTGTAAGACAAACAGTTCTTTACAGAGCCACAGGACTTGTGTTTACTTACAGTAAACTGAGACAGGGTCACACTATGACAACAGGCTGGAAGAAGGAGAAAACAAGCATTTCATTTAAACTACTATTATCAATATGAAAAGGGAGAAAGGGCTTGTAGGCATTGATCCGGCCAAGAGTGTCAGTCATAGTGTTCTGAGCACAGACTCTGATAGAAACATTGTTGCATGTGCTGGGAGTTTTGTAACATTGCAGACATAAAAAAAAGAGAAAAATACCCAACAAACTTAGCCCAATACCGAATCCTACGGTAAAGATATTTAAAATTCTAAACTTTTGACATAAAATGTCTCTTTGGAAAATTGCTCAAGTTGGGGACTATCTGTAGTATATTGTTTGAGTTTTTTGTTTTTCTCAAGGTGCTAGGTAATCAACACAGGTTATCAGACATACCAGGGAAGTGACGAACCACGGAACTACATCCCTCGTTCTTACTTTTTAAGTTTAACATGAAGATGAAACTGTTTCCTAAAGTCTTTTAAAATGATTCATTACATTTGTGCTATTAATGTGTTAGAATATGCATGCTGATTAATTTTTCTATTTGTGAACAGCAATATATGGAGTAATCCCGCTGAAAGAGAAATGTGATGACTGGCATATGAGGGCTATTTCCATTCCATTGTAGAGACACTTTCTTTCATTCTATGTAAGACAATGTTTTCACGGATAAGGTAGGTTCAGTGAGTGAATGGATGGAAATAAATATTGTTCTTTGAACAAGTGAATGGGTATTTGTGATAATTTTTAAATAAGTTTTACATATATTTCTTAAAGATTCAAAAATTATGTGTAAGCATGTATGTCTGTGTGTATATACCATGTCTATAGGTGCCCATGGAGGCCAGAAAGGGTTTCTGAATCCCTTGAAGCTGGTCTTGTAGGTGGTTGTGAGCTGCCTGATATGGTTGCTGGGAACCAAACTCAGCTCTTCTGGAAGAGCAGCAAGTGCTCTGAGCTGCTGAGCCATCTCTCCAGCCCTCCACGTATTTTATCAGTACAATTTGTTATTATTGTGTGGTTCTCAGAGAGAAGAGAAAACGTAATTATAAGAGTAGAAAAGCATTAAAAAAATCCAAGTGGAACCTTGATTTCCTTATCCAGTGAAGCACCTGGTACCTTAATAAGACTCTCACGGGAACAGGGTCTGACCAGAATGACTTTAACCACAGAGCTGTTCTCTGAAGGACGTGACTTCCTGTCGGGTAGTTTAGGTCACTGTCTCCATGAGTGGTTACTTGTGCTGGAGAGGAGAGGTTGGCCTTTAGGATCTCTACTGGTGAAACTGACTTAATGTTTATTATTCTATACTCCAATTTTGTAAAGAAATGAATATCTGAACATCATTATGTTGAGAAAAATTAAATACAAACATCTAAGTGTTATAATATCACCTACAATTATCTTTAATGTTTCTTCATAAACCTTTTAAAGAAGTGGGTCTATTAGACCTTGGGCCTGTGCATGTGAAGACTTTGTTTATATAATGGAAGTTTGTTCTGCCGTGCTTAGTGCCGGAGCCTATGCTGGGTTACCTAGCACTTGCTGTTGCTATTTATTCTCAGCGAGGAGGCAAATAAGCCAGAATTGGGAGCTGAGGAATGGGAGTCAGGTTAGACAAACACAGGGTGTCTTGGGGCTCGTAGAAGGAGATGGGGGAGGTTTCTGGAGGAGATAGCCCTTGACAAGAGTCATGGGGAACAGCTGGAGATGTGTGGCCATGAGAGCTGCTGACTAGGTTTGGTGACAGTCTTTGTTGTCAGCTTCCACAGTGAGACATTTCCCTGTCACATCTTTATTCTAATGTCCTTGTGCTTTCATTTGTTTTGGTATAGTTACGATCTCTTTGATGATTTTCACCCCTCCCCACAAATTCCCAGCCCATCTTTCTCTGCATCTTGCTCTGAAAAGAAAGCTCATGAGCTGTGCCTGTCCCCCCTCGATGCCCCCTACTTCCCCCCCCTCTCCCATTTCTTAACCCTCGCCATGCAGAACTGTGGTTTCGGATCTTTAGCCATGCCTCTCTCTCTCTAGTTAACGTTTATTGTATTTCATAAATAAACAAGTCCGTCACTAGTCAGATCTTTTCAAAGAGAACCCTTTGCTCATGACTAAAATTTTCTTGTGGGCCAAGGTTTTCTTCTTTTGAACTCCAAACATCTTAAGTCTCAATCAAATATAATGACACTTTCTAGCAGTGACTTACGTAACAGTTGCCTTGCCTGTATTATTGGTGGCTTATTTTTTTTTTTAATTCTGCCATTTAGTTAGAAATCTTTAGGCAATTTTTTTTATTTTGAAGTCAGATAGATCTCAGGACATGAATACATATTTCCTGCTTAGTTAATTCAGCAACTTTCCTAATAAAGTCATCAGACCAAAACGGAATTCAAGACAGGTACAGACCTAGCACCTCTGCCGCTTGCCCAAGATCTTAGCCTTCTTAGTTTCTCTAGATGTTTCTAAGATGCAAACAAGTGAATAACTTTCCTCTGACAACTGAGGTCTTTGTATACTTTTTATAAGATTAGAATTCCAAAATACAATGTAAAATAGCTCACAGTGGATGATTGATGTTATTTGAAAATTATTAAAACCACTGAATGATATGTTATAGTCATAGTGACAAAACCAACATCATCCCAGCACAGAACCATCATGTATGTCAGTGCACTAGAAGATACAACCCAGACAGAAACCCACACAGCGACATCATGTGACTTTTGATACATGTGTCAAAAACATACATTGTAGAAAAGACGGTTTCTTCAACAAGTGGTGCTCCGGAAGCTGCAGACTCACACTGAACGAACCTAATCTCCACCTCTCACTATACACAGATCATCTCCAAATGGCCGAGGAGCTTAACGTAAGAGCCAAAACTCTGAAAGTGTTTGAGGAAAAAAATGGGGAAAATACTTTGGGATAGAGGCACAGGCAAAGGCTTTCTTAACAGGACCACAGTTGTTTAGAAAATGAAACAACAAGAGACAAATTGAATTTCATGGAATTAAAACACTTTGTATGGCAAAAAAAACCCAAACCAAAACAAAACAAAACAAAAAAACCCAACCAAAAAACCAACCAACCAACCAACCAACAAACAAACAAAACGGGTAATCAAGTGAAGAGACAGCCTAAAGAATAGGAGAAAATCTTTGCCAGCTCTGTATCTGACAAAGAACTAATCTAGAATATATCATTGAACTCAAAAAGCTTGACAGGAAGAAATAAAATAACCCAATCAGTAAATGCGTTGATGAAATGAACAGACAGTTCTCAAAAGATGAAACACAAATGGCCAATAAACATATGAAAAAATGTCCAACTTCACTGACCATAAAAGAACAGAGAATTGAGACAAGAAAAGAAAATTTAAACTACATTGAGATTCTATTATTATCCCTGTCAGAATGGCAGCCATTAAGAAAACAAAATGAATATAAAGGGTCACATGGAAACTTACTATAGTAGAAGCTTCTCAAAATATAAATATATATGAAAGAAATCTAAATGGAATCACCAAATAACAGGAAGACAAAGCCACAATTAGACTGTTCTCACCACCAAGGGAAACCTCCAGTGTCAGGAGTGGGTTGCATCTGATTGAGTTGTTGGCCCAAGGAGCCCACTGGAACCTCCAAACCACTCAGGCTATTGCCAAGGATATCGGTGGCTCTCCGAAAGCAGATGGTAAGGCCCTATTGTGGAAGACAACACTTGTATATCTTACTGAACACAGACAAGTTGAGTTGATGCCTATGTAGAAACTTCACCCGGACAGACCAGTTAGTGTTCATGGCACTGAAAGGTACTCTGCATGCTACCAGGGAAGAAAGGTAAACAACACCAACCCAACTACAAATCTTGAGATCTACATTGGTGACCTGTCCGCTTGACACAATGTTGCAATAGTGGCACAAAAGTTGTGGGCGTAACCAACAACCATGTGACTGGGTTTAAGGGTCACTCCATGAGATTAAACCCATCCAGACACTGCTTGGATGGCCAAGAACCTGAGATTAGATAGGCCAGGGATCTAGGGGGAAAACCAAATACTATTTTTCAGCTAAAGGAACAATAAAATGACTCCTAATACCTTTCTGTTATATCCATAGATCAGTGTCTCGCTCAAACACCATCAGAGAAGTTTCCCCTTGCGAGGGATGGAAACTAATACAGAGACTGTCAGAGACCTTAGAACATTCAGTCCTAAATGAGATGTCTTCATCAGATCTTCAGGGCTCAGAGAACTACGGAGAGGAAGAGGTGGAAACATTGTAAGAGCCAGTGAGCATGGAAGACAACGGAAAAACCCAGAGACAACAGACTGGTGCATGTGTGAACTCACAGAGACTAAGGCAGCACACACAGGGCTTACACAGGAACAAGCCTGATGGAGTCTCAGTGCTAGGAAGGGAAGTGGACACAAGTCCCCATTCCTGATTGAGAAGCAATCTTCAATTAACAACTGCTTGCAAAGGAAAAATTAGCTTTCTCTAATGGACTCTCACTGGGTATACAAACCACACTTAAAGGAGGTCCATATCCATCAGTAGGTGACCGACACAGAATGAACTCAATGGCATTTTTGAAGATGTTTTGCTTATAATGCTTTGCTTGGACATTTTTTTTTAAAACCTTATTTTTCTTTTGCCTATCAGTTATGATTTGTGATTTTGTGTTTCTGTGGCTTTTGTGCATGTTTCTTACATTTTTTATTTTTGGTTCCCTGTTTCTCTTTTATTCCAAAAAAAAGACCTGTTTGTTCTTTAAAGAGAGAGAGAAAAGATGAGTGGAGTTGGATGGGTGGGAAGGAGGGGAGGATCTGGGAGGAGATGGGGGAGGGGAAACTGGGATCAGAATATACTATACAAGAATTGCATTCAATAAAAAAAGAACACAAATAGCAACAAATGCTAGTGAGAATATAGACAGAAGGGAGCCCTTATACATTGCAAGCTTGCTAAGCCTCTATAGAAATCAGGATGGGAGTTTCCAGAAAAACTTAAAGTAGATTTATCATACTATAGCTACCCAGACTTTGGTATTTATCCCCAAACTCCAAGTCAAAAATGATTGCAGCACTATTCACAACGCTACATTATGGAACCAGCATAGATGGACCAGCCAGTGAAGAACAGATAAAGAAACTGTGGTACGTATACACAATGGAAACGCTCAGCTACGAAGAAGAATAAAGTTATGTTGTTTATTGGAAAATGAATGTATTTGGAGATGATCAGTAAGTGAGTTAAACCAATCTGAGAAAGACAAATATTGTGTTTTTGTTTGTGGTTCCTAAATTTTACGTAAGTAGATAAGATAATGTCTGTATATTTGATGTGAAAGCAGAAGTCAGTCTGTCTAGGGAAGCAAAGAACTAACCGGGGAATAGGGCAGTATGGCAGGAACGCTCAGCATGCTGCATATAGTTGCATGGAAATATCCCTAAGGAGCCAAGTACCATGTGCAACGGGCATGCACAATGAAGAATTTAAAAATAATAACAAAGAGAAAATACTGGTCACTTTTGGAGGTGATAGCAAGGCCCCAAACAGTGGTCACATAGGACCCTAGACCAAAAAATTCACAAGGGTGCTGTTAGCTCTTGCAAGAAAATATAAAAAAATGACCCAAGTCCAAGCAATGAAATTAAACATTGTTTCAAGTTGTTGGATGAACGTCTGGATGGCAGAGGAATCCTAAGATACTATCAGCAAGTTCCCTCAGCTTCACGGTGTAGGAATGAAAATGGAGGGACAGACATCACTTAGGAGAGAAACAAACAAATAAACAAACAAAAATACTTGTGGCTAAATACCTTAAAATGCTTATTTGAAATACAAATATGCATAAGATCAAATACAAGCAAGCATATTTTGAGTAAGCTGTGCTCAGACTATGTGACAAGTTGAATTGAGAGACATAGGAAACTCTCTAGCCTGGAGAATTGTGTCTGAAGCACACCTTACTTTGGATAAAGTGGTGTCAACCTAATAAGAGTTGACTGGAATTGTTTGTCATGTGACAAATGGAAATGATTTCCCTTCTTTGGAGTGTTCAGATGAGCCTCAAGGCAGGGAAGAGAATACCGAATTTTCTTACTCTTGAGCCTGGGTGAAAGAAGCCTAGCTCGGGGTAAACGCTTTCAATTAGATTTCAGTTGGTCAGGCACGAAAACCACTTTTTCTTAGGCCTTGTAATTTCATATCTTTGACATTGCTGAGATGTCATGCAATCTGGGTCAGAACACTGGTATCCAAGGTTCAGTAATATAAGGAAATCCTCGCATATATGTGCCCGTATCCATAACAACACCGTACACATTGCAAGACACTCAGAGCTTCTCAGGTTCACCCTCAAGATTTGAAAACATGTAACCTTTGGTATACACCTGAGAAAATTTAGAATCTTAGGAGTGCAGGCATAATGTCAGCAGTCTGATAAAGCTCTCTCAGTTAGGTGTGGTTAGACTTGAACTTGGGAGGCTGAGGCAAGACATTTATGAGCTCAAGACCACCCAAGGTTACTCAGAGAGATACTGTCTTAAATTTCTTATTCTCCAGCTGTGTACTGCCATACCATGCCTATATACTAGAGATATGCATATTTCTCAGCTACAAGAGATTTGAACAAATACGCTTCTGAGCAAGCTGTCTAACACGAGTTATATGCAACATGAGTCCCCAGATTGTGAGAAAGCAAACGGCATGTTGGTTTCATTTTGCATTTCGTGCTTCATGTGCTGTGCTGTGCTGTGCTGGTGGCAGAGAGACCCAGAGAAACATGTGGCTGTTAACATGTTATTCCAGCTGGAGTCAAATGCTGAGGAAAAGGGGGTCCCCTTGCTCCTCTGGGGGATGGATGAGAGAGTAGCTTTGGGAAGACATTGGGGAGAGTTGCTGTTTTTCTCCAGGTGTTTGATCCGACTGACGGCTCCTGTCTGAACTTCCTAGTCATTTGCCATTTCATTAGCTGCCAGGTTTTCAATTTCTGCCTCTTGGAAGTTACACCGCTTTGAACAAGTCCCCACAGTAATTGAATTTGCCACAGAAATAGAACACTGGAAAATTTCATTTTCTTCTTCTCTGCTTGAAGGCAAGCAAGCAGGCAGGGCACACACACATTCCTGCTGGGCTCTTCTTTGCTTTCTGGGCTCTGTTTCCCTCCCTTCCCCCATGCATTCAATAACTTGCTCCTACCATCGGGCTCCCAGAGCAGGTAGCCGGTCACACACACACAAAAAGGCCTGCTTTCCAACCGTCTCAGAGTGCATCAGCCTGTCACTTTGTAATTTTCTTCTAAATGCCTTCCACAAATAATGGTTTTCAAAATGAGCATTAACAGGCTTGATTACATGAAATTGTCCTTTTAATTTACACCAGGATTCTATTGATCACACAAGTGCAGATTAAAGTGTTCAATGAAGCCCGTGATGAGGTATTAACCAGCTAAGGGTCCTCCAGGGGCCGCCAGGGAGGCCACGAATATGCTAGGAGTGTACAGTTATTTCCCCATAATGAAGTAGCACTATGCGAAGACATGAATCGCCGGCAGGAAGAATAGATCCGCGATGATGAGCTCTTCAAAGTCATTTCTCCCTCCCTCATTCAGCCTCATGCCCAGATCCTCCTGCGGTTCGTCTGCATTACTTGCCGTGAAATGCCAGGATTTACTTAGCCAGCTGATGCAATTTTTATGACCTTATTGCTTTTTCACCATGGTAATAGTTTTGAATCAATTTATCAATCCAGCGGTGCCATCAGACATATTGCCCTGAAGATCAAGTCCGGGTCATTCCATCAATTCACTGCGGTTTACGAAGATAGAGAAAAAAGCCAGGCCGTGACGGCTATCAACTTCAAATGGCTTAGTAAACACGCCTGGGCTTCTTTAACCGCTTCACTTCTGACTCTGCACCTTTGTACTCCCGGCTAGGACCACCCAAATCAGCCTGGTGGCTGCTGGGTTTCAGGAGACCCAGCCATAAAGCAAGAGGCCCTGGAAGAGCAAAGGGCACCTCTAACCAGCTCCCTGGGCTGTGGTTGGCACAAGTCTTAGAAGTGTGGCTTGAGCCAGCACAAATGGTACCCAAATTTCAGGGCATTTGTCTCACCAATGGGACAACTTAGGGGAGAGAAGTGTGAGGTTCTCCCTTTGTAATAGGTTTTGCATTAGGCTTGGGAATCATATTCCACTCCATCTTCTCTCCATGGGAGGCGCTGGTCAGTGATAATGGTTTTAAAAGATGAAAAACCTGTAAGTCATTTTTCACATGATAAGGTGTCACGAGGGGCAGGACACAAAGAAAGAACAGCACACTTGTTGGAAGGGATGCTTTCTCAGGAAGAGAATGAATACTTCCTGCTGAAGAGAGACAGGGAAGCGACCCTCTGGCCAACTGAGTTAGACTGCTGGTGTTTGCACAGATAAAGCACTAGGTGTCTCTTGGGCATTTAGTTTTATTATTATATTGGTTGCATTCAGAGAGTCTGGGTTATTTGTATATTCCATGTATGCATATATTATGTCAAAATCTGAAACCCTATACCAAGAATTCTGGAAATAAATTACTTGCCAAAGATACTGATGGCGAATTTTAACGTTGTTTAAAATGTATTGTTTTCGAGGCCTTAATAGAGATTAAATGCATGCCATCAGCCTGGTGCTTTGCTGGGACGCTGCTATGCTCAGCATTTAAAATGGGATTTGTCAGGTCCCAAGCTTATGTCGATTCTATAAAAATTTAATGATCTACTTCCAGGTCTAGCAGCATTTAGGATTTATTTACGGTCTTTATTATAAAATTTGTCCAAAATATACACATTCCCTGAAGACTTCTGAGCTCAGTGCTGGAAATATAAATGCACCAAGGTGAAATACAGCAGATGATAAAACTCTCTTTGCTAGGCATTTTCCCTCCCTTTCCTTCACTCCTAGATTACTTTTCTTCTCTCTTTGGTAAATACTAAAGGAGACAAGCAAGACCTTTCCATTCCCAGGGAACATGGTCAGAGAGGCCGTTGCTGAGGATGCATATCAAAGGAAAAGGTTAGGCTTGTGTAGTCCTCTCCCATCCTTCTCAGGATTCAGCCAAGTAAGAAAGAGCCGGAGGAGGAGGAGGAAACAAACCCTCCACCAGAAGTTCAGAGCTGCTTGGTTGTGTATTTCCCTCTAATTACACAACCCAAATAAGTATTCTACTTCCCAGCCTCTGTACCTAAATGTGTTGTTTAAAGTTCTCCAATGGGCAGGAGAGATGACTCAGTAGTTATGAGTGGTTCATGAAGCCATCAGTGGCTCCCTTCTGAAGTCTTCCCAGTGTGAGAGAGTGAAGGTTTCCATGGGCCTTCCTCTCATGTGGTTTTATAATCAACAGTACAGCATGGCAGGTACAGGATTTTAGAATCAGAACTGAGGCCATCCAGTGTTCATTCTGTTTTACAGAGGAGGAAATCCAGAGACGCCAGGTCACCTGAGTTCTGCTGTATGTTGGCACTGCTAAGCCTGAAGAGAGCTAGAATCTAGCCATCTTGACTCTACTACTCCACAGTCTTAGCAACAGCACAGAAGGTGCCCACTGCTGATGCACAGTGTCCATCTTTGAGTGACTTGGGAACCTGGGCAAATCATAAGGGGTCCTGGGTGATGGAGAGTGATGGGTGCCGAGGTTGTAGACCAGTGATCACTTTCCCTTGGGGGGTGTGGTTCTCTAAATCCTCCATCATGGAAACATGAAACATTAACAGCCACAAATCCCAGAAACGGAATGTGTCATTCAATCCTCTTTCCCTAACTGTGCCCATCGAGCCTTAAGATGCTACATCTGCCATGCTATTTCCAATTTGGTACTGTGTCTCTGGAAGGAGAAATTATCTTTCCAGGTTCTCAAAACAAAGAAACAAGCAAACAAACAAAAACAAAAAAACAGTTTAATCAATCCTAGCCTTTTCCTACTGTTGGGTTCCTCTTTTGGATATAGCGAAGATGTGAATTCCCAGATTAACCAGAGGGATAAGCCCAGGTTCCTCTCCTCTCCAAGTTACCTGAGTTCTCAGCAGTCCTCAGCAAGATAATTCTCCCCAGGCTTGATCACTGACTTGTTCTCTGACTAGGTGCCCATTTCATCTAGTGTATGATGGCAGAGGGAAAAGGAGGAAGAGGAGGAAGAAGAGGGGGAGGAAGAAGAGGAAGAGAAGGAGGAGGGGGAGGAAGAAGAGGAGGAGGAAGAGGAGGAGAAGGAGGGGGAGGAAAAAGGAGGAGGAAGAAGAGGAGGAGGAGGAAGAGGAAGAAGAGGAGGAGGGGGTAGGAAGAAGAGGAGGAAGAGGAGGAGGAAGAGGAAGAGGAAGAAGAGGAGGAGGAGGAGAAGGAGGAGGAGTCAGTGTCGGTGTAGGCCTAGGTCACCCTCTTAACTCGCTGTTGGTGAACAGGGACTTTCTAGTTACCAAGTCTTGGGTTGGATCTGTGCTTTAAGGCTGCCTTTTCTTTTTCTTGTCTTTGCTATGCTGTGATCCTCAGGTGAAGCACTGCTGCCTTTTCTGGAGATTCTTCATGAGGAAGTCAGAGCTTCCAGGGTTTAGCATCAGCCTTATCTTTGGTCTTTGCCTTTGCTTCATCAGTACTCTCGGGAGAATATGTTCTTTCTCATCACTGTTCTCCTGTGTGGGAGATCTGTTCTCTTGCCTTTATATCTGGGACATGGCAGGGACCAGGGTTGTGGAGTGTAAAAGGCTGTGTCTTAGTTAGGGTTTTACTGCTCTAATCAAACCTTATGACCATGGCAACTCTTATAAAGAACAACATTTAATTGGTGTTGGTTTACAGGTTTTGAGGTTCAGTCCATTATCATCAAGGTGTGAGCATGGCAGAGCCCAGGCAGGCATGGTGCCGGAGCTAAGAGTTCATCTTGTTCCAAAGGCAAAAGACCTGCTTTCAGGCAGATAGAATAAGGGTCTTAAAGCCCATGGCTGCAATGACACACATACTTTAAGGCTATACTTCCTCCAACAAGGCCATACCTACTCCAACAAGGCCACACCCACTCCAAGGCCACACCCACCCCAGCAAGGCCACACCTACTCCAACAATGCCACATCCCCTAATAGTGCTGCCCCATGGGCCAAGCAGATTCAAACCACCACAAGCTGCAAATTCAACTGGAGATGGAAGAGCAGAGGGGTAGTAGAAGGGAGAGGTGGTGTTGTTTCGATGACAACCAACCCAATCCTAAGGCATCATTTGGTGTGTTCCCACTGTATTAGCTCCTTTTATTACAGCAGCAACAGGATACCTGACAAAAGATGCCTAAGGATGGGTTATTTGTACTCACAGTTGAGGAAAATAATCTATGGAGGCAGGAAAGCCATGATAGCAGTTCTGTGTTCTTCTGTTTTGTCTATTTCATTCATATGTAGAATAAAATTTGTAGTGCTATTTTATTTGTATTCTAAGTTGACTAAAAAGCTAATATAAAAATTGATGCCCTTTGGAATGTCTTATAAACCAGGACTTCCCTCCCCCACCCAATAAAGTAGAGTAAATAAATTCGGATGCTGAATTTGATGAGGCCACGGCTGTCACTTGACTCCAATGTAAAGTTTTTGTAAAATTTTCTACTTGATCTATTTAGAAATTTCTATTTTATTAAGTGTGTTTTGGATGGGAGCCATCTATCAAAGAGCAAAACGAAATCCTCATGCTACCAAGCGTTGAAAGCCACTGCTCACGGTCATCTTGTCTACTCAGTTTTAAGGAATGGAGTCAGGGGTACTTTAATGTACGGGGCATTTTAAAGACTCCTTTGTGTAGGATTTTAAACAGTGAGATGATACACTGACTGCCGGAAAGATTTGATAATTCAGGGGAATGAAGGGGAATACAATATGAGAAACACAATACTTGTTGACAGTTAAGTGGTCAACATGTGGGGAAAAGGGTCTGGACAAAACCCATGGTGGTGATTGTAGAGAGGGTGAGGGTGAAGAGTTATTTGAAAACTGTAACTGAAAACTCGTGATATTGACAGGAACATCACGAGATCAAGGAAGAAAGGACAGGAATTGGGAGACATGAGTCAGGAACAGGAAGAACGACTGGGGAGAGTCAGGCTTGCAAAGATGATGACAGACTCAGTTTTGTGTTAGTCAGTTTTCTGTTGCTGTAACAATGGGCTTGAAGCTAGGAACTTACAAAGTAAAGCAGTTTCCTTGCTCAGAGTTCTGGGTGAAGAGTGTCCAGATGAGGTGACCTCATTTGTTTGGTCTTTGGGGACGACCTCCTTGGCTATGCCACAACAGCTGATGGGCAAGTTGTCAGAGAAACATTCAAGGCCAGTCAGACCTGGCAGTGCAGATTTATAACCACAGTGAGGGAGGTGAGGAGACTCCAGAGGCTGCCTAAGTTTGGAGCAAGGCCAGCTCAGATAGCATAGATAAACAAACAAACCCAATAATAATTGGAGGTATGACTTAGAGACTCTTTCTCTCTCAACGTACACACACACACACAACACACACACACACACACACACACACACACACACAACACACACACACACACAGAGAGAGAGAGAGAGAGAGAGAGAGAGAGGGAGAGAGACAGAGAGACAGAGAGACAGAGAGACAGAGAGACAGAGAGACAGAGACTGAGAATGAAGAGAGCACATGAGGGGAAGGAAGAGATGGAACAGGGAGGAACCAGCTTTGCTCTTATATCATAACCACCTCTGGTTTTGTTTTTGATTTTTCATCACAGCGCCCTCCTGTGGGAAATACAGAAATACTGCCTTTTGGTCCCTCATAAATCCCTTCTGAGGACAGTGGCCTGAGAGCCCCAGCCATCCCCTACCTCCTGCAAATGCCAACACGCTGCCACACTAGGGACTGAGCATCCAACATGTGGCATCAATGGTCACACTTGAACCATATCCAGCTTAGGCATCTCTTAAACATGGCTTAGTACCAAACATTGCCACCTAAGAGATTTATCTAATTAAAGTTATGTCTCACAAAGAGGTGGACGTATGACGAAACTCCAGAGAGTATCAGGGTGCAGCGACAGCCAATGAGGAGCAGAACTGCAAAGGAAGAGGTACCGGGTCAGAGAAGAAGGAGGGAGGGGGAACATGGTATCAGAGCACAGCAACCAAACAGGATAAACAGGATTCTAATCTTCAGAACTTCATTTGGTGTTTTCCCACACACCATAGGCTGACATTTTTGTTCATGGATGGAATGGGTCTTCACTGTCCCAGTCATCCCCTCCTCCCTCCTCCCCTCTTCCCTTCCCTTCCTCCTCCCTGGATGGCCCCTACCACTGCTGTCAACCCTTGATCTTCTTAGGTTTCCTGGGGCATGAGAACAGTCTGGAGAAGACGAGGACACGTGACTAAGTTCTAAATATCCCTCATGTCACGAAGCAGCCATCTCACTCCTTAAAGCCAGCTCCAAGATCTGCTCAGAGCTTTTCTCCACTTTGTGCACGCCAGGCTCACACCAAGTCACACCCTACCCGAGTAACCTCAGTGCGGGGAGCCCAGCTCTAACTGTAGTTTCCACTTAGAGGCTGATGTTAGCTCTGTGTGGTGTTCATCATGTCTTCTGCTTTGTTTCCTGACAGTCTAGAAAAAGAAATTCCTGTAGATCTAAGCACTCTTAGCTCTCTTGCTTAAAATTTGTGCAGATGCTCCTTACTGAATAAGAGGTGTGTTAGCTGTTGTTTTTGTCTCTGTGGTACAGAGTCACTCACATAAAGGGATGAGGCCGCATCTAAGCTCAGCGTTTGAGAAGGGCTAGTTAATCACAATAGAAGAGGCATGGTGGTGGCTGTGCTGTCACAGCAGGTGGAGCATGGGCCCTGCTCACATTTGGGTGGGTCAGGAAGCAGGGAGCTCTTTTGGAAGCAGAATGGGCTATAAATCCCAGGCTCTACTCCTACTGATCCAGACCCATGTATGTCCCACATCCTAAAGATTCCACAGCATCCCCAAATAATGTACACACACACACACACACACACACACACACACACACACACACACACACGAGTCTGTGGGAGAACATTGCTCACCCAAACTCCAGCAGGATTCTCTAAACCATACTCATCTCATAATACTGTCAAAAAGAATGGAGGCTGTTAAGAGGTATAAAGAAGAAGAACAAATAGAAGCAAAGAGACACAAATAGGAGAAAATAGACTCGAAGATTTAACAGCAGTGGTTTTCAACCTGTGGGCCACGAGCCTTTTGGGGATTGAGAGGCCCTTTCACAGGGGCTACGCGTCAGACATTCACATCATGATTCTTAACAGTAGCAAAACTGCAGTTATGATGCAGCAACAAAATAATTTTGTGATTGGGGGTCACCTCAAAATGAAGAAGTGAATTAAAGGGTCACAGCATTAGAAAGGTTGAGAACCACTGGCTTAAAGAATCTAACACCTAGCCTGAACATCCAACAGGTCTTTCCAAGTTCTTCTGAGTGTTGTCATCTTTAAAGCATCTCAAAATTGCACCATACCTGCTGCTCTGAGAGCTTAGAGCCCAACACCAAGCTTCTAAAATAGATGTCTAAAAGACGAACAAGGTTGGCGCACATGCCAACGGGAACGTTTGTCACAGGGCTTAAACAATGGAGCCAGTGTTGCTCTCGTAGAAACACACCATTTACTGGAAGAAACCTCAAAGTTGGGGAGGGGAGCAAATATGAAGACTTGGAAATAAAGTATATGTTGTGCCTAATGCTGCTTCTGAGTCTGTGGGGGCTTAGTTCTGGTTTCAGATACCGACATATGAGACGTTCAAGTCCCCCACGTACAACGGCTGTGAGTTTGCGTATTTGTTACTCATGCACAGCATCCTAAATTCCTCATCTCTTTATTATTTGTTCTACTGAAAGCATTGTAAATTGTTTCTAGTTGCCATGCTACATTGTGCTGGGATCACAACAAGAAAAAGTTATATTTTATACCACTAGAGTTGTAGGTCCCTCCCTATGTGCTCCCGGGCTGGTGGTTCAGACCCTGGGGGGCTCTGGATTGTTTGGTATTGTTGCTTTCCTCTTGGGGTCACAAACCCTTTCTGCTCCCTCAGTCTTCTAAGTTCTCCCCTGGGAAACCCTTGATCATATCAGTGGTTAGGTGTAGGAGGAGCTAAGGGGAAAGGAGCACCGAGAGGAAAAGATGGAGTAAGGAGAGGAGAAGATGAAGTAGATAAGAAGCTCGGTAATGAGAGAGAAAAAGAGAGAGAAAGAGAGAGGGGGCATGGAGGCAGAAGTTCATGTGTCTCCACCAGTCAAAGATAGTTTACATAGCTAGGTTGGGTATTAGGTTACACTTCTGATTGAGTATTACCATACTTACAAAGCCCTTGATTAACATTTAAAAAATTGTATAAAAGCCAAATGGGAAGGGGGGGGCATGGGATAGGGGTTTTCTGGGGAAGGGAAATGGGGAAAGGGATTGGCATCTGAAATGTAAATAAAATATCCAATATATAAAGTTATATTTATATATTGGATATTTTATTTATCCAATATATAAAGTTATATTTTATTTGGATAGTTTCTTACTTGCATGCGCTGTTTTGTGATCATGCCCATTGCTTTATCGACCCTTATATCACTCTCACTGAACACCCCACTTCTTCTCGAGTGGTCACCTTTCTAGTCTCATGTCTCTCCTATCATTTCTATTTGTTTGCTATAGGTCTCATGCAGAAATTTTTTTTTTTAAAAAAAAGTATTTTTAAGCTCCAATTGGTTGAATCTGCAGATGTGGATACACAGGCTGACTGTACTTACCATGTGTTGGAGATCATGATAAACTTGCAGAGAAATAATTTTGTGCGCTCATTACTGTTTTTACTCTTGTATGGTAGGAAGCTAGAAACCAACAGTGTGAGTGAACATGTTCACACGCAGATGCAGAAAGCAGGCAAGAAGTGGGGGTCAGTCACCCTGGCTTCATTTCAAACTCCATGACTTTAGCTCTTCTAGAGAGAATTAGAAAAACACAAAATCCCATGCTGAAAGAACCTTCTAAGGACCTAATTTCAAGCAGCCATGAGACTCTGGCTTGCCCATCTAAAGAAAGTTAACTTTCTCCTAGATCTGTGTCCCTTTTCACTATGATAAGCTTGAAAGTAATAGCTTTTCCGGTCACGACATTGGCAGTTTGGCTGGAGGTTGTGAATAGTCCTTCCTGGACTACAAGCCTCACAGCTGTTCACATTTACACAGTAGGTTGAAATTTATATTTAAAAAATAATAGGTCATAAAGAAAGAACACAGAACAATGGCGACTGCACAAGAAAGGATAATTGTACTCATGAAAAATGAACTGGTGAGCGATACATTATTTTTTTTTAAGTGAAACGTGTTGCTGCATTAAAAAATGGTGTCTTTAATTAATTCTGCCTGGCATTAAAAAGAGTAAGGTCACCCATACTAAAAACTGTTGAATAAAGCAAAAATGTGTGAAAGATATACTCTCTGGTGTTACTCATAATGAAGAAGGGTTATCTACTGGTCAGTACATTACCATTATTTCTTAGGTAGAGGCATGAGAGTTGAAACTAGACAACAGTTCTCACAACCTAATACAATGGTCACATAAAATATACTTTATTGGAGAGAAAGTATCCAATCATAAACCAGAGTTGCTTCAAGAGAGTAAGATCATTACTTTAACGAGGGATTTTTAGCTGGAGCCAGTTGGCCACCGGTGGACACTGCCACTGTTTGTTGATCGTAGCTATAAACACACTGGAATGTGTATACTGCTTTAGTTTATATAAGACTTTCATAGAAATTTTGGGTCTAACAAACACCCCATTTGTCAGATGAGGAAATTAAGATGCCCAAGGAAAGAACAGGTAAACAAGATTTAAGTGCAGGCCGTCAACTCAGGTTCTCAGCCACCAAACCCTTATTTTTCCTACAGCAGTTTCTTTATAGTAACATCTGTGAACTTTTTCTAATGAGGTGTATGAGCGGACACATTGGGCACGTTGCATCTGGATGTAGATTGCATCAAGGTAGATAAGAGGTAACCTTGCTCCAAGCTCTCTTTGGAGTTAAGAACGGATAGTGATGAACACTAAGGCTAAGAATCCATGTGCCTGTAAACTGATAGCTGTAAAATAATTTCTTAAACGATTAGGAGAGAGACTAAATACCAAGCACACATGGCAAGACATGGGGACTTCTAATAGCTTCTCTAGTGGCCAGAGCCCAGCTCTTTGCTGAGCTCTGGACTTCACAAGGGATGTAACATCCACTGAGCAAGATGGCTGGGCTCTTAGAGAACATTTCTGCTAAGTTCATTGTTTCCTTTTTGTTCAGACTTCAGAGATATCTTGGATAACCCAGGATTAATTTAATGCTCCTTACAGATGGCCTTAGACTTTTGGGCAATTGTTTGCTCTTTGGCCAAGTACTGGATTTGGTAGAGAACTTTTTTCTTTTTTAATTTTGTTGTTCTTAAAATGAAATTGGTTAGCCAAGAAGTATTTCTTTGTATATGTCACAGGCTTGGGACTTTTCGAGGACACAGGTGACATTTTGTTTTTAAGGAGATGAGACAGAGGAAGACAAAACTAACACATATGAAATTATCAGATGATACTCATGTAATGGACAGATCCTGAGTTCAATGTCATAAAAATCTAGCAAAAGAGACAATATTTAAACCAACATTAAAATGTGGTTAGAGGCTCTGGAGAGTCTTCTTATAATTGTCCAGACTGTTAGTACTGCACTTAATAAACCTGTTGCTCAGACAAATAGATTGTAACTAAACGTTTCTATGGCAGACTAGGTGTGAGATGGAGGAGGAACAGAATTTTGTGGAGAGGAAGTGAGAGCAAAATTCTGTGACTTGGAATGAACACTACCCATGAAAGGGACCTGAGAAACAGACTTGGGGGCTGTGGAGGGAAGAGTGAGGACAGAGAACAACCGGGCCAGAAGCAACCCCAGAAGCAACCCCGCAACCCTCAAGGGAAACTTGCATGGTCTGATGGGAGAGTCATCCAGGTGTCTTGTTAGAGGGTAGACACAGTTGAGGAGAATGAGCCTGGTGCGATGTTCATACTGTCCACTTAGGGTTGGGCATGGAGGTCATGCCGACTGGGGTGAGCATTTCTGGGCATGACGAAAGTGAGTGCCATGGCTCTTTCCAGAATCTAGGCACAAAATCCAAGGAAGCTCATCACAGCAAGGGCCAAGGTCAAAGGATACTTGACAGAGGCAGGTAGGAGAACACAGAAAAAAAGGAGTTTAGGGGAGAGAGAAGAAAGATGTTAGAGGAAGAATAAGTGGAGATCCAAGTGCCAAGACACTTGGAGGTTGGTGCCGTGATTGGTATAGGAAACAGACTTATGTCGCGTTTTAGAGGCTGTGTAACACCAGTTTGCTTTATATCTTTATATGACTTCTAGAATGTTCTAGCCATTTTATGTTCATCCAGTGCTCTACACACTGTGAGCTTTAAAATCTTCCCCTTCTTAGTCCTCAGTGCTCTTTTGAACCTTATTCCAAAATAGAAAATGGAGAACTTCATCTTATTCTTCATAGCACACATCGCACATGGTAAGCATTTTATAAATGGATGACTGAGCTAGGGGGGTAGAGAGATCAGGTAGTAGACAGGGATTCCTCCAGAGCAGTGACCTTCAGCCTTCCTAATGCCTTGACCCTTTAATACAGCCCCTCATGTCATGGTGACCCCCCCCAATCACAGAATTATCTTGTTGCTACTTCATAACTGTAATTTTGCTAGTTATGAGCCATAATGTAAATATCTGATAAGAAGGGTATCTGTATGCAACCCCCAAATTGGTCACAGTCCACGGGTTGAAAGCTGCTGCTTTAGAAGGGTAATAGGATCAAACCCTCACTGGGCCAAGTAAACTCTTAGGAATGGCTTTCTAGTTCACATCCTTTCAGTTGTAAATGAGCAAAAAGAATACTAGTCCAACACTTTGCAGCAGAACTAAATGTTGGTTGTTCAGGCCCTGAAAAGGGCAGATTCTTACATTTTTAGGCCAGTTAAATTTTAGACGTTGTTATAGTTTTTATTTCCTGTGTGAAATCCTTATATTTTAAACATTTAATTGATTCTTTGTGAATTTCCTATCATGTATCCCAATCCCACGTAGGGCTCCATATCTGCCTTCACACCTCCCCCTGACAGAAAACGACCAACCAACCAAACCAAAACCCATCTCACGGTTGAAGTTGTGTGCCACACAGTATAACCTGCACACACAGCCTTACTTGCAAATGTTCATTGCGATGGCTCATAGGTGTGATCCCAGGCCTCTGGACTCTGCTCCACCATCTCGGACTCCTCTGAGGCAGTCTGTTGTTGCCCTGTGTCATAGAGATCCTGCAGCCTTGGTTCTTCAGGATGGGCTCCTTCATATGTTCCAGCAGTTCATAGATGGGGTAGATGCTGGGGTGAGCCAACTCAGAGCTGTGGATCCTAGCCTGGGTGGAAGCTGAATTGGTCAGCCCACCAGCTCTCCTGGGCCTGCACCACCAGGGCAGCTTTCCCAATCCCCCAAGGTTGATGAGACAGCGTGGCTAACCTTGTAGCAGGTAGTGGAGACTGGGACCATCTCTCCAGCACCCACCTGTGGAGCCCTTACTAACTGCTCCTTGTTATCTGGAATGTCTATTGGCAAAATGGGTCAAGGCCATCTTCATTTATTTAAACATGGCTATCATGAATTCTAAACACACACACACACATTTTCCCTCCTTGAAAGAGATGTATTCCAGTCGTCTTGCTTCCTGTTTTTGAGATCCAGTCATTGTGTTTGTTCTCCTTTAGCCCAGGCTGACGATGTCTTCATCTAGAGGCAGCAATGCTAAATATACTGCTTCAGGTCTGGCTTCCAGGTAGTAAGTAATAAGAAGATCTAAACATCGTTTTATGGACATGCTATTTCATTTCATGCATTTTAATGCTTTGTTAACCTATTTGCTAATGTATGTTGAACTCATAGTTAATTTTTTTTGACTATTTCTCATGTGTTGGTTGGATACTTGTTTTTTAGTATTGGGTTTTTACCTAATAAATTATTGTTATCATTATTATTATGTACAAACTCAGTGATTTGGAATCTTACCTCCATTATCCAGCAGCTTACATATCCCCTCAAACCCTAGATCTGCACCTTTGAATACCTGATATGCATAACACAATCAGCCCTGTAGCCACAAACTAGTGGTGAAAATATTAACTATGACAATGTCTACTGAACAGGCTGTCTTTAAGGGATGCGGTGGAATAATTTAATGGATGACTATCCATTTAACCAACGACTATCAGAGATTTTCCTCTAGAAGATCAAATTGAATTCATCAATACTTTTAGGATATTGTAGCTCCAGCAGGATCAACCAACTTCCTCAATAGTCCTTGGAGAGACAGCACGGAATGCTCCGTCCAATGCAGTTGTTTCACCAGAACAATCTTTCTCAAAATTCTCTGAGAAATGGCTCAGCAGTTAAGGACACTAACTACCCTTACAGAGGACCTGGGTTCAATTCCCAACACTCACATAGTCTCTCAAGTCTCTACAACTTAAGTTGTAGGGGATCCAAGGCCTTCTTCTGGCCACCCTGGGCACCAGGCATTCATGTGATACACAGACATACATGTTGGCTAAATGTTCACACATATGAAATAAAAATAAACCTTAACATTTTCTCTGAAAAATCTGACTCTTACCAATAACTTTAAGGATGAATTACAGGTAGAATTTTTTCTAAGTGATTCTGATGCAAGGCCAGGATTCAAACTCTGGTGAACATCGGTGAGCTAGAAATGGCACCCAGACACAATTAACACATTTCCTGCTGCCCCTTTCCCAGTGAGAACTTAGCACACAGCCAGAGCCCCGTTTCTTACCATTCCTCAGAGATGCATGGGGCAGAGTCCACACACTTCGGACATTCATCTTTATTCCCCGTATTTGTCTGGGTCTTCAGCTTTCTCATCCTGTGTTTGCTCTGCCGTTTCCCTCTAATACTTCTCTTTCACCTAGAAGACAAAAGGAAATAACACTGAGCATCTCTGCTCTCTCTCTTTTCTTGTGTCAACACTATCACATTGATCTGAAGAATCCCTGCCCCCCTCACTGTGACTGGCAGGTGTAATACCACCAGAAAGTAGTTAAGAGCCTGCTTCCTCATATTCATCTTCCATAACAGCATCATGTCCCAGGCCCTCTGCAAGAACAGGAGAGAGGGCATTTCTAAATGAGAATACAGCAGCCAAGTTCACAGCTTGGGGAAATAACTTTTATCTGTAACCACACAAGAACACAGTAAATAGTCTCTGTGCTTTACAGCTATCAAGTTGGTTTACAGGAACCTTTGAGGTCAGGCCCCTTCTTCATTCAACCTGTTCATTTCTTGCATCATTTCTATCCACCCATCCTCCTTCCATACCTTTCCTAGGGCCTGAATAATTCTCTTACCATTCAAGCATCAATTCAGATATCATTTCCTCTGAGAAGACTATGCTGATGCCACAGCTAGGTGTCTTTCCCTTGCGTACCCATAGCACCACTGATAATGTTTCTTGCCTTTCTCTCTCAGGAGAACATTGGGCTATGTCAGTCTCACCTGTGTTCCAAAGCACTCAGCACAGTGCTTAGCACTGTTCTCAGTCATAGACGTGTTGAATGAATGGAAGACAAAATGATAGCTCTTCTCTTCCATCTTGATTCTTCCGATAAAAAAGTAGCTTTGGGTATTAGCAGGTTAGAGCCAGGAAATCTGTGGATAAAAGAGCTATCTAAGCAACCTCAATGAAAAATGCAGATGGATGATCTTAGCTTTCCAGCTGCTGATAGTACAAGAAGGAAATATATGTATACCTTGTATGTGTGTGTATTTGTGTATGTGTGTATGTATGTATGTATGTATGTATGTATGTATGTATGTGTCTGTATGTGTGTGTGTATGTATGTATGTGTGTATGTGTGTATGTGTGTATGTGTGTATGCGTGTATGTGTGTATGCGTGTGTGTGTGTGTGTGTGTGTGTGTGTGTGTGTGTGTGTGTTTCCCAGCTTGATCAGGCAATATGATGACTTTCAGAAAACAAGTTTGCTGTCTGTAAACTGAAGGAATGAGAGGTGGAAGTAAATGAGAAGAGATAAATATGGGGCTGCACAGTATGTTTTTAATAGTCACTTTTTGGGAAGATAACGACACTGTAAAAAAGGACGATGATTCATCAGGGAACAAGACGATTAATCTCTTTCCTCACAAGATTATTCAGACTCAGAACTATTCCACGCATTAAACTCTGAAATCTGCTCACTGCAGCTCTTTGATTTTTTTTGTTTACTTTATGTGACCTTCCTTCTGCTTTATTCATGAGCTAATGTGGGTAGTTACCTTTCATAAGGGAATTGTGGCTCTATTCATTGCAGAAACTATATTTAGATACAGTTTTGAATGCAACTGCACAGTACTTTCAAAAGGTACATATGCAGGACTGGAGACATGGAGAATGTTATAGCCACTCCTCTGAGGTTACTACAAATCTGAAGAGTTGAGTATTTTTGAGTTGCTTCTTATTTCCTATCATGTTTGAGACTCATGCAGTCTTGGGTGGTCTTAAACTCACAGTGATCTATGATGCTCTTGCTTCAGCCTCCTGAGCCCTGGAATTATAGATGTGTGCTATTCCATTCCTGGCTGAGATTATTTTTTTTAAAAGCCAAATTCATCTTAGATTCTAATAACAAACATCAACTCATCTCCTTCACCTAGGGTTCTTACAGGAACTTCCACCACCCCTGGCTACAGCTTCAGGCAAGATGAACTCTGGCTCTCTAGGACTGGTCTATCCCACCAAGCTCTGAGGCCCCAGCATCCAACCCAGGGATGACACACTCAATGAAGCCCAAGCAGTGTTTGCACCACAGTGTTCTTGCTAAGGTCCTTCTGACATCTTACATGTAGGGTCCCTCATAACTTCTACCTTGTGTAGTAAGTCTTGAGTAATGTGCAAATTACATTTCTAATCAATAAGTTTCTTCGTTATTTTGGGATTCAACTAAATATTGCTAGTGAGTTAGACTATAAGCATTGTGCCTTCATGGTTCTGGGTGATGCAAAACCCAACGTCACGGCACTGGGGAACTTACTCTGTGGTCAACATGGCTCCCTGGTCCATAGCTGAGTGTCTTGTGACCACACCCTCACATGCTGGGGACAAGAGGCAGCTGTCTCTGTTGTCTTATATGGACACCGATAGCACTCCTGAAGACTTCGCTTTAATGATGTCATCTAATCCTATCTGCCAAGCAAACACTCTGCACCTTCACACCATGGCACCAATGAGTAAGATCTCACCACTTAGACTGCAGAGATTTCTGTATCTAACAGCTCTTTTACTCCATCCTTTCATGCGTGGAAGCAAATCTAACATCAGGCTTCATCTGGGGAGTGTCTTGGCGCTGTATCACTCTGTGGTGTAAAGAACAAATTCATTTTTATAACAACCCATTAAGCAACTTGCCATGGTATAATGGCATTAATTCATTGATGTTAGAGCCCCGTGGCCTATCACTTCCTATTAGGTCCCTCCCTCCCAGCACTTCTGCTTTGGAGACAATGTTTGCAGTGTTGGGAGACATATTCAAATAACTACACTCTGACATCTCCCTCTGTCCCTGGTTCCCTTTTCATCCATATCTCTGAGCACTGGGTTCAATATGATTAGAGAGTCTCATCTCTGTAGATAATAATTTTTTTTTAAATAGTTAAAAGGTTACAGAACAATGTCTTCTAAGTCTTAATGCAATTCTCTGAGGCATAATTAACATTCTACACTTGTGGGTATGTGCAGGTTGGAGAGAGGAGACCCATTGCAGTCTTGGATCGTACAAGGATTTATGAGTATATAGGACACAGGGAGTTTATTATGGCTGCTAGATCTGAGGTGGATGCTTTCAGAAGCAGGATTTCCGGCCAAAAGCTACATCACATACCCTGGCAAACACGCTTCCTTATTTTGCCTCATGATTCTTCAGGCCAAATGAATCCAAATTAATTGCACTTCTATTGATTTTATTCCTTTGGCTTAGCAGGCTCATCAGAAAGGGATCGTTTTTATTTTTATCTTCATGTTGAGATGTATCTCAAGGCCACTTGAAAAGTGAAAGGCCCTAGGTTAGTGGCGCTCAAGATACCATTCTAAAAGCTTGAGTAGTAAACAGGGATTTAGACAAAATCTGTAGTCAGGTGAAGACATGTTCTCATGGCTTTTAATTTTTTTTTCTCTAAGCCATCACAGAGAGACAGGGGTTTTTAAAATCAGCTGCTTATTTCTGGTGTTACTACTAAAGTGTTTCTGGTTCTGCTTTGATACACCTCTGATAGTTTTATAAAGAATAGATCCTTGTCTTTAAATATTATTGTTAAATTTTCTGATGCATTTTTTCCTCTGGGAATATGTGACTAGATTGTATCTCAGACAATTCGGCTTATCTCACACTGCTGAAACATTGTCTATTAGCTTTCTCTTACCCTTAGTACAGTCGTCGAAAGAGTTGGCGAGAATTTATCCCAGAGAGGGTTTTAGGACACGATACACAGGGCGTGAATAACTCTTTTCTTAGCCATGCATGTAGGTTAGAAGTAGGTAAGCTAAGAGGAGAACAGGGTGGGGGTGGGGGAGGGCCTCCGGCATCCTGAGGAGGAAGGGTGAAGACTCGAGGGAGAAAAGATTGGAAAGCAAAGAAGGTTTGAGAACAGAGAGGCAGAGAAAGCTTACTTCTCTGGGAGGATGAAGAACAAAGACAAAGAGGCAGTGTCCTCAGGTCAAGGAAAGCCTCATTGTGGAACAAAGATGGAGGATGTGCCAGAAGAAGAGGGAGAGCGGAAATGAGTCAGAATGTCAATAACCAGAATGTGCTGTTGCCATGCCTTTTGCCCTTGCTTGTCTTCATTCTAAAGAAAGGAAACTGGAGCTGCGCCATCAGCATGAGGTGCAGCATAGGGGCAGGGCCAGCAAAGGTACTTCAGACAGCAGCACCTGCCTCTAACCACTGAGCCTGCCTTGGGTTGGGCTCCTCAGAAGCAAGGACTGAGATGAGGGCTTGTGAATATCAGAAATCATTGGGGGGGGGAGCACCTGAGGACTGGGAGGTAGGGGTCGGAAGGGGAGGAGGTTGAACAAAAGAGCAAAGGTTCTTCAGAGGACCGTCCTTCAGGGACCTCCAAAGCCACACAGAATCAGTTAGGAGCAAGGAAGCTGCCATGTTTACGCTTTCACACTGGTGGTTCCTAACCTGAGATGAATTGCCCTCTAGGGGACATTTGACAGGGTATGAAGACTGATTCTTGGTTGTCACATTGGGAAAATGGGTACCCATTGTGGAGGTCAGGGGTCAACATCACACAATTCCTGTAACACACATCAGCTTCCCTCAAGCTCCCAGTTTGAGAGCCCCTGTGTACATGTCAACTGTCCAGTCAGGGCTTCTGTCAGGATGTACATTTAAGATCCCTAAATCTATCTTGGAGGTTTCATTCTGGCTGTTGGGACATGGGTCCTTGAACATGAAATTCATAGAGGAATACAAGACAGGATGAGTGGACGCCGACAGAAAGTGAGATAGTCCTGGCCACTCAGCACATTTTGTTTAAAATAGTATATGCATCTTTTCCAATCTTACAACCTCCAGGATCTTAGCAGTTATCTGGATTGTTAGCTATGGAAACTGTGTGCACTTTATTGGTCTATTTCATTTTGATAGAAAGGAACAGCATCATTGGTTAGATTTATAGTGTGTGTGTGTGTGTGTGTGTGTGTGTGTGTGTGTGTGTGTGTTTGTGTGAGATGGACCATAGTTTTCTTTGCAAATGCCAGGCAAATACTCTATCACAGACCTACACCCACCAATCACTTGGGCACACAACATGAACTACCTGCCTCTCTGCCTAGAGGAAGTGTTTTTGACAGTCTCTTTCTGACGTAAACAATGAACCATGCATGTTTCCACTCCTCTTTTGTTCTAATGCCAGATGGGTATCTCCTGGATGTATTCTAAATTGATAGGAGTTTTCTAAGGCCATTTAAATTTCTAATGAAAAGTCACTCAAGGCCATAGTACAGAATAAATACATTGCTATTGATCATGCAATAAGGTATTAAGCTAATTCAATAAGGCTTCACCCCGAGACGTACTTAGTTACCCATCTTGTCATTTCTCAGCCACCATGGAGCTTGCTGGTTTCCCATAGCCCAGCAGGAGTCATCTCCGATTTGACTTTCCTCATATCACACCTGGATGTCCCAGACCGCCTCATCCCGCACAAGCCCTTCTCCCTGTTGGCCAGGGACAGTGACAGAGTAAGGATTCATTACTCTTGAAACGACCCTGTCTACGATATCCACTTTTTATCTCCTTAATCAGCAAAGTGGTACTCTGAGGACTGGCAGGTTCACTGCCTGGAGGCACATTTATTACCAAGACACAAGCTGAATAATTGTGTATTTACTAACTTCAATTTAACCTCACTGCGAGGCTGTCTCTCACAACAAGGTAAGCATCAGGACCAAATTGCTCCTCCGCCTGCAGCTAGCTCATCAATAACCGTTTGTTTGCATCCTCAAACCACTATTTCCACTGTCCCTTCCCCTGGAGCTATTGATATGCTTTCTCACACTGGCTTATCACCAACAGAAATGGGCCGGTTTGCTTTGGTCAGAGCTCTATGCCTCGGGTGGAAATACCACGAGGGATGGCCTGTGCAGAGGTGAAAGGGACTCCTTTCTTTCTTCTTTAGAGAGGAGGTGGCGAGCCGCATGCCTCAAGTCAACATGGACTAGGGGCTAAAAATCAAAGTGAACATGTAATAAAGATATTTTTAAAAATGCTCGTGGCCTTTAATCTAGAAAGATCAGTAGAAATGATACAAATGTAGGCAGCTGAGTGGCAACATTGCTTTCAGTGAAAGAAAGGTTAATTTAGGAGAGTACTGATACAGCATCATGGTAAACGTTCACAGCGAGATTAAGTGAGCCTGCCGAAGAGATAAGGGAAGTGTGTGCTTTTTTGACGCGGAAGGGGTCTAGCATATACTAAGGGCCAAGACAGTATTGAAAAGTGAGCTGGATCTATGTCTTGATAAAATGATATCTACAACAAATTGTTCATGGAAAAGGAGTCCATTTATGGTATTCTGCTCTGTCTTAGATCTATGACATTGCTACCCGTAGCTCTCTCTTTGTGTGTCTGTATAACATCAGCATAAATACGAAAAGTTCTGCAACACTTAACACCAAACTTTAACTAGAGTTGTGCAGATGGTAGCAGGCGAATTTATATCATCTAAGCTTGGCGGGGTTACCGTGGGTAAACTTGAGGCTTTATGGATGATCAGAGCCTGAGATACTCTCCTGTTTGCTCTTATACTATTTATTGTGGGACAGGATTTTGTTATATTGCTTACGCAGGCTTTGAGCTTGTGACTCTCTTGCCTCCGCTGTCAGAGTAGCGGGGCTCACAAGCCTGGGCCACCAAGTTTGGCAGTTCTATTATAATTTTATAGGTAGACACATAAATACATACATAATACTTAAATAAGTTATGCATACCAAGACAACTATAATTGGCTTTTGGATAATCAAGCGTAAAATTAACTGTGCACACTGAATTTTTATCGAGATTTTGTTGATTATCGAAATGTACAAAGAAGATGGACATAGGAATTTAATAAATGTACTAAATGCTGTATCTCATTCCTTTAAGCCTAGCACACCAGCCAGCATTGTGGGTTATGCCTCTAATTCCAGCATTTGGGAGGCAGAATCAGGAGGATTTTCTAAGTCTAGCCTAGTTTACATAGCAAGTTCCGTTAAGACTCTGTCTCAAATACAACAACAACAACAACAACATCAACAACAACAGCAACAGCAACAACAACCTTAAAACAGGGGCTGGAGAGATGATTTAGTGGTTAGGAACACTGGCTGCTCTCTAGAGGTCCTGAGTTCAATTCCCAGCTTTGACAATTTGGCTCACAGCTATCTCTAACCGTGATCCTGTGAAATCTGGTATCCTGTTGTGGTTGCAGCCATGCAGACAAAACAGCTATATACATCAAATCAATGAATCAATCTAAAAATAAATTCAAAACAATAACCTAACAACCTAGCACTCTACTTGTACTGAAGGGAGGGAAAGGAGGACAAGAAGGCTAAGCATGATGGAATGATAGTAGTGACTGCTCATGCTTGCCCAGAGTTTGCTATGAGCTAGATGAACACTCTTCCAAGTGTCCAGTTGTCACAGAAGTGAAGCTACTACTCCTAAGTAAACTGAGGCAATGTGAGATCCTTATTGAATCTATTAGTAGAGCCAAGCTTAGAATCCAATCAACCTAGTTCAAGTTTCCCTGGGGGAATAATTCCATGATTTCATAATCCAAATCCAAATTCAATATCTGTGCCATGCACCGACATAACTAAGACCAGATGGGAGGTAAAATCATTCTGTTAGGAATAAAGATAGTCTACAGAAAAATGTGTGTTCCTTCTCTTGACTCTAAGGTTATTGAGACAATGGACTTCAAAGTAGAAGTAAAAGCCCAGGTCCTGGTACCAGCCAGAGGAGGAGTTTGTTTCCTTGAAGCAGATCTGTCAGGAGAGATTGGAGCTGACACAGTGATGATGGTTGGGACCACATGTTGACCAGGACTGCCTGGTCATGCTTCCCTCTTCTCTCTCAATCTCATGTCAGGACCCCTGACTTGGAATTGGGCATCATCTGACCCCTTTGTTCTAGTTCCCAATGTGTCCACATTGAATCAATCTCCTTCCTCCTCTTTTCTTCATTATTTGTTTCTTTATCTGGCCTATTCAGTCACTGAATACAGTGCATCAGGGATGGCAGGGCTAGAGCTCTGGCCCTAGAAACTTTGATAACAGAGGGGCAGTTCTTGCAAACCCTCCTGATTGATTGGTCAACCAGAAGGGCGAATAGAGTGACAGGTCATGATAGGAAACTGAGAAGTCCATGCAGAACTTATCAAATGGGAAAGATTCTCCATTCCTGTAATCCTAGTCCTTAGGAGGCACACAGTGGTGTGATCCTAGTCCTCAGGAGTTACACAGTGGTGTGATCCTAGCCCTCAGGGGACACACAGTGGTGTGATCCTAGCCCTCAGGGTGAAGGAAGGAAAGTTGCTAGTTCTAGGTGAGTCTGAGCAGCAGACACAGCAAGAAGCCTGCCATTCTTTTACTCAGCTATTGGAGGCACAATCTTCAGCAGCACAGAAGTTGATGGAAATTTAGAAGGACTGAGACAAGCCCTCCAGTAGGAGTTGAGCAGGAGTATTCTGTCATCAGCCCTAATCAATATTCTTCTTGTCAGCAGCAACCCCAACTGGCAGAGACATTTTTTCTTCTTCTATGAATTCAGGTCAGCATCAAAGTCCTAAATCATGCATAAAAGCCTACAGCCAGCTCCCCAGGGGTACATGCTCAACCCGATGCACTGATTCACTCCTGGACAAGTGGGGAAGAGTCACTGGCTAGGGCTCTTATTCTTTCTTTTCTGATAAGGCTTTCATAGCCTCCTACTGTGAACAGAATTTCTGTAACTCTAAGGCATGTGGGCGGACTACACCAAACACCATTTCCCTCCACACTTCTGTTTTCTAAGCTGCTGGGAAGACATAATAAAAGTCTGTGCGTGGGTCTATGAACTGGAAAGAGCTTTAAGAGGGTCTTTCTCATATTAACCATGTCATGACCATCACCATCAAAGAACACCACACTGGCATTTCTTTTGCACTCCCACCAATGGGGTATGAAACTGTCTTTTGAGGGTTATGGAGAATGGAATTTGTTGAAGTGGAGTAAAAAGTTCAGTGAGACAGACAAAACCAGCCCTGCCAGCCATGGTACCATTCGGCAATTTGCTGTCTGGTGTAGTCTGATGGTATTTTTTTCCCTCCACACTTTCTGTGTTAAAGCCTTAACTCTGATGTGGTGATGTTTGGAAAGGGGACATTATTAAGTTTAGATGAAGTCATGAGGACCACCACGAAGGGGTGCACATTCTACATGAAGAGACATCAGTGCTATTGGCTCCCTCTTTGTTTCCGTTTGTATATACTATGTGGAGGCCATATAAGGAGACTCTGAGTACACCCTCACCTAATCTACCCCCTAACTGTACCTTGGTCTTGGCCTTATTATCTTAAGAAATGTGAGATATAGATTCTTGTTTTCTCCATCCAAACTTATTTTTTTTTCCAACCTGAACTGAATAACATAGTACCAATGAGACTCATAATCTCAGGGTCGTGGGTTTGAGCCCCACGTTGGGTGCCGGATGTTGCCTGTGCTCTGGACTACTCGATGCCTGACCCTATCTGTCCTTGGGGGTTGGAGGTAAGGTGGTGCAGAATCAACGACACAGGCTCAGGAGCAGGTGAGAAATGCCACAGCAGCAAGCTCATCTGGAGCTGCTGGAAGTTCCTTTAATACCCTCCACCTGTGCCCCATTGGTCCCAAGAAATCATGGCTTCTACACAGCAATTCCTGGTTGGCTGACATTGTCTGCACCAGCAATTCTTGCTCTCTCAGGCAGTCTTCAATGAGGTCCTCCTGTAGGAGATGCTTTTGCAGCTGTGTCCCACAAACCCGTATTTACATAGAGGTGGCCCCACTGTTCTTGCTACATACCTTGATCATCTAGCCATATTGTTGCCTACTGAACTTTTTACCGATTGTCTTCTTATAATAAAGCAAAAAAAGTTTTTCTTTTCTGATAAACCAGTTTGAAACCCAATCCTGTGTTGGTAATGCTGGCATGACTGCACACAAGTCACCTAGTGTAGGCTTTAGATACCCACTGGGATGTTTATTCATGACTCTGACATTATACGTATTACATCTATCTTCTCCACTGGGAAAACATGCCCATCTTTGTCTGAACATTACTTTAAGTATCTCAGTGCACCTTAATTTTTTTTCCCATCAGACTCCACAAAGGAGCCCGACGGGATTCGAACCGGCACGGGAAGGACCACCGCGCCCCATCTCTAGAGGCGGATGCCCAAGCCGCTGCGCCACAGCGCACTCGCTGGCTTATTTTTAATAAAAACCTAGTGAAATATAAAGCCAAGGAGAGTAGATTTTCTTGTTTCCCATGCCTAGTGTGCTGAGGTGACTGGCAAGACTGAAAAGTCAGAAGAGGCCATGAAGGGAAATTAACCACAGACCCTACTGGCTGCTCTGTAGTGTCCACCAGGGAACCTTCTCATGAGTGCCTTGGGAGCAAGGAAATGCCTTACCTGGATCATGACTAGCCTCAATGCTCTACATACCTCACACCTCACTCTCAATGTGAACATATGAGTTCAACCTGCAGAGAGTCTGGACAAGCATCACATACAAACAACTGTCTTGATGTTACAGGATTAAGTAGACAAAGGTGCACACACTGGAACTTTCCAAGGTGCTGCCTTAAGCAAACATAGAAGACTCTTAACCAGCCCTTCAAAAACCTTCAAGAGAGAAGACAAAAGTGTGGAGCAGATGTATTCATAGAAAAGGCGCAAAGGGTTCAGAATCCCTATGTGGGATGACTTCAGAATGTTGTCCTCTTTCCAAGTCATCCAATAAAAATAGGAGAAGATAATTGATTCTTTAAAAGTTTTTTTTCATTTATTTTATCTTTATAAGTGTTTTGTCTGTATGTATGTCTGTGTTCCATGTACATACAATGTCTGTGAAAGCCCAAGATGGTTTCAGATATCCGAAAGTGGTAGTTGCCAATGGTTGCTAGCTACCATGTGGTGCTGGGGATTGAACCTGGGTCCTCTGGAAGAGCAGTTAATGCTCTTAATTGCTCAGTGATCTCTCCAGCCTCAGATGATTTCTTTAAATCAAGACAACAGCAAAACACAACAAAGAACACACACACACACACACACACACACACACACACACACAAATTTGGCAGTACCAAAGAGACAAAACATTACTCTAGCAACTAATCTAAAAAGGAAAATCTGTGAGTTTCCTGATAAAGAATTCATTATGTTTTAAAGGACGTTTATTTAAATTACAAGAAAGCAAATAAAACAAGTTCAGGAAAAAAAGTGTTCAGCAAGGAGATAGAAACCTGGGAAGAGCCATATATGCTTTTGGGGATGAAGGCTAAATGGCTGAAATGGGAAATGCAGTGGAAAGCATCTACAGTAAACTTGACCCAACAGAAGAAAGAAACACTCCCTAGACATAGCTTGTTGAAAAGGCTGAAAACTGATGGAGAAAGCCCATGGGAGGTACGGGATACATCATGGAAATTTAGGGAGCCAAGAAGATATTCCTCTTCCTCCTCCTCTTCCTATTCCTCCTCTTCTTCCTCATCTTCCTCTTCCTCATCTTCCTCCTCCTCTTCCTATTCTTCCTCCTCTTCTTCCTCCTCCTCTTCTTCCTCCTCCTTTCCCTCCTCCTCCTTTTTCTCCTTCTCCTCCTCCTTTTCCTCCTCTTCTTCCTCCTCCTATTCCTCCTCTTCCTCCTCCTCTTCTTCCTCCTCTTCCTCCTTCTTCTCTTCTTCCTCCTCCTATTTTAACCAAATACGTCATAAACCTCCCCAGATCTGAGATGAGACATAGAACTTTAGTATATGAAGTTCACAGCTCTCCAGATCAACTAAAAAAACCCACTTAACCAAGAAAGATTAAAATCAAACTGTTGAAAACTTGAGACCAAGAGATAATTTTGAAAGTATCAGGAGAAAGACCCATCATACAAGAAGCCAGGCTGTTTGAATCTACTGAGGGGTCACCAGTGAGTTTCTCAGTAGATTCCATCCATGAATTCAGTGCAATAATATCAAAGACCCAAAAGCAATATTCCTAACAGTATAGAAAAAATTTAAAATTACTTGGATCCATAAAAGAGTTCAAATAGCCAAAGCTGTTTAGGGGGAAGAAAAAAAGAAACTAAAGGCATCATAGCTTCTTACTTCAAATTATATTACAAAATGAATAGTCACCAAAGTAATGAGATACTATAACAATACTATAACAGGGACCACTGGAACCAAACAGGAAGTTCAGAGATGAGCACATCTGTGTACACTTGCTACTCTCTCTCAAAGAGCACACGAGCATCACAGATGGTGTTGGAAAAACCAGAATTATGCAGAACACTGAAACTGAGTTGCTGCTTTTCATCATCACAGGGAGCAAGTGAAAATGGGTGAGCCTCAAGCACGAGCCCTAAAACCATCATATTTATTTAGAAAACATTAGTGTGAGCATGATAGCACAGGCTGAGAGGCACAGCGCTTGGGACGCTGGAACAGAAGGACTGATTGAGGCCACTATGTGCTATATAACAAGTGCTTAGAGGTGGGGAGAGAGGGAGGGATAGAGGGAGATAGAGAGCAAAAGTGGGGAGGGGAGTGAGAAGGTGGGGGGGAGGTAGAGGGGAGGGTCAAAAGGAGAAGGAGAGCACTCTATGACCTATGTGAGGGCAGTGATTGCAAGAACTGGATATGGCACTGAAAGAATGAGAGGTAAAGGCAAAACTAAAAATAAATCATATTATATAAAACCAACCTGAAAAGCAAGGGAACAACAATGATGTTAGAAGACAGTCTGTGGAACGGAAGAAAATATTTTCACATCACATATTTCATGAAGAATGAATGCTATTAGTGTATATGTAACATTATATACGTAACATTAACTTCTCATGAAGTGTATGAGTACATCAGCATATATATCAGACAGTAAATATGTACATATTGATGTAAATATACACATATGTATACACATACATATATATCCATATCAAACAACACAACAGAAAATATTCAAATTATCCATTGAGGTCCCTTGAACATCTTAGATAATTTGGTAATTTGCTTTTTCCCCTCCTGTGGTATCTCTAGCTAAGAAATAACCTGCAGAACAAAACTTCAGGAGGTGGGTGATTGAGTAAGTTCTATTTGAAGGTCTGATTCTCAACATTGTGTAACCAATGACAGAGAGCAGGCTATGGGTGAGGCTCACAAGGAGCTAAGTGATGTGTGGCCACTGTGACCTACAGAACGGTGTTGAACACTAAAGAAAACTAGCCTGACAATTTAACTTAAATACAGTTCATAATTTCGAGCTGTTACTTTTATGGCAGTCATTGTCTAAAGGCTTTTCATTCATTTTTAGAATGATTTTTATTCTCTTAATCACTCATGAAATTGATACCACTGCCATCTTCTTGTATAGACTAGAAGAAGAATGGATGGGTGTGAAGCTAAAGGACTTGGCCAGCTTCATGTTGTTAATGTGACGTGAGCCAAAGCTAGCTCTAAGTTCACGATTTTAATCGCTGCATGGCATTCTCAACATAATATTAATGCAAAATGTAATTTATGGATTCTTTGGCTATAATATAATCCTGTAGTAGATTTACTATATCACCACATAAATTCAATTTCGTTATTCTATGAACTCATAGTTCAGCAAACCAACGCCTGCAGATTTTAAACAATGCAGCACCCCATTGGAACTATCTGATGATGCAGGAGATTCTTTTCCACTTCTCCTCACACACTGCATCAATCACCAGAACATTCTATTCCACGCCGTCTTCCATTTGGAAAATTTAGCTTTCCAGGATTAATTTTTCAATGGTTCAGCTTCAGCTTCAATTACCCATGAGGCATTGCAGATCTTATGGATTAAATATGAAAACATGCCAGTAAGAGCTCCTGGAGTTTTTAGGTTAAAAATAGCATTTGAGCTTAGGCTGCTACCATCGACATTTCAATTCTTTGTTCCACATCTTCCATTCAGTAATAGCAAAATCTCTTGTGGTTGGAATCAACCGTTGACATCTTAAGAAGTCCAGAAAATCAAAGCCTTTAGATAACAAACTATCATATAAACTTGTATCTCAGAAAATAAGTACCCGATCATTTCAAGGAAAAACTAGGATACATGTCAGAGTTTGCCAGGATTTTGTCTTTGATGGGCCACAGTGTATTGACAGCCTGAAGCTAAATTAAAACACAGGAAGTGATGGTATGACGTGGTGAAGACCCGCTATCAACAATGAAGAAACAACCAAACACAGAGATGTAAAAATAGATAGGCTCACGGTACTTTGATGTTTCCGAGGAGTAAGAGCCTATATCTCATATCAAACTTAAGTAAACAATTTTCATATCATTAAATGTAAATCCTCAGAAGTTTGTATTCTCCTACAGATTCATGCCTGATATATCATGAAATGAAAATTAGTTTGGTACTTAAAAAGTTATCAGAATTCTTGGAACAGGTCTTGTAGCTCACCATAGTTTTCTTCAGTTTGATGTCAATCGTTTTATTATACATTTAGCAATCATGTCATTTATCCATAACAGAAATATTTGCTGTTGACTATGTTCTATTCAGTATATTTGACACCAAGGAAACAGTTCAATAAGACAGACAACCATCAGGCTCAGGTGAAATAGAATTTAGGACATTAAAATAAAACAACCTGGTGTATTCATAAAAAATCCAAATAATTTCTACAAATCACATTTTTTCAGAACTTTTCTGTGTAAAGTTCTATTATTTTTATTTATTTGAGGATAAAAGGAGGATTCTCAGAATCTTTTGTAGTCTCCCAAGAGAAACAGCACCATAAGAAAACAGGGATGTGGGTTGGAGAGATGCCCAGCTGGTAAAGCTCCTGCCTTGCCATGCACATGGACCCAAGTTATCCCTAGGAACATGAGCAAATGCTGGGCACGGTGCCATGGGCTTGTCATTTCTGCACTGGAGTGGTGGAGACAGGAGCATTCCTGGTACTTGCTGGCCAGTCTATTGGCAGGTTCCAGGCCAATGAGAGACTTTGTCTCAAAGGAAGTAGGAGGCATTCCTGGGGATAGATGAAGCAACCAAGTTAAGAGGGAAATGGTCCCAAAAGCTGGAAAAATGAGTCAGAGACAACCCCCTGCTTTCACTGTTAGGAGTTCCACAGGATGACCAAGCTATTTAATTGAAACCTAAGTAGGGGGTCTAGGGCAGTCAAATGCAGGTTCCCTGATCGTTGGTTCAGTCTCTGTGAGTTCCTATGAGTCCAGGTTAGTTCTATGGGTCTTTCATGGTGCCCTTGACTCCTCTGGCTCCTACAATCCTCTCCTCCCCGTTTCTGAAGTTCCTCTTAATGTTTGACTGTTGGTCTTTGCATCTGTTTCCATCAGTTGCTAGGTGAAGCCTCTCTGAGGACAACTGGGCTGAGTACCAATCTATAAGTATAGCAGAATATTATTGGGAATCATTTCATTGGCTTCCCCTCACACTCAGGTTGTGTTCAGTTCTACTCTAGGTGTCTGGACTGTCCAGCCTTTGGCCTTCTGACCCTCCAGGCAGTGCCGGAGGTAGGCCCTCTCTCATGGCATAGGTCTCAGACTGGATCTGTCATAGTTTGGCTATCCTCACAACTTCTGTGACACCTTTACCCCAGCACATCTTGTAGGCAGGAAAAATTGTAGGTCAAAGGTTATATGTCTGCGTTGGTATCCTAATCTCTCCATTGGAGGTCTTGCCTAGTTACAGGAATTGGCCAGTTCATGCTTGATAGCCCCATTGCTACCAGTCTTAGCTGGTGTCTTCCTCATAGGTTCCTGGGAATTTCCATTGTAGTAGATATATACCTTGTTCCTGAGATGCCTCCTAATTCCAGTTGTTTCACCCAGTACTGTTTCCCTCCATCCTCTCCCAACTTGATTCTTCCTGTTTCTGCCCCCTAACCTCCCCATCACCTATGATGCCTATCCTATTTTCTCTTTCTAAAGAGATTTATGTGACCACCTTGAGTCTCCTTGTTACTTAGCATCTCTGGGTCTGTGGATTATAGTATGGTTTTGGTTATTCTTTATTTTAGACCTGATACCCACTTATAAGTGAGTACATATCATGTTTGTCTTTCTGGGCCTGGGTTACCTCACAGGACAAGTTTTTCTAGTTTTATCCATTTGCCTGCAAATTTTGTTGTCGTTGTTTTTAACAACTGAGTTATACTTTATTGTGTAAATGTACCACATTTTTTAAAACCATTCTTTAGTTGAGGGATATCTAGGTTGTTTCCAGTTTCTGGATATTACATAAAAGTTTCTATGGATATGGTTGAGCAAATGTCCTTGTGGTATGATGGAGCGTTCTTTGGGTATATGCCTAGCAATGGAATAGCTGGGTCTTGAAGTAGATCAATTCTCAGATTTCTGAAGAATTGCTACATTGATTTCCAAAGTGGTTGTACAAGTTTGCACTCCCACCGGAATGAAAGAGTGTTCTCCTTGTTCCATATCCTTGCCAGCACGAGCTGTCACTTGTGTGTTTGATCTCAGCCATTCTGACAGGTGTAAGATGGACTCTCAGGGTCATTTTGATTTGTATATCTCTGATGGCTAAGGATGCTGAACACTTCTCTTAAGTGTTTCTCAGCAATTTGAGATTCCTCTGTTGAGAAATCTCTGTTTAGATCCATATCCCATTTTAAAAATTAGATTATTTAGTGTTAGGATGTCTAGTTTCTTGAGTTGTTTGGTAAAAGTTATTCAAAGCTATTTTATATTATTTGTGGATAATGTGAAAGGTGTTGTTTCCCTGATTTCTTTCTCCACCTGTTTATCATTTACATATAGGAGGGCTACTGACTTTTTTTTTTTTGAGTTAGTCTTGTATCCAATTACTTCCATGAAGGTGTTTATCAGCCATGGGAGTTCCCTGGTAGAAATGTGAGATTACTAATATATTCTATCATATCATCTGCAAATAGAGATGCCTAGACTTCTTCCTTCATAGTTAGAATCTCCTTGATTTCCTTTAGTTGTCTTATTGCTCTGGCTAGAACTTCAAGTACTGTGTGGGATAGACACCGAGAGAGTGGACAGCCTTGCCTCGTTACTGAATTTAGTCACATTGCTTTGAGTTCCTCTCTATTTAATTTGATGTCAGCTATTGCTTGGTGTATATTAGCTTTATTGTATTTAGGTATGTGCCTGTATTCCTGACCTCTCCGAGGCTTTTATGGTGAAGGGGTGTTGGATTTTGTCAAAGGTTTTTTAGAACCTAGTGAGATGATCATGTGTTTTTGTTTGTTTAATTGTTTTTGTTTCACTTTCTTTATATGGTGGATTACACTGACAAATTTTTTTTTTATGTTGAACCATCTCTGCATCCCTGGGATGAAGTCTACTTGATCATGGTGGATGCTTTTTGTGATGTGAATTTGGTTTGTAAGCATTTTATTAAGTATTGTTGCATCAACGTTAATGAGGAAACTTGGTCTATAATTTTTTCTTTATTGAGTGTTTGTTTGCTTTGGGTTTTAGGGTGACTGTGGCCTCATAAAAAATTAATTTGGCAATGTTCCTTATGTTTCTATTTTGTAGGATAATTTGAGGAGTATTGGTATTAACTCTCCTCTGAAAGTCTGGTACAATTCTATGCTAAAACCATCTGGTCCTGGGCTTTTGTTGGTCGGGAGACTTTGAATGACTACTTCTATTTCTTTAGGGGTTATAGAACTATTTAAATTGTTTACCTGATCTTGATTTAACTTTGTTAAGTGTTATCTATCAAGAAATTTGTTCATTTTATTTTCCAATTTTGTGGAGTACATGTTTTTGATATATGACCTAATGATTCTTCGGATTTTCTCAGTGTCTATTGCGTTGTCCCCTCTTTCACTTATGATTTTTCTAATTTGGATATTCTCTCTCTCTGCCTTTTAATTAATTTGGATAAGGGTTTGTCTATCTTGTTGAATTTCTCAAAGAACCAACTCTTAGTTTCATCAAGTCTTTGTGCTGTTCTCTTTGTTTCTATTTTATTGATTTCAGCCCCACCATCTACCTCTTAGGTGTGTTTGCTTCTTTTTGTTATAGAGCCTTCAGATTCACTTAAGTTTCTAGTATGAGATTTTTTTATGAATGCACTTAGTGTTATGAACTTTTGTCTTAATATTGCTTTCATTGTGTCCCATAAGTTTGGGTATGTTCTGCATTCATTTTCATTGGCTTCTAGGAAGTCTTTAATTTTTTCTTTATTTCTGCCTTGACCCAGTGGATATTTAGTAGTGAGTTGTTCAGTTTCCATGAGTTTGTAGGTTTTCTGTTGTTTCTGTCGTTGTTGAAATCAAGCTTTAATCCATGGCAGTCTGATAAGATACAGAGGGTTATTTCAATTTTCTTCTATCTGTTGAGACTTGCCTTGTGACAAAGTATGTGGTCAGTTTTGGAGAAGGTTCCATGAGGTGCTGAGAAGAACGTATATATTCTTTTGTGTTTGAGTGAAATGTCCTATATCGTAATGTCTGTTAGGTCCATCATTATTGTTTAGCTTCTGTGTGGATGAGCTGTCCGTTGGTGAAAGTGGGGTTTTGAAATCTCCCACTATTAATATGTGGTGCTTGATGTGTGATTTAAGTTTTACTAATGTTTCTTTTAGAAATGTAGGTGCCCTTATGTTTGGGGCATAGATGTTCAGAATTGAGACATCATCCTGGTTGATTTTTCCTTTGGTGAGTGTGAAGTGTCCTTCCCCATCTCTTTTGACTGATTTTGGTTGGAAGTCTATTTTTTTAGCTACCTCAGCTTGCTTTTTGGGTCCATTTGCTTGGAAAATCTTTTTATAATCCTTTACTCTTAGGTAATGTCTATCTTTGATGTTAAGATATGTTCCTTGTATATAGCAGAAGGACGGGTCCTGTTTTCACATCCATTCTGTTAGCCTGTGTCTTTTTATTGGGGAATCGAATCCATTGATATTGAGAGATATTAATGACCAATGACTATTAGTTCCTATTATTGTGTGTGTTTCCCTTCTTTAGGTTTTGCTATTGCTTTGAGTGTGAAATTATGTATTTCCTGTGTTTTCTTGAGTGTAGTTAACCTCCTTGGGTTGGATTTTTTTTTCTTCTAGTACTTTCTGTAGGGCTGGTATTATAGCTAGACATTGTTTAAATATGACTTTATCATGGAATATACCTTTTTTCTCTCTCTATGATGATTGAACATTTTGCTGGGTATAGTAGTCTGAGCTGCTATATATGGTCCCTTAGGGTCTGCAAGACATCTGTCCAGACCCTTTTAGAATCTCTGTTGAGAAGTTGGGTGTAATTCTAGTAGGTCTGTTTTTATATGTTACTTGGTCTTATCCACCTTGTAGCATTTAATATTCTTTCTTTGTTCTGTGCATTAATGTTTTCATTAGTATATGATGGCAGGACTTTCTTTTCTGGTCAAGTTCACTTGTTGTTCTGTGAACTTCTTTTACTTTTACAGGCATCTCCTTCTTTAGGTTAGAATTTTTTTTCCTAAGATTTTGTTGAAACTATATTTTGGGCCTTTGAGCTGGGATTCTTCATCTTCTTTTATTCCTATTATTCTTAGGCTTGGTCTTTTCATAGTGTCCCAGATTACCTGGACATTTTGTGTAAGGTACTTTTTAGATTTAATATTTTTATTGCTGAATGTATCAGTTTCTCCTATAGTATCTTCTCTGCCTGAGATTCCTCCATCTCTTGTATTCTGTTGGTGATGCTTGCTTCTGTAGTTCCTGTCCACTTACTTAGGTTTTCCATCTCCAGGATTCCCTCAGCTTGTGTTTTCTTTATTGCTTCTATTTCCATTTTCAGATCTTGAATAGATCTACTCATTTATTTCACCTGGTTGTCTTTTCCTGGATTCCTTTAAGGGCTTTGTTTATTTCCTTCTAAAGAGCCTCTATCATCCTCATACGATTGGGTTTAAGGTCATTTTCACGTGCTTCGCCTGTGTTGGAATATCTAGGGTTTGCTGTAGTAGTAGGTTAGCTGGGCTCTGGTGCTGTCATATTGTGCTGAGTGTCATTGATTGTGTTCTTTTTTTTTTTTTAACTTATTCACTTTACATCTCACTCATAGTCCCCCTTCCAGTCACCCTCTCCCACGATCCTTCCCCCTATCTCCCCTCCCCTTCTCCTCTGAGCAGGTGGGGTCCCCTGGAAATCCCAGCCACACTGCCATTTCAAATCTCTTGAGGCTAGGCACTTTCTCTCCCACTTAGGCCAGACAAAGCAACCCAGCTAGTAGAACATATTTCATGTACAGTCACATACAGTCAATCGCTCTCGTTCCAATTGTTCAGGACCCACATGAAAGTCAAGTTACACATCTGCAACACATGAACAGGAAGGCCTAGGTCCAATCTGTGTATGATTTTTGGTTGATGGTTCAGAGTCTGAGAGCCCCAAGGGTTCTGGTTAGTTGACTCTGTTAATCTTCCTATGGAGTTCCTATCCCCTTTGGGGTCCATGATCCTTCCTCCTTTTTTTTTAGTATAATATTCCCCAAATTCCTTCCACTGTTTGGCTGTGGGTGTCTGTATTTGTCTGAATCAGCTACTAGGGGGTGGTGGTTCTTAGAAAACAACATGCTCCTGTCTGCAAGCATAACATAGTATCATTAATAGTCTTAGGTATTGGTGCTTGCCCATGGGATGGGTCTCAAGCTGGGGCAGTTATTGATTGGCCATTACCTCAGTCTCTACTCCATTCCCTGTGCCTTTGTTACTTGTAGACAGAATGAATTTTAGGTTGAAAGTTTTGTGGGCGGATTGGTTTTATTGCTCCACTGGGGTTCCTGTCTGTCTGCAGGAGGTGGCCTCGTCAAGTTCCATATCCCTAATGTAGTGAGTCATAGCTAAGGTCACCTCCATTCATTCTTGGGCACCTCGCTTATCCCAGGTCTCTGTTTCATCCTGGTGATGACCCCCACTTCCTTACCATTGTCAGTTGTAGATTTCCATCCATTTTCATGGGCTTTTAGCCATCTCTCTTGTCCTTTTCCACACCTGATCGTGAATCCTCCATTCCCCTCCCCATACTTCCTCCCTTCCTGTTCCCTCCATCCATCTCTTATGACTATTTTATTCCCCCTTCTAAGCGAGATTCAAGCTTCCTCTATTGGGCCTTCATTTTTGTTTAGCTTCTATGGGTCAATGGAGTGTAACATGGTGTAGAGGGGGTATTTGAAAAAAGGAGGCATTCAGCTAGCTCCATCCTAGGCCGTGTTCCCGCTCTAAGCCCATTTGTCCTGTTAAGCTCTACAGCAAAACTGAAGCTCCTGAGCTGGTTCTGCCAGGCTGTTCTCTAGCTTGTTCCTGTTGCGACCAGTCGCTGTGTCTCCTCCTCTAGTTTGCTTGTCCCTGGGGTCACTAGTTCCTTCACAGCCATAACCACTGGCTTGTCGGTGAACCAACCTTTCAGTAATCTAATAAAGTAAAAATCTAAAGCTTAAGATTAGCCAAATAGATTCATATATTAGCCAATACTCAATATACAAGATGCCCACATAATTAGAATTGTTATCCCAATTACCTAACCTTGATATGAATAATTACTTGAGACTACTAGAGACACAAGGGTGATATCCACAGCCATCTTGTCTCTCATCTGTCCTCCTCCTCTCTCTCCTCATCCTCTTCTCTCTCCCTCTCCCCCAAACTTTTCTGTTCCACCTCTCCTTCTACTGATTAATCACCAGCTCTAGCCTTTATTTTACAAATTAAGGTGGGCAGAAGGTTCACAAAAAGTTACCTGTGTTCACAAAAAATTCACTCCTTGTCTGCAGCCCCTTCCAGGAAAGTGGAATCAGCATCAAAATACGAGACTAGGGCTATCCACAACAACATGGTACCTTTATTTTATGGCTAATATCCACTTATAAGTGAATACATACCATGCATGTCCTTTTGAGACTGAGTTACCTCACTCAGTATAATATTCTTAAGTTCCATCCATTTGCCTGCAAAATTCATGATGTTTTGGTTGTTAATAGCTGAATAGTATCCCATTGTGAAGATGCACCACAGTTTCTTTATCCATTCTTCAGCTGAGGGACATGTAGGCTGGGTCTAGTGTCTGGTTATTACAAATAAAGCTGCTATGAGCGTAGTTGAGCTCTTTGTGAGATGTTGGAGCATCTTTTGGGTATATGCCCAGGAGTGGTATAGGTGGATCTTGAGGTAGAACTACTCCCAGTTTTCTGAGAAAATGCCAAATTGGTTTCTAAAGTTGTTGTACAAGTTTGCACTCCCACCAGCAATGGAGGAGTGCTCCCCTCGCTCCACATCCTCGCCAGCATGTCCTATCTCTTGAGTTTTTGATCTTAGCCATCCTGATGAGTGTAAGATGGAACCTCAAAGTTGTTTTGATTTGCATTTTCCTCATGACTATGGACTTTGAACATTTCTTTAAGTGCTTCTTGGACATTCAAGATTTCTCTATTTAGAATTTTGTTTAGTTCTGTACCCCATTTTAAAATTGGGTTATTTGGGTTGTTGGTATCTAACTTCTTGAGTTCTTTGTACATTTAGGATATTAGCCCTCTGTCAGATGTAGGGTTACTAAAGATTCTTTCTCAGTCTGTGGGCTACCAATTTGTCATGTTGACAGTGTCCTTTGTCTTACAAAAACTTTTCAGTTTCATGAGGTCCCATTTATCAATTGTTGATCTTAGAGCCTGAGCCATTAATGTTCTGTTTGGGAACTTGTCTTCTGTACTAATGCATTCAAGGGTACTTTCCACTTTCTTTTCTATGAGATTTAGTGTATCCAGTTTTCGAGGTTCTTGATCCACTTGGACTTGAGTTTTATTCAAGGTGAGGTCCTTGGTCCACTTGGACTTGAGTTTTGTGCAGGATGATAAATATGGATCTATTTTCATTCTTCTACATGTAGACATAGACATATAGTTAGTCCAGCACCATTTGTTGAAGATGTTTTCTTTTTTCCATTGTATGGTTTGGCTTCTCTGGTGAGTTTATTTTTGGGTCTTCAATTCGATTCCATTGATAAACATGTCTGTTTTTAATCACTATTGCTCTGTAGTACAGCTGGAGGCCAGGGATGGGGATTACTCCAGAAGTTCTTTTATTGTTCAGTATTGTTTTGGCTATCCTGGGTTTTTTTGTTTTTCCATATGAAGTTGAGAACTGCTGTTTCAAGGTTTATGAAAATTGTGTTGCAATTTGATGGGAATTGCACTGAATCTGCAGATTGCTTTTGGTAAGATGGCCATTTTCACTATGTTATTTTTACCAATCCATGAGTATGGGAGATCTTTCCATCAACCGATGTCCTTTTCAGTTTCTTTCCTCAGGGACTTGAAGTTCTTGTCATACAGATCTTTCACTTGTTTGATTGTGTTCTTATTCTGGCCTCTTGTCATCTGCCTTTGGTGTTATTATAGCTTTAGGTGCCAATTTCTGACTTTATCTTTGTTGGATAGATTTTTTTTTTCACCCTTGGTTTCTGTTTTTTCTTCTGGACTTTGGCCTTTGGTCTTCTGGCCTGAGTGGCCCATGGTTCTGGTGACCAGCAAGACTTCAGGTTCAATAGTATGTCTCGGGTGGGGCTTTGGTAACCTGTGTGACCTCTGGGGTTTTGAATGTTCAATTTGCCTCTGGGGTTCTGGAACTGTAGGAATTGGCATGGCTTCTGGGGTTCTGGATACCATGTTCCCTTTGGTTTTCCAGGTATCTGGAGTCTTTAGTGCTGGTGTGGTCTCTGGTAAAACAGGAGTCTTCTCCTGGAGTTGTCAGTCAAGCTATGGAGCCAAGGGCAGGTTCTGAAATGACTACTCTTACATGACAGAGGTGGGATATGAGGTGCTAGTTGGAGCATTCACTGGTCTTGGGGTACGAATCACAGTGCAAGTGCCCAATTCTTTTGGAAGATCAGGTAAGTCCACAGAGAGTGTGTACTGTTCATACTGTAAGGGATAGGACTGGGGGCTGATTCCTTTATTCAAGTTCACTCTCATGCCTCCTCTTTCCTATTGGATAATATAATAAAATATAACCAAAGAAATCACTTAATAGTTCATTCTGTACCATCCATTAAAGAAACCATGAAATTATTTTTACTATAGTCTCAGAGACAGATTGTTCCAAGGTGTCCTTTGAGGTGGCGTTTGTGCTTTCAGCAAACTCCTGAAGTTGTAATCTTTTTGTAGGCTATCTTCTTCCTGGGTTCTAGCCAGCCCTTCTGGCCTAGTTAGCAGTGTAATCTTTGAGGAAGTATTTAATTCCCTTAAATCTTGTTTTTCTTACCTGTGAAATGAGGGGGATAGTATTTATTGCAAAGCATAGTTATGAGAAATAAATTTTATATACTGTTAAGTGTTCAGCATGATATTTGGCCTATGCTAGTTGTGCTGTGCAGGAGTAGCCAGGTCCTTTTCCTTCTGAGAGTAATATCGAAGAGAAAGTACCATCATTTACATACAAATCTACTTCTGAAAAGAAAAAGAAACTTGTAAAGGTTGGAGATTTAAAGAAGTTTAGACTTCTTAGCAAATAAAATTTATTATGTGTTGTTTACAGTGATGGGGGGAAAGTATCCTGGATGGCTTATGAACCACTAAGGGAATAAGGGAATAACCAAAATTAGTGTTTGTGTGTATGTTTGTGTATCTATGTATGTGTGTGTATGTGTATGTCTCTCTCTCTCTCTCTCTCTCTCTCTCTCTCTCTCTCTCTCTCTATCTGTGTGTGTGTGTGTGTGTGTGTGTATGGAGGGAGGAAAAACAACTCTTAAGGAATTTTAGAAAGAGCTATGACCTTTATCATACACAATTTAAATCAACTCATTCTTCATCATACTTGAATTTTAGGTGAGAATGCTGTGCCTGGTATAGAATGGACTGAACCAGTGACCAAGCAGTAAGAAGAACAGGAGAGAAGGCTTGTGTAGAATATATTAGGAGGGGATCTGGTAACAGTAAGAATTTCTAAAAGCTACTTTTCTCCCTCCTTCCCTCTCTCCCTCCTTCCCTTTCCCATTTCTTCCTTCCATCCATCTTCCTTCCATCCTTTCCATCCAGTCTTTCTTTATCAACCAAGACATCACAACATAGCAAAGGTGACCTCAAACGTATTGTCCTCCTGTCTCAGCATCCTGTCCTGTAATACATCTTGTTTGCTTCAGCATCTATTTTACTTTCAGATGCATTCTAGTTAACCATCCCATCCCTGAGGTCCACACATGAGCTTTGCCAAGTAGATGCAGAGTACCTGTAACTGTGGGGCAGCAGCACAAGCAGGGGAAGCAGCTTTCCAAGTGTAGAGTTGGCCTCAAGATGGGAAACAGTGTCTGCCATGTCTTCAGGTGTCCAGGCATCTTGGCTTCCATCTATGGCGTGCATAGAAGCATCATGAGTAGACAGTTCAGTTTTTATCTCTGGAATGAAATGCTATTTCAGCCCACAGCGACCAAGGAATGAAGCCAGTGTCAAAGATTTAGTACCTTTTCACATTAGTGATGTCAGCACAAAATGGCCATCTTCTCTGAATAATTTATCTTCTCCCTTGCATAATTTTCTTATCTTTTTTCTACATTTTGGCTTTTTACTATAGATGAGGAGGTAAATGGCTGTTAGTCCCCGACAAAACCTGTGGAGCAGCCTTCCCATCAATCAATTAAAAAACACTTACCTTACATTCAACATGATTTATTCCTTGTTAATACAATTGTCTCACTATATCCTTCTATTATTATACCCTTAATTCCATTAGCCATTCACTTAATGCTCACTTTCAAGCTGACCCCCAGAGAGCTTGGAAGAGAGAGGGAAGTCTGTCTAATAGTGGCACTGCCAATAAAGCTCAGAGTCTCCTCTCCTAAAGCCTTGTAGGTCACAGAAAAGATAGGTCATGGAGCATATCCTGCCCGGAGAAGAGGCAAGCGCTCATTTATTTGTTCTGATGGCTGCTGCCTGATGGCTTAAAAATCCTTAAGAGCTCTTATCTTAAAAGTCAACAGCCATTCTCCCAGGCAGCATCCTATGCATTACACAGGGATGGATGCGACTCTGCCAAGCTTTCCTTAAGTGAATTTTAAAATGAAGAAAGAAAAAAAAAACATTTATATCATTTGAAGATTAATGGTTGGCTTTTGGGGGCAGGGTAGGGAAAAGGTTAACCTCTTAAACAATGAAATGACACAAAGAAATTGTAGTAATTAATTTTCACAGAGGCAGAGTTGTCTGTCCTGTGTTTGATTTCCTCCATTTGGTTTGGGGTCTGAAAGCTATGGAAGCATCCTTAGACTGCACTTTTAAATTGTATACTGAATAGATGGTGTGTGTATACATATGTACACAGATATAGATATAGACATACATACATACATACATACATACATACATACATACATATCTCCAATCGAGTGAAACCCTTTCTTCCCCAAGTTGCTTTTGGTCATGGTATTTCATCACAGCCATAGAAACCCCAAGGCCCCAAGTAAGACCAGGATTCATATATTTATATTCAGAATATACAAAAAACTCAATATATATATATATTTTTTTTTCAGGGTCTGGGTTGCTTCATTCAATATATTTTCTGATTTTATCCTTTTATCTGCAAATTTCATGCTTTTATTTTTCTTTATGGCTGAGTAGAACCCCACTGTGTTTATGTACCACATTTTCATTAGCCATTCACCAGCTGAGTGACTTTTGGTGGTTTCAGTTTCCTAGCTATTGTGCATGGAGCAGCGGTGAACAACATGGCTGAGCAGGTGTCTGTGGAGTAAGCTGTTGAGTTCTCTGGGCATTTGCCAGTGAATGGTTTAGCTGACTCACATGTTAGATCTAGTTTAGCCTTTCGAAAGTTCTTTACAGTGATTTCCAGAAGGAGTGCTTGAGTTTGCAATGTCACCAACAGCAAGTATAGGGTCTCTCCCCCATATCATCTCCAGTATTTGTTGTCAGTTGTTTCCTGGATTTCAGTCATTCTGACTGGAACAAGAGGCAGTCTCAAGCAGTTTTAATTGCATGTTTGCTAAGAATGTTCAACAGTTTTTGAGCTAAGTTTTAGACATTTTGATTTCTTCTTTTGAGAACTCTCTATTCAGATCTTTAGCCCAGTTTTAATTGGGTTGTTTGTTTTTGTGATTCTTTATTTTTGAGTTCTCTGTATATTCTGATATTCTGTATATATTAATCCTGGTCTTGAGGTTTCCACTGCTGTGATGAAATGCCATGACCGAAAGCAACTTGGGGAGGAAGGGTTTATTTCAGTTTACATTCTTTTTGTTTGTTTGTTTGTTTTGTTTTTCAGACAGGCTTTCTCTGTGTAGCCCTGGCATCCCAGAACTTGCTCTGTAGACCAGGCTGCTCTCAAACTCATGGAGCTCTGCCTGTCTTTACATCCCCCCTCCACCCAGTGCTTGGATTTTAAGTCATAGTCCATTACTGAGAGTAGTCAAGACAGAAATTCAAGGCAGGCACCTGGAGGCAGGAACTTAAGAAGCCATGGAGGGGTGCTGTCTACCTTCTTGCTCCTTCATGATTTGTTTAGCCTGCTTGCCATATTTTTTTTTAGTAGCACCCAGGACCACCTGCCCAAAGTGGCTCTGTCCTCAGTGAGCTGAGCCATCCCACATCAACCATCAATCAAGAAAATGTACCACAGGCTAATCTGGTCAGAGCATTTTCTCAATTGAGTTTCTCTCTTCCAAAATAACTCTAACTTGTGCGAACTCAACGTAAAGCTAGCTGGTAAAATTCTCTATCAAAGGTGCAGATGGGAGTATTCTCTCCTACCCTGCGGGCTTCCTCTTCACTTGCTTGGATTGGTTATCTCCTTAGCTGGACAGAAGCTTTGTAGTTTTATGAGGTCCCACTTGTCACTTGTTGGTCTTAGTTCTTGGGTAAACGGAGTCTTGTCAGGAAGTCCTCTCTCATCCCTGAATCATGTGGGGCACTGCCTGTGTTTTCTTCTAGCAGTTTTGGTGTTTCCAATTTCACATTGAGGTTCTGGTCCATTTGGCATTGATTTTTGTGTAGGGTAATAGGTATGGCTCTCATTTCATTATTTTCATAAAGACACATTTTTACTAGTACCATTTGTAGAGATGCTATTTTTTTCTCTAGTAAGTATTTTTTGGCACCTTCTTAAGATACCAAGTGGCTATAATTAGGTATACTCTTCTCCTGGTTTAGTTTTGCATGGCAAAATGGGTGCCTTAAAAAGCAAAAGGAATTTTTATCCAAAAAGTATGGTAATACTTCAAGAGACACCAAAGATACCTCATTAGCCAGGTAGTTATTCCAAAAAGATGGTCTGTAATTCCCTAGACATTTTTTGAAGATTTTTGTTTCACACTGTGGTGTTTTGAACAGTGCCCCCAGGGAGTGGCACTTTTAGGAGGTGTGGCCTTATGTGTGTCACTGGGGTTGTGGGCTTTAAGATTCTCTTCCTAGTTGCCTGAAAGCCAGTCTTCTGTTTGCCTTTGGAACAATATGTAGAACTCTCAGCTCCTCCTGCACCATGCCTGCCTGGATGCTGCCATGCTCCCACCTTGATGATAATGGACTGAACCTCTGAATATGTAAGCCAGTCCCAATTAAATGTTGTCATTATAAGAGTTGCCTTGGTCATGGTGTCTGTTCACAGCAGTAAAACCCTAACTAAGATGTACTTTAATGTTGTTAATCCATCCCAATTTGGTACATGCAGCTAAGGAATCTACCTATGAAATGTGCTTGGCTTGAGGCATTAGACTTCAGGGCAAGTCTAAGGCTGAGTCTGGATGTGGCCTGGAGCCTTGGTCTGTGAGGTTCAGCCTAGGTGCTAGGACTATGGGCCTGGGACTGTGGTGGCTGGTATGGTGCTTGGGGCTGCTATGCTGAACTGTGATGGGCCAGGATGGCTCTGGAATCTGTGGTGAGTACAGACTCACAGCGCTCTCCTTCCTCCCTTCACTGTAAGGTTAATGAGAAGTCCTCCCTCTTAGTTCAGACTGTATCTTCTAGTTCTTAGTCCTGTGTGGATCCCTTCACTCCATGGAAGGCATTTTCATGTGTGGACATTTTGTCACACAGTACTTCTACAAGAGACTGAATGGTAGAAATCTCCATCTGGCCATTTTCATGACATTGGTCTGAGTCTTCTCACTTAGAAAATGTTTATACCAATGCAACCTGTGTGTGATCACAGTGAGAATTAAGAGGAGAAAAAATATGTGAAACACTCAGAAGTATGGGAAACCCTGTGTCAGTGGTCAATACTGACCATTCATGCTACAGGCTCTAGAGAAAATGTCTGCAGTGGTCTCAGTTTCAATGGGCAAATCATTATTAAATCTTTCGATAACATGGCAAGGGGTGCCGGGCGGTGGTGGTGCACGCCTTTAATTCCAGCACTTGGGAGGCAGAGGCAGGCGGATTTCTGAGTTCGAGGCCAGCCTGGTCCACCGAGTGAGTTCCAGGACAGCCAGGGCTACATAGAGAAACTCTGTCTCGAAAAAAAAAATGGCAAGGGGCTGATGGAAAATACAGATAAAATGAATAGATGTTGTTACATCGAATGGCTCTTGGAAGACTTGCCCGATGGGGACGGTTCTAATCATAATCCTAAGTACGCTGTGTCCCACACCTCTCACTGGTCAGCCGGGTGGCCATCCATTTGGGGACAATGACAGATTACTGCAGCTCCAGTCACAGGCTCTTGGCCACAGAAGGCATCCAGGCTGTGTGTGCTGCTTCATGGATCCTCAGATGAAAAAGATTTTAAACATTTCCAAAACAAAAAATTAGCAAATGTATGAGGAGATGGGTATATCAAGTTCCTTGATCTGGTCATTACCTTAAATATGTGTAATTATTATGTGTTACTAAAACCAGAAACTGAAAAACAGGTGGGTTACCTGAGCAATAGTGCTTTTGAATGCATGCTATGTCGGGTGTGTGCTGTGTTCCTACACTGAGTCACTCATGTGTGTGGGAAATTGTAGGTGTGTTTACAGATAAGAAAATAGGCCCTGATATTGTCCCAGACATCCAAAGGGCTGCCTTGGATGAAGCAGGCAGAGTGACAACCCTGTCCCAAGTGGGCTGGGTCTAAAGATGGTGGTTTGCTTTTAGATGATGATTTTGATGCCAAGTCAATGCTGGTGCTGCCAGATTCCTTTTGCTTGGTCAGGTTGGGTCCCCCTTTGTCCTTGCTGCTCCTGAGGAGTGTGGGTGCGTGGTTTGCTCAGTCAGTGAGGTTCCTTGCTTAACTTCTTCCATGGGGTTTGCTCTTCAGCACTCTCTCACTAAACTGCCTCTTTCTCCTCCTGGGGTTTTGTGGGTGATTAACTGATTGACTTCTGTGAAGGCAATTGGCTCCCAAGGACAAAGTGGTTGAGTGCCTGGAAAAAGCCTGCTTGCTGCTGTGCTAAATGAACCATTCCTTTCCGTTGTTTTATTCCTGTGAATTAAGAGAGCCTTCGCAGTGACTGAGCTGCAGGGATGACAAAACATGAGGCCATCGCTTGGCTCTTCAGTAATGGCTTCCATTACTTCACTCACCTATCAGCCCTGCATGGTGGTGCTCTCCCAGAAGTGCCTGGGCCCTGGAGTCAGCATGGGACAGGGGTGTAGAATGGGGCTGCATGCTGGGCTAAGATTGTGCTCTGAGTGGTGTTCAAGCAGAGCCTTTAAATGCTATCAATTTAGTGTGGATTTGTCTCAGAGGCTGGCTGAATTCCACCTTCTCTTTTAATGAGCCCGGGTGATTAGCTCTGAGTGGCCCCTTAGAGGTTGCATCCAACCTGTCAAATATCTGTGACTCCATCTAGGACAGTGGTTACTGACCTATGGGTTTTTACCCCCTTGAAGGTCAAATGACTGTTTCATAAAAGTTGGTGAAGGCCATTGGAAAACACAGATATTTACATTATGGCTCATAATAGTAGCAAAATTACAGTTATGAAGTAGCAATGAAAATAGTTTTATGCTTGGGAGTCACCACAGCCTGAGGAGCTGTATTGAAGGATCACAGCTTTAGGAAAGTGGAGAAGCACTAGTAGATTTCTCTGGGAACTCATTCTCCCTGATTCGTTCACTGTGGGTTCTCCATTCTGCCTCCCCAACCCTTTTGTCTTTCTGAGCTGTCGGCACCAACATTTGCTTATGGTCTCAAATCTACAGGTGTAAACTCCACAAACATAGGTGACAACAGAGCTTTAACTTACTTGGTAGTGAAAAATCCTTCTAGGTTTAATTTACTACTATTCCAAGAGTATAAGACAACCCCCCCCCCCCCACACACACATATACCATGCTGGGTAAATCATGTTCACGTTCCCAACATGGCTTGTTTGCCGCCATTTGGAGCTGCATCAGTGTGGAAATCACTGCTGGAGTGGCTGTGGATTGGGACACAGGGGAAAGCTCCTGGCTCCTGGGTGCAGTGTCTCAGCCTCAGTGCCTTAATAACTGGCTGGTGTGACACCCTCCCCTCAAATAGAAGCAATTCAGTCACATGTACCATGAAAGACAGATCTAGGAATTACCCATGATTCCAAATGCTCCCATCAGTCAGAAGCAGATAGAATTCAAGTTAAGTTTTCCACATCACTGTCAATGGTACTTGTGCAGTTTGGTGTGAAAAGGCCAGAAATCGAACCACAGAAGGCTTCGGCTCTAGTGGTACTGTAGAAGCTATAGCCCATTACTTTCTTATTAAATATATCACTTTCTTCTAGTTCCATTCATTCCCAGAATGCAGAGAAATAGTGAAAAGGTAGCAGAGGCTCTTAGGAGAGTGATGGCCGCTGCAGGACTCTTGATCCTTCTTTTAGTTTACTTACAACAGCAGATCCTTCATTTGTCCTTACAGCAGGATTGAAACTCAAACTGGAACTATATTAAGACACAAGTAGTATTTTATAAGTATGAAGAAGAAAGGCCAAAGTATATAGACTATTAAGAATCATGAATTAATTTTTAAATTCTAAGATTAGCAAAAAAGGAATCGGAGAGTAGGGAGCCAAGCTTCTCAAGGTGCAGCACTCTGCAGCACACAGTAGGGACCTAGAGCTCAGGGCAATGGCCACTTGCCCAGCTAACACACCCTTAGTGGAGGAGCTAAGAGCTCCTGAGACACAAGTCTCAGGATAGCAAGACTCTCTTGCTAAATTCTAAAATCCACTGCTCATAGTAGCCTTTAAAAATACTTAGTTTTAGTCTTGGACAGTTTCGTCGATGATACAGTTTAGTCATTCCAACATCTGTAACTCTCTCCCATCCCCCATCTCTTCTCAGTAAGTCTCCTCTCCTACTTTCACACCTGTGTTGTGTGTGACTCAGAGTCTAAACCAGAGTTGTCTGCGTAAGGGTGGGTGCGAGATATTGTCTGGAGCAAGCACAGCTTGTCAGTAGCTACACCACTTAAGAAAACGACTCCCCTCTTCCGATGGCCATTAACTGCCACTAGTCTCCCAGGGAGGGAGACAGCTTCACCGGCCCCTCCTCTATTCATGATGAAATGTTGACTGACCCGATCTTATGCAGGTCTTGCAGATAGCACAACTGCAATGAGCGAATAACAGCAACAGGCCACATCCACGGTCTTTTTGCTGTGGTTCCTTTTAGTTCAAAGCTTATGTGGTTTAGGTGACAGCAAGCAGTGGAGTGGGGGCTTATTGTGGGGACAAATAGTAAGGCTTTCAGTACCTGAATCTGTACTTAGTTATTTTCTCAAATGTCTCTCACCTAGACAAGAAATGGTGAGAGGAAAGACAGAAGAAGTTGAGGGGGGATAGAGATAGATAGATAGATAGATAGATAGATAGATAGATAGATAGATAGATAGATAGATAGATATAGATAGATAGATAGAAAGATAGATAGAACATGAACTGTTATTCTGACACATAATACACAGTGGGATATATCTAATTTAAAAAAAAGCATCTCTATTTAATTTACCAGTTAAATTTTTAAACAAAATTCACTCTGTTTTAAGATGTATTTTTGTATTTTAAATTAAGTGCATGCATGCATGCATGCCTGTATGTCTATGTGGGATAATATATAAGTTAGCACAGATGCCCAAGGAATGCAGAAGATTCCTTGGCATTGGTGATTTGAGTCTCAGGATTCGGGTGCTGGGAACTGAACTCAGGTCTTCTGTGAAAGCAGTGTGTACTCCTAACTGTGGAGCCATCTCTCCATCCTTATTGCTTCTTACATTTTTTCCAAGTTAGAATTTTTTTTCAGAAAGTGACACATGACCTATAGATACATCCTTGCATGTGTGAGCTTCTGTCAGTCCCCAGTGCTGCAGGGTTCCTTGATTTCTTTAGGATCCTAAATATCTAGGCTATTGTTATTTTTATCACATAGTTTACATACTGCATAGATGGCATTTTCATACGTATTGGGTAGCAGTTTCTTTCAAAGTTGAACATTCCATCTTCACTAAGATAGGAAGCTCATTAAAATAGGAAGTAAGCAACTCTCAAAATACCTTCAGGAAGTCCCTAAAACTAACCACATTCTCTAGAACCCTCCTTCTCTAAGAGTATATAACCAGTAAAGACTGCTTCAAGTCACTCTCAAAGAAACTTAGCTGCCTGGAAGAAGCAGAGATCAGGGAAATTACCTAGAAGAAACAAAGACCAGGGAGCTTCCTGGAAGGAGCTCAGACCAACTTAGTCACTTGGGAAAGATTCTCCCTATTTTGCAGACTCAGCAGCGTCCTCCAGGTTTCCTGATTTGGTGAGCTGTCCCCAAGCTGGGGTGGGCTTCAGTCATGCTGCTGACTTAGAGTCACTTAAGCTCCTATAACCCCTCATCTATATTCCAACAAAACCCTTTGACTCACTAAGTGGGACTTTGGTGGAATCTATACTTTGGTCTATTGTGGGTTCACTATCTGGGGAGAGTAGACCGTTGTTCACACCTCTCCATAAACAGTGTTACACAACAATCTGTCCTTATAATTACAAGTTAGACAGTGGCTGGTGAAAGAAACTATTTTTAGTGTAATATTTACATATGGCGTGCATACCATGTATGCATATATATGCCTGCTATATATATATACTTTTGTTTAGGTATTAATATTTATTTTAGAGATCCCAGTCCTCCTTTCTGCTCACTTCCCTGGTCTCCATAACATATGCTAACGTTATTTTTATCCTTCTTTCATACAAGACATTTTAAGTACAGTCTCACCACTCTCCACTCCTCCCTCTCCTCCACTTCCCCTCCTCTCCCCCTTTCCCCATTCACTTCTCCTCTGTTTCCCTTCAGAAAAGATCATGCCTCCCGGGGATAGTCACCCTGGTACATACTTTAAGTAGTATCTACAATGATTTAAGTTACAAAATGTGTTATAGTGCATAATAAAATATAAATTGTAGGTGAGCCATTGCTGTACTGTATTAGTTGGATAACAATGCAATGAGAAGGGGTATATGCCTGTTCAGTACGAAGACAGCCTTTAAAAGTATTTCTATGGGGGGCTGGCTATACTTCCATCACACAAACATCTTTTTTCTTTTTATTAAACATTTCACTTGTTTACATTCAAATGTTATTTCCCTTTTTGGTCTCCCCTCCATGAACCCCCTATCTTATCGCCTCCCCTTTGCCTCTAAGAGGGTGCTTACCCACCTACTCCTGCCTCACCCCTCTAGCATTCCCCTTCACTAGGGCAACAAGCCTCCCACAGAACCAAGGGCCTCTTCTCCCATTGATGCCAAATAAGGCAGTCCTCTGCTACACATGTATCAGAATCCATGGATCCACCCATGTACACTCTTCGATTGGTGGTTTAGTCCCTGGGAACTCTGAGGGGTCTGGTTAATCCATACTGATGTTCTTCTTATGGGGTCGCCATCCCCTTCAGCTCCTTAAGCCTTTCCCCTAACTGTCTCATTGGGGACCCCTGGCTCAGTCCAGTGGTTGGCTGTGAGTATCCACATCTGTCTTCAGGCATCTTATGTAACACTGCAAAATGGAAAAGCTACATACTTCTTTTTTTTTGTTATGTCATAATTAAAGGCAAATCCTCTTAGCCTTATATTGAAGAAATCTGATATCTCTGTGTGGGAGGATTGCTCAGAACCAATCCTGTGTGGGTGACAAGGGCGTGACTGAGTGGTCTCAATATTTAATTTATTCTACTCAGCTTACAAATAGAAGACTAAAAAAATACATTGCATACTCCAAATCTACGTCTGTACCCAACTTTACCTTTCTTCAGACCAAGAAAGACAGTGTTTAAGATGCAGAGAGACTTAATTTCAGGGTGATATCTTCCTGGGCACTCCAATCCATCATATCAGGGAACCAATTACCTCAGTGGTCACTGAGGAGCTCTTGGTAAGATGTCCCCAGTATGTTGTCCTTCCAAGCCGAGGCCAAGCTCATGGAAAACGTCCAACTAGGCTGAGTGCTCCCAGTTTCACTCTCTGCTTGCAAAAAGATTTTTTATAAGTCCACTGCTCTGTTTCACGTGTTCTCAACAGAAGGATCAGTACCAGGTAGTAGGCATTTGTCCATGACGAAGGTTCTAATACACACGCCACCATGCTTTTACATGTACCTGCACTCCCCAGTTTCACAGAGGAGGAATTCTGAACCAGTCAGCCAGAGTTGCTAACTATGCTGTCTCTGTACTGTTATCAGATGGAGGTTTATGTGAAGGGTACTGACTTTACTCTGTTAGGGAAATATCCTTTGAGTAGATGACATTTGACCTGGATTGTCCCAAAAGAGCAAAGGTTTCCAAGACGGACTGTGGGGAAAGAGTCATTCTGGGAAGGTGAAGAAGCATGTTCAAAGTCCCAATGGTTCATTATGATTGATGCTGAGTCTGTGTCTGGAGTGTGGGAAGAAAACAGTCTGAAAATGAACCTAAGATACAGTTCCCTGTATCAGGTCCCAAATGCCATCCAAAGGAGTATGAGCCTTTAAGTCCTATACAAAGGGACAGACTATGGATTCGCCTATAAGGAATCACTAATCTAATCCAAAAGATCACTACACAGTCATCGTTAATGAATTGGAAAGGAGTGATCCTGGGAAGCTATTCCAGCTAGCATTAATTCACTACTTTCTAGGTTCTGGACACTAACATTAGAAGTGTGTGGAGGAAATTGTCTTCCCTTTCAAAGAGCTGGAGCCTTTCTGAGTGTGCAGAGATGTGTACACTTAAATATAGTATAAATATAGTATAAATATAGTATAAATATAGTATAAATATAGTATAAATATAGTAATATATTTATATAATAATATAAGTATAGTAACTTAAATATAGTCCTTCAGTGTGACTAAAGTACTTCAGGAGTAATGGGGCGAGAGCTGCTTATTCTAGGAAGACTAGAGAGGATATGAGGACCAGGAGGCAGTGGGAGATGCTGTGTATTAGTTGCAAAATCGTATCATGTGTTGATGAACTAGCAGTGCACTCCAAACATGGTTTGTGACAATCTGTGATGAGAAGAAAATATGAAAGCTTGGTGGCCATAAGAATCAACCTTGGCCTTTACTCAATAAGGAGTTGGTAACTAAGCAGGATTTCTAAAACATGGGAAAAAACTTATATTCACTGGAAATGTTTTAGGTGTTGGATATTAATGGGGTTCTAGAGAGTTCATATTTCAGTGTACCCAGTTATAGACTATAACTGTCGAGTCATAAAACCCATGTGAGCCTCTGTGGCCTTTGGGGATGAACCTTTTTCCACAGGGCTTAGGGAGGCTGGGATAGATACAGAGTCCTGGGAGTATGCTGCTGGGAAGGCATACTCACAGCTGCTGGAAGGGAAACTTAAATAATGTTAAATGTTAAATAATGTAATTATGACTTTAAACATCCCACTGCCTTAAAGGCCAGTGATTAAGCTCAGGAGACTGGCTAAGAGGTTATGATAACCCAGGCCAAGGTAACTGAGTGGGCAGAGCTGGGGTCTCCAGACAGCTGGGATAGGGAAGCCTTCATACTCATTTTAGTGACAGAATGGTGTGCGGTGGGGATAATTAAGAAGTAGTAAGGGAAGAGAATGGAGAGAAAGAGAAGGATGAGGTTAAAGTCAAAATCAGTCTTTTTTTCCATCAGGATGTTTAAAAAGTATACTGAGGCCAGTCTTTGAGATATAAGCCATGGGTCACTACAAATGAATTATATTTTATGTTATTATACATGAGAGTCCAGGAGACTTCTGGAAGGAGGGATCTACGGAAAGCACAGGGCAGAGATGGCGGCGGGCTCTGGGCTGGAAATCCGTGCTTTGAGGAAGTGACTTCTAAGTGGATGGAGAACTTTTGTATAATGGGGTCAAAATCTTTTAGGCTATGGGACGATTAGATCTTTGCTCTATCTACCTACTTCTTCTGTCTTCAACCCACATCAGACACAGACAAAACGTAAAGAATGAATTTGGCCATGTTCCCATAAAAGTAGGTTAGTAGAAACCAGAAGACTAGCAGATGGGTCCGTGTGTTATGTTTACCAAACCCACTGTAAACATTGGGTAGATGAGTCTTTGTAAGGCTGGGGATGGAATGTATCCCGGAAGGGTGAGGCTGGACCAAGGAAGCACTAATGTTCAGGGTAGGTGGGTGGAGAAGGCCAGTGGATTCCCAGTTGGGCCGTCAATGTTATAGGACTTTGTAGCATCTTTTTGACAGCACAGGATCTTCTGGAGAAGACACTGAAGACACCATGACTGCTGTGTTCCATTAATCCTACAGGGAAGCCCACTGGGAGACGAAAAAGGTGGAGACGGATGCTGCAATGTGTGCTTTACATGTCCCAAACTCCTCTTCATGGCTCCCTTGCCCCCGGTCTCCTATTTCTATTTCTTCTTCCTCCTTCACTTTCTGAAGGTTCTCTCCCCCCATCTCTCGCTCCTACACCCCGAGGCACCCACACCAACGCCAGGTGGGTGAAGTGATACCCGTGCAGCCAGCCATTATGAGCAGCATAAACAAATGACAAATCTCCGGGCACCGGAGAGGTAACAAGAGGCTGATCAGTAGTTCCAGTTATCTTCCCTGCGTGTTTATTGCAGTCTGGTGCAGTTATTTCTAAGGGCCTGACATTGATCGACAGCTTCTATTAAGCCCTATCCAGGGCAGCTGGATTGAACAGATACATTAAATAAAGCGGTTATTGCTTTTCATTGCCTTTCTGTAAAATATCACTGCTAAATAGCTTCTGCCATCGCATGCAGTTAGGTACATGGTTTTAATTTGAGGGACTGCTTTATAACATTGCACAATTGACACTGGCCTTTGTTTCCCCTACAATAATGATTGTGTACATCCTGCAGAATTGATGGGCTGTCCTTTGAGGTGGAGCTGGGAGGAGGTTGGGAGAAGGGGGGCCATGGCTTTGTTATTCTCTCTCTCTCTCTCTCTCTTTTATACATGCCAGGTTTGTTACTTGTTTGCAGCCAGGGCAGGAACAATGTCAAGGGAGGGCTCTTATCTCAGGATGTTGTAATGTAGGGACTGTAAGCCTTCGCCTGGAGACAAGATAAGCACAGCCCTACAAGCACAGAGAAAGATAGGGGTGGGGCTGTGGGCACCCTATTGAGACGACAATGGGAAGTCTTTGGGCACCTCTTACAGCTCTTTCTCGCAACATGGAAATCTATGCCAGTGGATCGGTGCATACAAGCATGAAAATAAAAGTCTGGAATGCTCACTGAGTGATGATGCATTTGAAACAGGATTATGCTGCCCAGTGATATTCCTGTTTTATCTCTGGGCTAAACGCTGGGGCAGCTGTGTGCTTTGGCACGGTGTTCAGTCCCTCCTTTGGTGTGCTGCATATTAATCCTTTATTGAAGTAATTAAATGTGTGCTTAATGGTGACGAGCTGGCTGGCTGAACGCACAATTGAATTAGCCGTTATGATTGGGAGCGTGCTACACGATGAACTAGTGCAATTACTGTAGGCATTTCTTTCTCCGAGTCAAATCTGGCTACATGACACGACTTAATTAGAGGTTGTTAGATACACTGGTAACAGGAGCCTCTTGTGAGTGCCTGGTTTAGTGAGAGTGCCTGTCACCTGTGCCCAGTACTCACCCTTCATACCAACCTTACTCAGACCCATGGCTTTTCTGCTGTGAAGACAAAGTCTGACATTTCTTAAGACAAGCAGGAGCTCACAGCAACATCTTCAGCAAGATTCTCCCCAAGAGTCTCACATCACATTTCCACCCCTGTCCAAGTGAGTGAGGGTCAGAGCTATGGCAGGACCTGGCAGGCTTTGTGGATGCAGGGAGGACCTGTTTCCTCTGTATTAACAATGGAGCTTTTTATGTGAAAGAAGATCTACTCTTTGACTCTTCTGTAGATGCTGAGGAAAACCTCAGCTGCATCCTACAGAGGATGCCTGGACAGACTGCCAAGACTTTGAGAAGAGTGCTGATGGCCTGTTTCTTCTCCCTTCCTGAGAGCTGACTTGATGTGCTATGGACTTAGTGAGGGCCTTCATAGCTCCTCCTAAATATTAGATAACAACGAATAAATAAATTAACTAATCCTGTCCATATTTGGGAATTCCCTGGTGCATTTTGAAAAATGTTGATGGCAGCCGGGCATGGTGGAATGTCTTTAATCCCAGTTCTTTGGAAGCAGAGGCAGGCAGATTTCCCTGAGTTTGAGATTAACTTTATCTATATAGTGACTTAGGTCAGGCAGAGTTATGTGGCAAACCAAAACCACCACCACCCCGATAATAGTGATGATGGTGATGATGATGATAATGATAAAATTGAAGAGCTTATGACCAAGCTTCACCCCTGTAAATCTTAGTGTCTCATTGTCTGGGTTAGATCAAAGTGATTGATCCTAATTGTACAGAGACCTGAGGAAAACAAAGTAGCTGAAATAGCTTTCGATTTGAATATTTTAAAATCTGGTCACCACCTTTCCTTCCATCATGCTTCTTGAACTCTGCAGTATTCTGTTTGAGGTTGATTCACAACAGCATGAGTTATGGTGGATGTCGGCAGGTGACAATGGGGTAATGGCCCATGGCTGTCTTCACCTGATGGACACAGCTATGACTTCTTCTTCTTGTCTCTCTGCTGTTCCTGGGAAACATGGTCTTAGGATTTATAAGTCCATCAATTACTGACCTCCCTGATCTGCTCAACCAGCAAGGGCTCTCATTACTCATGGCCCCTGTTTTGCTTGGAGTTATTTACCAAGCAGCCGATCGATAGTCTGTGAGCAGACAGTTGGGATGCGGAGGCCTCAATGATTCATTTCCTTTGCTCAAGGTGGTAGCTGGAAGCCAGAGGGGCAAGGTCCTATAAAGAAGAAGGCCCAATCCACGGTCACTTCTGACCATCTGAGACGTCCATTTTGTTTTATTCTCATTTGAGCATAATGAGCCTAGACTTCTGGTCACCGAGAGCTCCTGGGTCTATTTAACAACCCCCCATTCTCTATCCCAGGGCCATAAATGAAACGCTCTCAGCCCTAATGACCACAATGACTTTCCCTGCTCATGTTACCGCTCCTCTGGCACATTTATTGCATTCACATGCACTAATGGATGAGTTTGGATATGTTAACAATTTATATATCACTGGATCCTAAAAAAGAAACCCTACCAAACTAACTCAGCCCCCACGATTGAGTAGCTTTTAAGGAGTATAAATGAATTTAATGCTTTAGAAAGAGCTTCTGTAAATTATGAACATGACACCTATTACATTAAGCTGCATTAAGCATTAATACATCTTCATTACTGGCAGGTTGCCCAAACCTCCAAGGTTGAAAAAGCTGCCTGAAAGTGTTCAATGTGACAGTCACCTAGGCGGAGATTGATGGCTCTCTTTTGGGGGCCGCCATGAAGGATGCCTTTTGACTGGATCCTTCTTCTGTCTCACACAAAGAAACGTAAGTGGTGTCTGTCAGCATTCCCTAAAGTCTGGTTTCTAATGGATGGGCAAGAATTTCTGTATCCACAGTGTGCTCTTCACTTCCAGGTGCTGGGCAAGAACCCTTGAGGAGAGAAGAGTGGGAGATATGACTCTTCTTGTTGCGGAAGCTTACCAACCATTGCTATAGTAAAGTGTACTGTTATTCATGACATTATGGAGAATCAGTATTGCTGTTTCCCGACTGTTTAGTTTGGGCCAGCATTGCTAAGGTCTTCATAGCTCTATCTTATTTAATCTCCTTCAGGATCCCACTAGTCAGATATAGTTAATTGGGTCCCAGGGTACAATGTCAGTTGCCCTTATAACCACTGTAACAAAATATCTTGAACTGAGTGCCATAAAACGATAGAACATACCCGTCATACTTGTGAAGGCCATGAGTATGGAATCGCTTGGTGAGAGCATGCTCTCCATGAGCTCTTGGGGAGAATTTGTTGCGTATACCTCTGTTTTAGCTCTGGTAGTACTTAGTGCTTCATGGCTTGCAGATACTTCATCTCTGGTTCTGTTTCTACTCAGTGGCCCTGTGTCTGCATCTCTCTGTCTTTTGAAATTAGATTATCTTTTGTTTATTATTCAAGAATTTCATTCATATAAATATCTTCAGTATTATATGAATTATATATTATATGAATTAATGTATTATATGAATTAATATATTATATTATATTAAATATCCACCCCAACTCCTTGCTCACACTCTGACGGGGAACGCAACACATCCCCTTCCACTCAATTTCGTGTTTTCCTCTTCCTTCTCTTCATTTTTCACCTTCTCCTCCTCTACCTCTTCCTTTTTTTATACCTCTTCCCCCTCTCCTCTTCCTCCTTCCCCTTCCCCTCCTTCACTTCTTTCTTTCCCTTGTTCTTGTAACCTACTGAGCCCAGCTAGCAGATTTCCTGTTAGAGTGTTAGCTTACCTCGTTAGCTTGGAGGTGTGCAGGTAACCAAGCTGCGGTGAGTTCCTGAGTACAATGGTGGTGTCCTGTCCAGAAGGCAGTGGTTCACAGCAGCACTCCCCCATCCTCCAGCTCTCATAGTCTGTCCATCCCCCTCTCTGAATGTCTGTGTCTTCCTGTAAGGATGCCACTCATATTGTATCAGAGGCCATACTGTTCCAGACTGCCCCATCTTACTTTACCTACCTATTTGCATGTAAGGCTATATTTTGAGAAAGGAATTGAGAGAAGGGAGGGAGGGAGAGAAAGAGGGAAAGAGAGAGAGAGAGAGAGAGAGAGAGAGAGAGAGAACACATTAGTGTAAACATACATTAACAATGAGGCACTTGTAGTTTATTCTTTGTGCGTAGATTGGTAGGTTACTCTTGGAATTGCTACTAAGTATGGGCAAACATCATGAAGCCTCTATTGGTTCAGCTTTGATTAAAGGATTTTGTATTATGTCACAGGACAACACTGTTAATAACTGGAAATCTTTCCACTTGCTTCTGAGCCAGGAAATAATTTCTGTTGACAACCGTAACATTCCAACGAGGTCTATGCATGTGACAAACTTTTATTCTGCATTTCCCCACTGACAATAAGAAGACAGACTTTCAGGCTGGCAAGGGAGAGATGAGAGAAAATAGACGAACATACACAGCTGTCCTGAAAGAAGAGTGCGTGACCTCAGCACTGCGAGGCCCAGCTGTGGAGCTGGGTCAGCTGACTGAACACCTGGATTCACATCTTGCTTTACTTGTTACCAGTTAAGACATTTACATGACTTCTATTTGTTTGAACCCTTCCGCCTCTTCTTTATTCTTTTCTTTCTTTTAATCTTCCTCTCCTTTTTTTCTCCTCCTTTTCTTTCCTTGCCTCTAGAAATAGTCTCATATAAACTATTAAACTTATATTTAGCATGTAGCTGATGATATTTTTGAACTCATAATTCTCCTCTCTCTGCCTCTGGAGTGCTGGTATTGCGGCTAAACACTTCCATGCCCATTCAACTCCTTGATACATAAGTGTCCAACAGTATCTACTTTATACTGACTGTTGCTTTAAATATTATGTGATGTAACCTTTGTGAATTAGTTACAATGCTTCTGACGTCAGTATTACTTAAAATGTAAAGGAAGCTAAACTACTTGTGAATCTTGGCACAGGAACGTTTCAGTTTAGTGGTAAGTATTTTTGACAGCCCCTTTAGACTTCAGGTGTGAAGGGAATATTTTTCTATCAATAATTCTTGCACAAGCCCTTGGTAATAATATTATTGACAGGGCTGAGGAGACAGCTGTGTAAGAAGTATGAGGACCCAAGTTCAATCTCCAGAATTCATATGAAAGAACCAGGCATGAAGATATGTGCTTGTAATCCCAGTGTTGGGAGAGAAAGGAATAGGCAGACATAGGCAGATTCCTGGGGTCTTTAGCCACCCAGATTAGCTGAATTAGTGAGCATCAGGTCAATGAGAGACTCTGTCTCAAATAACAAAGTGGAAGGTAATCAAAGAGGAACAACACCAGAGAGCTTTTTCTGGCCTCCTCATGCATATACACACATGTAATCACACACACACACACACACACACACACACACACACACACACACACACACACACACTGAGGGGAGCTGGTTGTAGGGAGAGGGAGATCCAGAGAGATATATCTTCATGATTTCTTTTGGCTGCTAATTTAGGGTTTGACTTATTCTTGCTCTTCTATAACCCTAAGATATACTAAATTTTTTACTAGAGATTTCTCTGATATTTAAATTGAGACACAACAGCAAACCTTTCTTTTAGGACTGCTTTTATTAGAGCATGTAGGTTTTGGTATGCTGTGAATTCATTTCCATTCAGTTCTATAAATGAAGAAGGTTCTCCTTTTACTTCTTTGATGACTCATTCATCATTTAATAGTGTTTCTAAATAGCTATTGCCATTCTTCTTGGTTGCCCATCTAACTAGGTTGTAAGACTCGATTGCCCAAGATAACATACACTTTGGTTGGAAGACAGGGAGAAATCAATCTGGAACTGTCCAGCAGTTTTATTTTTTTTCCTCCTGGATAGATTTCATAGTCATAGAAGGTATAATACAGGTCATTGGAAAGAAAAGACATCAATGGTCTTATGCATGGCTGGGCCCTTTATACTACAATACTGTTTTAGGGTTTTACTGCTGTGAGCAGACACCATGACCAAGGCAACTCTTATAAGGATAACATTTAGTTGGGGCTGGCTCACAGGTTCAGAGGTTCAGTCCATTATCATCCAGGTGGGAGCATGTCAGCATCCAGGCAGGCATAGTGTAGGAGGAGCTGAGGGTTCTACATCTCCATCCAAAGGCAGACAGAAGAAGACTGACTTCTGGGAAGCTAGGATGAGGGTCTTAAAGCTGATGCCCACAGTGACACACCTACTCCAACAAGGCCACACCTCCAAATAGTGCCATTCCCTGGGCCAAGCATATTCAAACCACCACAAACACCAACCTGTTAGTCAAGTCCAGTGGTGGCACAATGGTGTCGTGACTGTAAAGGGTAAGCAGCAGGAGGGAATTCATGCCTCGTGTTATAAAGCTTGTTAAAAGTCTACAACTAGGGAGGTGATAGGCCCTACAGGGGAACTTCATGTTGTTATTTAGACACACACACACACTCAATATCTATGATTTATACTCATAGATATAGGATGGTGTGGGTTGGTCTGGTGCTGTGTATACAAATGCTGAATTCTGTACCTCAAGATCTGGTTGTCCTCAGACAACAGAGTTCTCACGTACAAAAAAGGTTCTGGCTTTTGTTATATAAGCCTTGCTCCCAAATTTAAAGTTAATTGGTTGATAAAATAATTTATTTACAATAGGTTGCTCTCAACCATGTTCAGAAAAGCTTATTTTTATAGTAGGCAGTGGTTAATGGAGAAATTCACAAGTAGTCTAAATGCTCAGTCCTAAAAGGGACATCTGTGTTACTCCTCCCTGGTGGCTGGGAGCATTTCAGAAGAAGCTGGATGATGGGAAGGAACCTACGAATGCTGCCTTCCAGACATGCCGTGGTCCACTCACTCATGAACACCAGCATGTGTGGTACCTACACAAAGCCTGTCCAAGACCAACCCAGAAAAATCCTAACATGGACTGGAGAGGTGTTTGTGGTGGTCTGCTCCTAGCTGAGGAATTGCTGGAAATTAATGGCAGCTGGGGGCAGACAGCCATTTGTCTTTGTTATTGGGACCACTGGTGACTATAGCAGATGATCCCATGCTCAAGCACATAGGCCAACATTAGTTGGCTCTAAAACAAGAAGACATGAATTTGGATGGGGATGTGTTGCAAAGAAGTAGGACTCAGAGGGAGGAAATGGAGAGGTGAATTTGATCCCCAGTTAAATTAGAATTTCATGTAGATATCAGATAATATTTTAAAGCATGCCACAAACATGCATGGGGAACCGACTGTAACAATGATTCATTTTATATTTAAAATTAGAGTTTAATAAAGAGCATCTGTATCTGACAGCCCTATTAAGTAGATCTGAACATAGTTCTACCTCACTTTCAGCACAATACTTTTGAAGGAGTTTTATCCCAGTAGATTGTGAGATGTTTTGTTTATGTTTTTCTGATAAACTCTATTCTTTTTGTGTGCATTTGGTTTAACTTTAGGAATATTTATATCTGAATGTTCTTGAAATAATTTTGCCGCCAGAGGTTACCTGACAAACATTTGCCAACATTTTTCTTACCACATCGTGAGGGAGGTGAGTAGTGAGCATCGTGTCTGATTGAGTAGAGGCCTGGGATGCTGGGAAAAATCCATAGCGCACATGAAAGCCTCGTCACTAAGAATTATTCAGTAGAAAACATGGGAGATGCTGTTGAGAAACTCTGCCTCAGATATTTGAACATAGAGATATTAGTTTTCAAATATATCTGTGTATAAAATAACCTACTAAATCATCATATAAAAGAATGTTGTCTTCATTCTCACGAGTTTATGTAAATGCTGCAGCTTCTCTCCCTGTTCATCTCGTTTTGCCTCCCCCGTGTCTGATAGAATACAAGACATTATTTCAGTATTCTTCTGTTTCTTAAGACTTACTTTGTATCCTATTATGACATCTGTTTGAGAGAATGTTCCACGGATTCTGAGAATGGTGTGTATTCTGCAGTATTTGGGTGGAATATTCTATTTTGTTGTTTTTTCTATTTCTTTTTAAAAATAACGTTTTAGAATTTTATATCATGCACCCCAATCCCATTCATCTCCTTGTCTCTCCATATAGGCCATCTGCCCTTGCAAACTTCCCCCTAAACCATACAAAAAACAAAACAACAAAACAAAACAAAATCTCAGTCTAGAAACTGCGGAGTGTCACAGAGTACACCTTTTTGTCCAAACAGCTTCATTTGCAAATGTTCATTGCAATGAGTCATTGATCTGCCTCGAGGCTTCTAACGTCTGCACTGTCAATACTGGATCCTCACTGAGACTCCTCTAGAACATTGTATTGTCGTTCTGTGTCATGGAGAGCATGTAGCTTTGGAGCTTCAGGACCGGCCTCTTCATGTACTCTGCAGTTCATCAACGGGGTGGATGTTGCAGTGGGCCAATTCACAGCCCTGAATCTGGGCCTGGGTGGCATTTGGGATGGTCTGCCCACCACTTTTCTTGCACCCTTGCCACCAGAGCCAGCTCTCCCACTTTGCCGAGGTGAGGGGCAGTAAGGGGCAGGGGCAGCTCTCCTGCTGTTATATCCTCAGGGCCGGCTCGTCCATGCCCCCTACACTAGGACCAGCACTACTGGGCTGCCCAGGTGAGGTGTGGGACCCACTCTCCTGAGTGCTGCAGTCAGTGGGGAGCAAGTGGCCAGCTTTCCCACTTTTAGGTCCTTGGGTGCCATTCTCCCACACTGCCCAGGAAAAGGATGGGGCCAGCTTCTTAACTGCCACAGGCATTGGGAGGGGGAGTCATCTCTCCTATACTCATGCCCACTGCATGACCAGCAAGGGGCAGGGACAGCTCTCCTGTGCCCACTCTATCAGGGCCAGCTCTATGCTGTTGCCCAGATGTGGTTTGTGGCTTGCTTTCCCAGAGTGCTGTAGCCAGAGGGGCAGGGACAGCTCTCCCACTCTTTGGGTTAGCACTTCAGTGCTGCCCAGGGGAAGGGTGGGGCTAGCCCTGCTCATCCCTCAAACATCTACATGGCCCCAGGCAGCAGCCCAGACTAGGGCTATGCAAATGGCCTTTGGAGGTAACACAGATACTGGTGCAGATCTCCCTTGCTCTTGCAGGGCCACAAACCCAGGCATGACCCCTGGCAGCAGCACAGGCCAGGATTTCACCATGGCCTTAGATGCATGAGGTACTCACATCAGGTCATTCCTCACCAGCCTTTGCATCTTCATTTCTGCCATGGCCATTCTCCATGCTGCACAGACCATTCGGGTTCTCTGTCTCTCCCATCTCTCCATCTCATACTTGCTCATCACAGTGGCATCTACACATGCTGTACCAGCAGTGACATTTTCCTTTGAAAGGTGGATGGTTCAATGTTTGTTCAACCCAAAGATTCCAAAGAAAATAATTCCCTGGCCAAAGTCAAACACAGCACAGAAAACTGTAATTCAACATACAGTTGTCCAGCCTCATGGCTGAACCGACTTTAAAGATTAGCAGACAAGTCCATGATGGGAAGCAAACACAGAAGGATGTGTCAGTCAATTGTGGGTCTTCACTCTTCACCTGCTCTTCTTCCTGGGCTAGGGTGGTGCAGCTCTGGGAGTCACAGTGACCTACACAGTGGTCAGTTTTCTCAGAGGAAGAAGGCATAGGCTTACTGCCACTTGCGTTTGCTATCAGCTCTATGGATGGACAGCGTAATTCACCATCTCTCAAGAAGCAAGGACAGCAACCATCTTTGCATCTCTAGTTCTGCCTCTCTTCATAATACACAAACCTCCAGGCTTCTCTTCCTCTTCCATCTCTCCATCACCTGCTTGGTCGCTTCCCACTGCTCCAGCCTGGGGAGGCCCCATCACAGCCTATGGTGGTGCTTCAGTGGTTTGTGGGTTATTCTTTAGATGTCTACTCTGTAAATCTGACCTGTGATATCATCTAATTCAGATGTTTATCCATTTTCATTAGGATGACCTGTGTATTGATAGGATTGGGTTATGGAAGTCACTCACTGTTACTGAGTTGGGGGTTGGTTAGTTTGTGTCTTTATAACAAATCAGCATTTGTTTTATGAAATTTGGTGCACTGGTGTTTAGTGTACTTATACTTAAAATTGTAAAGCTCTCTTGATCAATGTGAAGTACCCTTCTTTATCTCTTTCTTGAAATTTCTTTTGTCAGATAATAAAACATCAGGAACATCTGCTTGATTCTTAGTTCCATTTTGGTGAACTATTCCTTTGTATGTTTTTCTGCCCTAAGGCTTTGTCTTAGTTATATTTCTATTGCTGTGATAAAACACCATGAACAAAGCAAAGCTTTGGAAATATCACTTGGAACTTACAGGTCCAGAGGATAGGAGTGCATCACTAGCCATTTAGTGGGGTATATAGAGATATGGTGTGTGTGTGTGTGTGTGTGTGTGATATATATATACTATATATATATAATAGCAGCAGGCAGTAGAAAGAGAACACTTGGGATAATGGGAGGCATTTGAAGCCCTCAAGCCTGGCTCATAATACACTTCCTCCAGCAAGGTCATACCTCTTAATCCCTCCCAACCCTCCTAAACAGTTCCATCAACTAGGGACAAGGTATTCAAGCATACGAGCCTATGGGACAACCATAGTACGTGTTCATCTTTGATAGTAAGGTATGTATCTTGGAAGTGATAAATACATATAGCCTGTGTTCTAATCCATTGTGTTTGTCTTGATTGGAAAATTGAGGCCAATACTATTTAGAGTTATTGTCAAAAAAATCTGTATCAATTTCTGTCGTTGTATTGATTTTGTAGTGTGTGTTTTGTATTGTATGGTGTTTTCCCCATTTCTAATGTATTTAATGACTTAACTGTCCTAATATGTTTTATTCTTTTGTGTAGCTTCATGAATGTGCATTTTTTTTTTCTTGAAAGATTCTGTGCTGACAAGAGTTTTATGTCAACTTGATACAAGATAGAGTCATCTGAGAATAGGGAAACTCAACTGAGCAAGTGTGCCTCCATGACTGGCGTGCAGGAAAGCCTGTGGGGCATTGTCTTGATTTAGGATTTAGGATCGTTGTAGGAGGCCTAGCCCTTCATGGATGGAACTACCTCTGGGCTGATGGTCCTGGATGATATAAGAAAGCAGGGTGAAGGAGCCTCAGGGAACAAGCCAGTAAGCAGCACCCGTTCATGGCTTCTGTTTCAGTTCCTTCATTCCTGCCCTGCTTGAGTTCCTGCCCTGACTTTTTCATGGATGGGCTTCGTTGTGAAAGTGTAAGCTTACTTCAAGGCCCCTCCTCTTCAAGTTGCTTTTGGTCATGGTGTTTCATCACAGCCATGGAAACCCTAAGTCGGATTCCCTAAGAACAGGGCTGGTTTAGCTACCAGGAGTTGTTTTAGCTTGTTTTAATTGTGAGGTTTTCCCTTTTTAGTTATGACAGTTATGCTGGACGTAACCAGTCTGAGCTGGCTGTTGTCTTTTAGAGTTTAAAATATATCATTCTAAACTCTCTTGCTTTTTAAAGTTTCTGTTGATAAACCTACTGTTATTTTAATCATCCTGAATTTGTATATGACTTGGCGCTTATCTCGCAGCATTCAACATACTTCCTTTGTTGTGTATAGGGTTTTAACTAACACATGGTATTAAAAGTTTCTTCTTGCCGGGCAGTGGTGGCGCACGCCTTTAATCTCAGCACTTGGGAGGCAGAGGCAAGCAGATTTCTGAGTTCAAGGCCAGCCTGGTCTACCGAGTGAGTTCCAGGACAACCAAGGCTATATAGAGAAACCCTGTCTTGAAAAACAAAACAAACAAACAAACACAACAACAACAAAACAAACAAAAAAAGAGTTTCTTCTCTGGTCTTGTCTGTTTTAGGTTCTGAATAATTCCCATACTAGAAGGGCATTTATTTCCTCAGACTCATATTTCTGCTATGATTTTATTGGAAAGATTTTCTGTGTCTTTGCCATGGAATTCTTCAGTTACTATTGTGTAAATTTGTCCTTTTCATTATGTTCTGTTTGTACCTTCTCACTGATTTTTTCCCCCTGTCATAGTCTAAATGTTTAATTTATCTACCTTGTCTTCAAGTCCTGAAATTGTCCTGTCTTTGATTGGTGTTGTTTTCTATGAGCTTTTCATGCAATTTGTTGAACTTTTCATTTCCAATTTTTCAGTCTGATTTTTTCAGTGTTTGTCTTTATTAAATTACAGTTTCATACCACCCATCTTTACTTTCTAAGGATCTCAGCTACTTGTTTGTGCTGTCTTAGAATTCATAAGAGCTTATTTGTTTCCCCATTGGTTTATTTGAACACACTTGTAAGCATTGCTTTGAATTTTTTGGGAATTAATTGAATTGTTTCCACTGGAGACCATTACTGGGACTTGCATCTGGGTTAAAGTCATTGGATATATATGTATATGTATGTGTATGTGTATGTGTATGTGTATGTGTATAT